>NC_069429.1:47988996-48002526 GCF_026875155.1 Cherax quadricarinatus
CCATCTTTCAAAAGGATATCGTCCGGGGAAAGACAAAGGGAACAGGGGGTGGAGGAGGGGATGCTGATCAAAAACCGATGGAATTTTGATGAGTGGAGGAGGGACAGGGGGGAAAGCAAGCGATTAATGCAGGAATGACCTTGGAGGCCCCCAAGGTGGTACTTGCACTGATGTAAAAAACCCACCATGAACGCAGGAGGAAAGGAAAAAGAGTAAAAAAAAGGCAATAGAGAAAATGGTTGACACACGGGCAGTGGCCAGAGAGGTCATGCAGGGGGAAAAAGCTCCTGTCATGGGTGTTTTAACCCCAAAAGGAGATCGATGGAGGGCCTGGAGAAACATGGGGCCCCAAGATACAGGGAAGAAAGATGATGGAGGTGGTACGGGAAAACTTCATGTACCAACACAAAAGGGGACACTACAAGAGAGGGGGATGATGAACCAAAAAGGCTGGACTGATTCACCTGAGTGTGAGATTTGAGGACATAAATATGAAAGCCCCCTTTGGGGGCCAGGATCATGTGGTTTTTAAGCTTCAAATACAAAATAGAGTAAAAGGGGAAAGGGGAAGCAGGAAGGCCGGGACGAATGAGCCAAACTACAAGAAAGGGGGGATACACGGGGTGATGAATTCCCTGAATGGGGTTCGTGTGACAGAAAACTGGCGGGGCCCGTTAATTGAGATGAGGAATTGTAGCAACAATGTGAAAGGGGGTGAGAAGAGGTTTGTACCAAGGGAAAACGTAATAAAAATGCCAGGATGGCCCATGGTTCAAAAAAGGGTGCAGGGGGGCAAAAACAAGTGTGTGGGGAAGGGAAGAAATATAGGGGAAAAAGGCCCCAGGAAAATAAGGAAAACAGTCAAAGAGCCAGAAATGAATATGCACATTTAAGAAGGAGGCCCAACGAAAATATGAAAACAATCCCCTCCCCCAAAGTTTTATACACCCAATCGGAGGAAAACACGTCGGGGGGGCCCAGGTAATCAGGAAAGGAAGAAAGGGGAGAGCAACAAAAATGCCCGTGTTATTTAAAGAAAAAACAAGTGTTTAAAAGAAGCGTTCACGAGGGAAGAGGGGCTCCAAAAGACGGAGAGGTGGGCACACCCCAAGTGTGGACCGTACACACAACTGGAAAAAGGAAAGAGGTTCTGAGTGGCTAGATCCTCAAAGGCAATGGGACTTGATAACATTTCATGGTTTTCCTGGAGAGGGGAGGGGTGCTTGTGTTCCCCTAACAAAAATTAAATTTCATTACAAAAAGGGAATTTCCCTGAGGCTGGAAGACAGAAAATGTAGTCCCAATCTTTAAAAAAAGGAGACAGCATAAAGCACTAAACTACGACCAGTGTCAGACATGTATATATGCAAAGTCATGGAGAAGATTTAGGAGAAAAGATAGTTAAAACACCTAGAAAGGAAGATCCATCAACAGCAGCCAAATGGTTTCAGAGACGGAAATCCTGTGTCACAAACCTAGGAGTTCTATGTGGTGCAGCACTAAAAACAAGGAGAGGGGGGTGGGGGATGCATTTACTTGGACTGCAAGAAGGCGTTTGAAACATTTCCCCAAACAAGAGATTAGTGCAAAAAACTTGAGGACCAAGCTGGGATAAAAGGGAAACGCACTGAAATGGTAAAGGGAATATTTGTCGGGAAAGGGCAGCAGGGTATGGTACAGGGGCAAGGTGTCAGAGTGGGACTGTGACCAGCAGGGTCCCACGGGGGTTTCAGCCCTAGGCCCCAGTGCTTTTTTGGTATTTGTGAACGACATGTGGAAGGATAGGCTCTGAAGTGTCCCTGTTTGCAGTGACGTAAAGTTGATGAGAAACTTATTCGACGATGACGGGCAAAACTACAAAGGGATTGGCATGCGGGCAGACTGGTCGCAATTGGCTCCTGGAGTTAAACCCCAAGTGCAAAGTCTGAAGATTGGGGAAGGGCAAAAAAGACCGCAGACGGAGTACAGTCTTGGGGGCTAGAGAAAAACCTCACTCAAGGAAAAAGACTTCGTGTGAGTATAAACCAGGCACATTGAAGTGACATCAACCAAAAAAATGCTGCTGCGCGTTTTTGCCTCAAACCTCAGAACGCATTCCGACATCGTAATACGGAATCGTTCAAAACCCCCCCCCTGTACACGTGTACGTTAGGCCCATATTGGGTATGCGGCAAGGGTTTTGGAACCCCACCCCTAGCCAAGCAGGTTTCGAGAAAGTGAAAAGGTTTGAACAAGCTGCCCCAGGCTAAGAGGATTTCCCTACGAGGAGGGTTAAAGGGGGAAATCAACCCTGACGAACTTGAGAACAGGGGAGATATGGGAGACATGAAAACGACATACAAAATATGAGAATTTTGACAAGGTGGACAAAGGACAAAATTTTCCAGACAGGGGGACACGCAAAAGGGGAAAAGTTGGAATTTGGAAAAACCAGTGAATACGGGGGTGTTGGAAAGATTTTTCCCACAGAGTAGTCAGGAGGGGGAATATTTTGGGGGAAGCGTTGAGTGGCAGCAGTTTCTATACATAGTTTTAAGCAGAGGTATGAAAAAAGTCTTTCCAGTACATAAAAAAACTTTGGGTGGGTTTCTCCAGTACAAAATGACGCAGGGTGGGGGCACACCCAGTAATAAGACGTAGGGTTTTGGGATCTGTACAAAATTGGCGGGGTTTTGTGGCACCCCATACGTAATGATGCAGAGTTTGACGGCCCCAGTTAAAATGCACGATTTCAAACAAAACCATCCCACGGGGGGGAATAGAACGCGCGATCAGGGTCTCAAAACCCCAGACCGTCGCGTTAGCCACTGGGCAGGTAGCCACAATAAGATGCTGGAGTTTTGAGACTTCTGATCGCGGGTTCTAACCCCCCCCGGGGTATGGTTGCTTGCAATGTGTTTTACGATTTCGTGAGTCTGTTGACGGTTTTGGGGGACTTGGCTAGAGTTCGTCAAGGCCCCCCTAGTGAATTTTCGTTGTAAAAACTTCAATTTGTGGTCAAAATGATGCTTGCAACTTTCCCAAATTGCGAAATATACCCCTGGAACGCGCGGTCTGGAGTTTTTTGACTCTAGATTTCGGTTCTATCCCCGCCCGTGGTTGGTTTCACATATACCTCTTGGTGACACACACTTCTTGGTGAATATTCATGGTGACATACCCAAACTTTGGGGACATCATTCTTTGGGGAATTTCACTTTTTGGTGAAATATTCAGGTGAATCACTTCTTTGGGGACTACATCTCTTGGTTACTTTCACTTCACTGTGAATACATCTCTTTTGGGGACTACACTTTATGGTGACAACATCTCTTGGTGACATACACTTCTTTGGGGAAATACACTTCAGGGTGACTACACTTTATGGTGACATCTTCTTGGGACATAAAACTCTTGGTGACAAACATTCTTGGTGACATCACTTCATGGTGACTTTAAAACCTTTGGGGCATACACTTATGGTGACATACATCTCTGGTGACATACACTTCTTGGTGACATAACTTCTTGGTGACAGCACTTTTTGGTGAATAACCCTTTTTTGGTGACATACACTTTTTTGTGCATACACTTTTGGTGAAAAAAACTTCTTGGTGACATTTTTCCTTTTTTGGGGGGGAACTTCTTGGGGGCATACACTTCTTGGGACATTTAAACCTTGGTGACATACACTTTATGGTGAATAACTTCATGGGACATCATCTCTTGGTGCAACTCCTTGGTGACAAACACTTTTTGGTGACATACACTTCATGGTGAATACATCACTTGGTGCATACACTTTATGGTGACTACATTCTTGGTGACATCATTCTTTTGGGACTACATTCTTGGGGACTGCACTTCTTGGGACATCACTTCTTGGTGACATATACTTTTAGTGACATACACTTCTTGGTGACATCACTTTTGGTGACTTCATTCCCCTTTGGGGAATACACTTCTTGGGGACTACATTCATGGTGCTCACTTCTTGGAGACATTTCAAAATTTTTGGTGACATACATTTATTGAAATACACTTTTTGTGATTTCACTTCTTGGTGAATACATTCTTGGGACAACCTTTATGGTGCATAAAATTTTTGGGATATACACTTCATGGTGCATACACTTTTTCGTGACTACTCTTATGGTGACTACACTTTATGGGAATGCAATTCATGGTGAATACCTTTTTGGTGAAATACACTTTTGGTGACTACACTTTTTTGGGGACATACACTTTATGGTGACATACATTCTTTTTTGAATACATTTCTTGGTGACATAACTTCTTGGTGACATGCACTTATGGTGAAAAACATCTCTTGGGACTTTCACTTAATGGTGACATTCATTCTTGGTGACATACATTCTTGGGGGAACACTTCTTGGTGACTTTCAGTCATGGTGACATTTTCTTTCATGGTGACTAATTTTATGGTGATATAACTTCATGGTGACATACAATTCTTGGTGACATACATCATGGGACATCACTTCTTGGGACAACATTCAGGTGATATACACTTTTGGTGAATACACTTTTGGGCATACACTTTATGGTGAATATTTTGGTGACTTTTCACTCTCGGGGAAATTTCACTTCTTGGGAATACATTCTTGGTAACATTTAACTTTTTTGGGGAAAAAAACCCTTTGGTGGGCACACATTATTTGGGGAATAAACCCTTTTGTGTCATACCTTCTGGGGACTACATTCAAGGTGACATTCATCTCTTGGTGAATACACTTCTTGGTGCATACACTTCTTTTTGAAAACACTTCTTGGTGACTAACTTTAAGGGGAATCATCTTTGGTGAATACACTTCTTGGGGACAAACACTTTTTGTGACATTTTCACTTTTGGTGACATACATTCTTTGTGCTAAACTTCATGGGGGCATCATTCTTGGTGACATACGCTTAATGGGGACATAACCCTTTTTGGTGACATACACTTCTGGGGGACATGCAAATTTTTGGTGAATCACTTATGGTGAAATTTCAGTTTTGGTGAATAATTTTTAGTGACTGCACTTTTGTGCTACACTTCTTGGGACATCACTTTGTGGGAATACTTTCTTGGGGACATAAAAATCTTGTTGCATACACTTCATGGTGACAAAATCCCTTTGGGGACTTTTCACTTCTTTGGTGACTAACTTTCGGGCTACGCTTGTGACTATACTTCTTGATGACTACCTTGTTTGGGGACAAACTTCATGGGACATAAATTCATGGGGACATACATCTCTTGGTGACATCCTTCTTGGTGGGGCATTCGCTTCTTTTGGTTTAAAATACACTTTGTTTACATTAAATTCATGGGACATACATTCTTTTGACAACCTTCTTGGTGACTACACTTCTTGGGGACTACACTTTATGGTGACATCTCTTCTTTGGGGCAAAAACTTCTTGGTGAATAAATTCTTGGTTACAAACAATTCTTGGTGACATACACTTCTTTTGAATTTCACTTTTGGTGACATACACTTCTTGGTAAATACACTTCATGTGCATGCATTTTGATGAATTTCACTTTTGGTGAATACACTTCTTGGTGAATGCAAATTTTGGTGACATACATTTTTGGGGACATACACCTGGTGACATTCATTCATGATGACTTGCATCTCTGGTGACATACATCTTTTGGTGAAAACATTTTTTGGTGACATACATACATGGTGAATGCCCTTTTGGTGATATATACTTCTTGGTGGGCATAACTTCTTTGGGGCTACTTTTTGGTGAAACATTTTTTGGTGACATACCTTCTTGGTGACATACACTTCTTGGGGACATACACTTCTTTGGGGACATTTGAATTCTTTGGGGATATCATTCTTTTTGACAATCTTTTGGTGACATACATTCTGGTGACATACAATTCTTGGTGAATACATTTGGATAATATATTCTTGGTGACAACACTTCTTGGGAGCTACACTTCTTTGGGGACATAAATTCTGGTGCATACACTTTTGGGGGACATTTCACTTCTTGGTGACATAATTCATGGTGACATAAACTTCTTGGTGAATACACTTCTTTGGGGGTCACTTCTTGGTGCCATACACTTTTGGTGAATATTCTTCTTGGTGACATAACTTCTTGGTGACATATACTTCTTTGGGGGCATCACTCGGTGCATACATTCTTTGGTGACATTCACTTTTTTTTTTGGTGAAATCACTTTTTGGTGCATCATTTCTTGGGGACTAAAATTATGGTGCTACACTTTTAGTGAAATACACTTTATGGGGACATACACTTTTCGGTGACATGCTTCACAGGGGCATACCTTTTTGGTGACTTATCTTCTTGGTGACATACCTTCTTGTTGAAAAACACTTCTTGGTGACATTTCCTTCTTGGGACATATACTTTTGGTGACATACACTTTTGGTGCTACAGTTCTTCGTGCATATATTCTTGGGGACTACATTTTTGGGGACATATACTTTTTGGGACATAATTCTTGGCGACATACACTTTTTGGTGAATACATTCTGGTGTATTATCATGTATCAATGAGATAGACATGTTTGGGAAACAAATCAATATGTGTGGGGCACAGCTGGTAGGTTATGCTCCGTTTAGTCTGAAGCCCCGCCACAACACTTCTCTGAAGCCCGCCCCCCAAAAAATTCAGTCTGAAACCTGCAAACACTTTAGTCTGAAGCCCGCCCAAAATTCAGTCTGAAGCTGCCACAACACTTCAGTCTGAAACCTGCCCAACCTCAGTCTGAAACCTGCCACAAAAATTCAGTCCGAAAAACCGCCTCAAAAATTTAGTCTGAAGCCTGCCAAACACTTCAGTCTGAAGCTGCCCCAAAACCCTTAGTCTGAAGCCTGCCAAACACTTCGTTGAAGTGCCCCCAACACTCAGGCGAAGCCTGCCAAACACTTCAGTCCGAAACCTGCCTCAACTCTTCAGTTGATGCCTGCCACAACACTTAGTCTGAGCTGCCATAACACTTAGTTTTGAAACTGAAAAAAAAACTACGGTCTGAAACCTGCCACAACATTCAGTCTGAAGCCTGCCACAACATTCAGTCTGAAGCCCGCCACAAAAACTTCAGTTGAAAACCTGCCAAAACCTTTTAGTTGAAGCCTGCCACAAACTTCAGTTGAAAAACCTGCCACAACATTCAGTTGAAACCTGCCCCAAACACTTCAGTTGAAGCCTGCCAAAAACCCTTCGTCGAAGCCTGCCACAACAATCAGTCTGAAGCTGCCACAACACTTTAGTCCCAAGCCTGCCTCAACAAAATTTAGTTGAACCTGCCACAAACCCTTAGTCGAGCCCGCCCTAACATTCGTCTGAAAACCTGCAAACAAACTACGGTCTGAAAAACCTGCCACAACACTTCAGTTGAAGCCTGTCCAACACTTCGTCTAAACCCGCCACAAAAACCTTTTAGTCTGAAAGCCAGCCACAAAACTTTGTCTGAAGCTGCCAAACACTTCGTCTGAAGCCTGCCACAACACTTCAGTCTGAAGCCTGCCACAAAAATTTTCGTCTGAAGCCTGCCCAACCTTCAGTCTGAAGCCTGCCACAACACTTCAGTCTGAAGCCTGCCACAAACACATCAGTTGAGCCCGCCCAACACTTCAGTCCCAACCTGCCTCAACATTCAGTCGAAACCCGCCACAACACTTCGTTGAAAGCCCGCCACAACACTTCAGTCTGAAGCCTGCACAACACTTCAGCTGAAGCCCGCCACACACATCAGTCTGAAGCCTGCCCAAAATTCAGCCCAAGCCTCCCCAAAATTCGTCGAAGCCTGCCACAACACTTCAGTCAGAAGCTGCCATAACACTTAGTTGAAGCCCCGCAACAACCTACGGTTTTTGAAAAATGCCACAACATTCAGTCTGAAACCGTCACAACCTTCAGTCTGAAGCCTGCCACAAACTTCAGTTGAAGCCGCCACAACACTTCAGTTGAAGCCCGCCAAAAAACTTCAGCTGAAGCCTCCAACCTTCAGTTGAAACCTGCCACAAAACTTCAGTCTGAAGCCTGCCCAAACTTTAGTCCCGAACCTAAACACTTCAGTCTGAAGCCTGCCAAAACTTCAGTCTGAAACCTGCCAAACGCTTCAGTCTGAAGCTGCCACAACTTTCAGTCTGAAAGCCCGCCCCCAAAAAATTCAGTCTGAAACCTGTCAACCTTCTGTCTGAAACCTGCCACAACCTTCAGTCTGAAGCCCCGCCACAACCTTTTTTCTGAAACTTGCCCCAACATTCGTTGTGCCTGCCACAACATTCGTCTGAAGCCCCCCACAAATTTGTCTGAAGCTGTCACAACACTTCCTTTTGAAGCCTGTACAACACTTCAGTCTGAAGCCTTCCACAACATACGGTTGAGCCCCCACAAACCCTTTAGTCTGACCTGCCAAACACTTTGTCTGAGCCGCCACAAAAACTTTGAAGCCTGCCACAAAAACTTCAGTTTGAAACCTGCCAACATTTAGTCTGAAGCCTGCCCCAACACTTCTGAAACCCGCACAACACTTCGTTTGAAACCTGCCCAAAAACTCGGTCTGAAACCCGCCACAAACTTCAGTTGAAGCATGCCCAAACTTCAGTTGAAGGTTTCCCAACACTTCAGTCTGAAGCCTGCCACAACACTTTAGTTGAAGCCCCCCCACAAACTTCAGTTGATACCCGCCACAAACTTCAGTCTAAGCCCGCCACAACACTTCAGTCTAAGCCTGCTACAAAATTTCATCTGAAAACCCGCTACAACCCAAAAGAAAACCCGCCCCAACACTTTAGTCTAAAGCCTGCTTTCAAATTCAATCTGAAACCTGCCAAAAACTTTAGTTGACGCCCGCTGCAAAATTTTAGTTTGAAGCCCGCCACAACTTTGGGGCTGAGCCTGCCACAACACTACGGTCGAAACCCGTCACACTCTTCAGTCGAAGCCCGCCACACACTTTAGTTGAAGCCCGCCCCAAAAAAAATTTAGTTGATACCCCGCCACAACACTTCAGCTAAGCCTGCCACAAAATTCAGTCTAAAACCTGCTACAACATTTCGTCTGAAACCCGCTAAAATTCAATCGAAACCGCCCACAACACTTTAGTCTAAAGCTGCTACAAACTTTTAATCTGAAGCCTGCCCCAACATTCGTCGACGCCGCTGCAACTTTCGTTTGAAGCCTGCCACAACATGCGGTTGAGCTGCCAAACACTCGGTCGAAGCCTGTCCCCAACTTTCAGTTGAAGCCTGCCACAAAAACCCTTTAGTCTGATGCCTATGAAAAACTTTGGGTTACACAGTCAATGGGGTTTCTGAGTTCATTGTCAAATAGTCAGTGTGGTTGTGACGGGAGCTGATATGGGAAACTCTGACGGGGTTTCCCCCTCTTCAATGTGTACACTTGAAGTCATTTTTGTAGGGCTGGTGGGTGAGGGTTACGTGAATCACACACCTGCCCGTTCCAGAAATGAGCCTTGCCCGCTGTGATCGGAAGTACGAAAGTAGTCCCGGGCCCAAAGTTGTGGGAAAGTAGCCAGTCTCCTTTCTGTAAAAAGAGACATGCCAGTCGTGCGCGGTTTCCCCAGGGGTGGTGTCACGGGAAAAGGGGGTGCCAAAGACGAAAAATTGTTTATAGGAAATTAACTAGTGCCTTAAATTAAATGATATCTTTAACTTAGTTTAATGTATGTAGTTGAAATGTAGCAATTGTGTTAATATATACGAACTGATTTCCTGCCGGTGGCCTGGTGGCTAAAAGGGGGTTTTGACATGCTCAGCGCGAACGAAAAATTTTTCCGAAAAAAATTCAAAACTGAGTTAAATTTTTAGAAAAATGTTAACTCTTGGCAAAAAATGGTCTAGAATCATTGTTCTAGACTTCCTAAAGGAATTATGGTCATTTAAATACACCCGGGTGACGTCACCCCCCGCGGGAGGTGGCTACCCGGTTAAAAATTTTTTTTTTTTTTTTTCCCGTTTTTTTTTTTTTTTCGGTATTTAGTATTTTCTTTCTAAAATAATAATTTACGTTTGGTTCTAAAACATGGGTGGGACTTATACGTAGGTTCCAACCAACCAGGAACTCCGAACCTTTTGCTGAGTTGGAAAATTCCCGTTCGGGGGGCCGGGGAATATGGTCAAAATAACCTATTTAGCTTCTAGGCTTATTTTTTTATCACAATTGATCAAAATTTCTTTAAAAACAATTAAATAACAAGAAGTATGGTAAAACTCCAGAAGAATAAAATATGGGGAATATTCCCGAGGCTCCCTCGGGAAAAAATAGATTCCCCTTCTCAGAGAGGGGTTCCCTTCTCTTTCTTCCCTAGGGGCCTTATATTAGAGAAAACGAACATGGGTTCTAGAATAAACACTGGGAATGCGTTTAAAACTGAGAAAAAGTTTTTTCCAAAAAAAAAAAAAAAAAAAAAAAGGTGGCCCCGGGTGTTTCGCGGTTTTTCTCGGGAAGTAAGTTATTTAATATATGAGCAAGAACTTCGTTTTAATAGAGGAATGTAATGAAATTCACAGAGAACATAAAGGAAAGATTGTTTTACAAGCCAATGGATCGCTTTTTGAGATATCATAATTTGTTTTTGATTTTTGTGAGGGCAAAAGTCAGATATTTGGCTGAAAGTCAAAACCATACAAAATTTATTTTTTTTAAGAATGAAGAAAGGATAAATTACAGAACGGCAATCCATTAGAAATACAGTTTAGCATTGTTTTATGCGTAGATAATGCCAAAACAACTTCTCCAAGTCCCACTTCGACGGTACCTTGCAATATGTATGATTATTAGTAAATAATTTTTTTCTCAGTTGTTTTTTGAGCTATCTTATTGAAACTTGGTCACATTACTATTGAAAGGTGCTTCTTTACGTACAAAAAAAATGAAAGAAATCGAACGAAAATTAAAAAAAAAAAAAAATTACCCTTCAAAGACCCCCCTTAAGCTCCCGCTTCACACACGGAGGGCCCGGGTTCGATTCCCGGCGGGTGGAAACATTTCGACACGTTTCCTTACACCTATTGTCCTGTTCACCTAGCAGCAAATAGGTACCTGGGTGTTAGTCGACTGGTGTGGGTCGCATCCTGGGGGACAAGATTAAGGACCCCAATGGAAATAAGTTAGACAGTCATCGATGACGCACTGACTTTCTTGGGTTATCCTGGGTGGCTAACCCTCCGGGGTTAAAAATCCTAACGAAATCTTATCTTAATCTTATCTTAGCGTCGTCTCTCTCCTATGTCCACATTATCCTAAGACAGAGGTACATGTGATGGATTCTGGAAAATACCGTTATCTTTCACAAGACTTAGTATGTGTATATAAATTTATATATATATATATTATTATATATATATATATTATATATATTATATATATATATATATATATATATATTATATATATATATATATATATATTATACAGTGACACCACACTGTGTCACTGTACACTGGGTGAGGCACTACACTGTGTCACTGTACACTGTGTGAGGCACTACACTGTGTCACTGTACACTGTGTGAGGCACTACACTGTGTCACTGTACACTGTGTGAGGCACTACACTGTGTCACTGTACACTGTGTGAGGCACTACACTGTGTCACTGTACACTGGGTGAGGCACCACTCGTGTCATGTATATGAGCGAGGCACCACACTGTGTCACTGTCCTGGGGGCGGGGCACCAACTGTGTCAGTGTACACTGGGGGGGGACAAAACTGTGTATGAATCTGAGTGAGGCACCACCTTGTCATGTGAATGTGTGTTGCCTACACTGTGTCACTGTATACTTTGAAAAGGGACCAACTGTGTCATGTACACTGGGTGAGGGGGAAAACCTGTGTCCTTGAACAATTGAGGCACTGAAGGTTCACTGTGCATGGGTGGGCACCACCTATGTCCCTGTGCACGGGTTGGGCACCACACTGTGCCAGTACACTGGGTGAGGCATCACCTGTGTCACTGTGAACTGTTTTGGAGGCACTCCTGTGTCACTGTACATGGGTTAGGACCAACTGTGTCACTGTTTATGGATGAGGGATACACGGTGTCATTTACACTGGGTGGGCACCAACTGTGTATTGTACAATGGGTGGGTCCACACTGTGTCCTGAACAAAGTGTGAGGCACCACACTGTGCACTGTAGAAACGGTGAGGGATAACACTGTGTCCTGTACACTGGGGTGAGGTCACACTTTGTCATGAACACTGTGTTGCCCACACTTTTTCAGTGTACCGGGTGAGGCACCACACTGTGTCACTGTACATTGGATGAAGCACCACACAGTGTCACTGTGAACTGTGTGAGGCGCTACACTGTGTCACTGTAAACTGGGATAGGCACCACACTGTGTCACTGTGCACCCGATGAGGCACCACACTCTGCCACTGTGAACTGTGTGAGGCACTACACTGTGTCACTTTACACTGGGTGAGGCACCACACTGTGTCAGTGTACACTGGATGAGGTACCACACTCTGTCACTGAACACTGGATGAGGCACCACACTGTGTCACTGTACTCTGGGTGAGGCACCACACTGTGTCAGTGTACACTGGATGAGGTACCACACTCTGTCATTGAACACTGGATGAGGCACCACAATGTGTCACTGTACTCTGGGTGAGGCACCATACTGAGTCATCGTACACAGGGTGAGGCACCACACTCTGTCACTGTACTCTGTGTGAAGAACCACACTGTGTCACTGTACACTTGGTGAGGAAACACACTGTCACTGTACACTGGATGAGGTACCACACTGTGTCACTGTACACTGGGTGAGGCATCACACTGTGTCACTGTACACTGGATGAGGTACCACACTGTGTCACTGTACACTGGGTGAGGCATCACACTGTGTCACTGCACACTGGATGTGGTACCACACTGTGTCACTGTACACTGTGTGAGGCATCACACTGTGTCATTGTACACTGGGTGAGGCACAACACTTTGTCACTATACACTTTGTGAGGCACCACACTGTGTCACTGTACACTGGGTGAGGCACCGCTCTCTGTCACTGTATATAGTGCGAGGCACCACACTGTGTCACTGTACACTGGGCGAGGCACCACACTGTGTCAGTGTACACAGTGTGAGGCACCACACTGTGTCACTGTACACTGGGTGAGGCACAACACTGTGTCACTGAACACTGAGTGAGGCACCACACTGTGTCACTGTGAACTGTGTGTTGCGCTACACTGTGTCACTGTATACTTTGATAGGCACCACACTGTGTCACTGTACACTGGGTGAGGGAACACACTGTGTCACTGTGAACTGTCTGAGGCACTAGAAGGTGTCACTGTGCACTGGGTGAGGCACCACACTATGTCACTGTGCACTGGGTGAGGCACCACACTGTGCCACTGTACACTGGGTGAGGCATCACACTGTGTCACTGTGAACTGTGTGAGGCATAATGTGTCACTGTCACGGGGTTTAGGCACCACACTTGTCACTTTTCACTGGATGGGGCACACCGGTGCATTTACACTGGGTGGGGCACCAAACGTTTTTAAAAGGGTT
>NC_069429.1:48003026-48070699 GCF_026875155.1 Cherax quadricarinatus
TTTTTTACACCTTTCAGTAATCACTCTTGTGCATACACTTTGTGACATCATTTCTTGGTGCATACATTTCGGTGAATACACTTCTGGGACTTTCATTCTTTGGTGACATACATTCTTGGTGACTCATCTTTGGTGACATAACCCTCTGGGACATACATTCGGTGAACTACATTTTTTGGCATACTTTTTTTGGGTGACATAATTCGGTACATACACTTCTGTGACAACCCTTTTGGTGACATACACCTTGGTGACATCATTTTTGGTGACATACACTTCTTGGTGAAAACACTTCATGTAACATCATTTTTGGGTGCCCATACCTTCTTGGTACAAATTTCTTGGGACATACATTCTGGTGACATACACTTTGGTGACTACACTTTTTGGGACTACACCCCGGGGACATACACTTCTTGGGACATCCCACTTTTGGGGCAACCATTCTTTTGGACATCATTCTTGGTGACAACACTTTTGGGCATACACCATGGTGCATACATTCTTGGGCAAACAAGGTCCAAGGTGACCCCTTTTCTTGGTGAAAACCCTCGGGTGACATCCTTCTTGGTGACATACACTCATGGTACAAAATTTTTCTTGCTACAAAAACTTTTTGGTGACTACATTTTTGGTGACAACACTTCTGGTCAACATTTTGGTGACTACCTTTTTGACATCCCCAATCCTTTGGTGACAACACTCTGGGGACAAAATTTTGTGAATAACACTTAGTTCATAATTCTTGGTTGACATACATTAAAGGTGAATTTTTCATTCTTGGTGACAACCTTCTTGGTGACTCCCACATCTTTTGACTACACTTCTTGCTAACTTCTTGTGACATACACTTCTTGTACATACACTTCTGGGGCAACACTCGGGTGAAACCTTTTGGTGACATTTTTTACATTCGGTGACATCCCTTTTGGGGACAAAATTTTTGGAACATACCTTCTTGGGACTACCTCTTGTGACTACATTCTTGTTTTGCCCCATAACTCTTGGTGACTTCCTTCTGGTAACATACACTTCTTGTTGACTTTTAAAATTCTTGGTGACAAACCTTTTGTCAAACATTTTTCATGGTGACCCCTTTCACTTTTTTGGTGAATAACCCTTGATTTGGGGACTTAAACACATCCTTTTGGCAAACCCTTTGGGTGACAAAATTTTTTGGTGAATAACTTCTTGTGACATCCAACTCTCTTGTGACATACACTTCTGGTGACTACCTTCTTGGTGACATACACTTCTTGGTGAAATTCACATCTTGGTGACAAATTCTTGGTGAAAACACTTCTTGGTGACATACACTTCTTGGTGACATACACTTCTTGTGAAATACAATTCTTGTGACATACACTTCTTGGTATATAACACTTCTTGGTACATACATTCTTGGTGCATACACTTCTTTGGGACATAAAATTCTTGGTGACATACACTTGGTACATTACACTTTGTGACATCACTTCTGGTTGACATACACTTTTGGTGCCATACACTTATTGGTGACAAAACTTCTTGGTGACTTTACACTTCGGGTGACATAAACTTCTTGGTGACGATACACTTCTTGGTGACATCACTTCCTTGGTGCCATACACTTCTTGGTGACATATTTCTTGGTGACATACATTTTGGTGACATAACTTCTTGTGACTACACTTCTTGGTGACATACACTTCTTGGTGCATACACTTCTTGGTGACATATTTTTTCTTGGTGACATACACTTCTTGGTGCCATACAGGACATTCTTTTGGTGACATACACTTTTTGGTGACATATATTTCTTGGTGGCATACACTTCTTGGTGCATACATTCTTGGTGACATTCTTTGGTCATACACTTCTTGGTGACATACACTTCTGGTGACTTACACTTCGGGTGACATACACTTCTTTGACATACACTTCTTGGTGACATAACTTCTGGTGGACATACACTTCTTGGGGACATACATTCATGGTGACATAATTTCTTGGTGCCCATACACTTCTTGGTGACTACACTTCTTGGGCATACACTTCTTGGTGACATACACTTCTTGGTGACATCACTTTTTGGTGACTTTACAATTCTTGGTTGAATACACTTTTTTGGTGACATACACTTCTTGGTGCAAACTTTTGGTGACATACATTCTTGGTGACATACAATTCTGGTGACAAACTTATTAAAATGCATACACTTCTTGGTGACTTTACACTTATGGTGACTATGCGCATACACCTTGGGACATACACTTTTTGGGTGACATACACTTCTTGGGAATATACACTTTTTTTGGACTAAAAGTGAAATACACTTCTTGGTGACATACACTTCTTGTGACATAACTTCTTGGTGAACATAACTTCTTGGTGACATACACTCCTTGTGACATTTTCTTCTTGGTGAATACACTTTTGGTGACTAACTTTTTGGGGCAAACACTCTTGGTGACATACACTTCTGGTGACATCACTTCTTGGTGACATACACTCTTGTGGACATACAATTCTTGGTGAATCACCTTCTTTGTACAACACTTCTTGGTGACATACCTTCTGGTGACATACCTTCTTGGACATACAATTCTTGGGTGACATATACTTTTGGTGGCTACACTTCTTTGAAATACACTTCTTGGTGAAAACACTTCTTGGTTAATATACTTCTTGGTGACATACACTTATTGGTGACATACATCTTCGGCATAACTTCTTGGGACATACACTTTTTGGGTTTGACATACACTTCTTGGCGACATACACTTCTTGGTGACATACACTTCTTGGGACATAACTTCTGGTGACATACATTTTTTTCATTAACATACACTATCTTGGGTTTTGACATACACTTCTTGGTGACATAACTTCTTGGTGACATACACTTCTTGGGGTGACATATACTTCCTTGGTGACATACACTTCTTGGTGACATATCTTCTTGTGACATAACTTCTTGGTGACATAATTCTTGGGCTTTACACTTTTTGTGACATACATTTCTTGGTGACATTACTTCTTGGTGAATACACTTCTTGGTGACATACATTCTTGTGACATAACTTCTTGGTGACATACACTTCTCGGTGACATATTCACGTGACATACTTCTTGGTGACATAAACTTCTTGGTGACATACACTTTTTGTTGAATACACTTCTTGGTGAATAATTTTTGGGTACATATACTTTTGGGAATCATTCTTGGTGGCCCATACGGGTTCTTCCGTACGAATACTTCTTGAGTGACAACACTTATCTTGGTGACAACACTTCTTGGCGGACAAACACTTCTTGGTGACAACACTTCTTGGTGAAACAAAATCATCATGAATGAAAATGTTTGAATCCAACAATTATTTTGGACAAACTTTTTAAAGTTAAAAGGGTTCTGCTGCCTTTAAGGTCTGAAGCCTGCCACAATTTTCAGTCTGAACCCTGCCCAACAACACTTAGTCTGAAGCCTGCACAACATTTTCTAAAGCCTGCCACAACACTCATTCAAAGGGCCTGCCACAACACTTCAGTCGAAGCCTGCACAAAACACTTCAGTCTGAAGCCTGCCAAACACTTCAGTCGAACCCTGCCAAACACTTCAGTCTGAAGCCTCCCAACAACACATCGGTCTAAAAGCCTGCCACAACACTTCAGCCCGAAGCCTGCCAACACTTCAGTCTGGAAGCCTGCCACAACACTTCAGTCTGAAGCCTGCCACAACACTTCAGTCTGAAGCCTGCCAAAACACTTCAGTCTAAAAGCCTGCCACAACACTCGTCTGAACCTGCCACAACCTTCAGTCTGAAGCCTGCCGCAACATTCAGTCGAGCCTGCCACAACACTTCAGTCTGAACCTGCTACAACACTTCTGTCTGAAGCCTGCCACAACACTTCAGTCTGAAGCCTGCCACAAGACTTCAGTCTGAAGCCTGCCACAAGACTTCAGTCTGAAGCCTGCCACAACACTTCAGTCTGAAGCCTGCCACAACACTTCAGTCTGGAGCCTGCCACAACACTTCAGTCTGAAGCCTGCCACAACACTACGGTCTGAAACCTGCCACAACACATGAATCTTAAGCCTGTCACAACACTTCAGTCTGAAACCTGCCACAACACTTCAGTCTGAAGCCTGCCACAACACTTCAGTCTGAAGCTTGCCACAACACTTCAGTCTGATGCCTGCCACAACACTTCAGTCTGAAGCCTGCCACAACACTACGGTCTGAAGCCTGCCACGAAACTTCAGTCTGAAGCCTGCCACGACACTACGGTCTGAAGCCTGCCAAAACACTTTAGTCTGAAGCCTGCCACAACACTTCAGTCTGAAGCCTGCTATAACACTTCAGTCTGAAGCCTGCCACAACACTTCAGTCTGAAGCCTGCCACAACACTACGGCCTGAAGCCTGCCACAACACTTCCGTCTGAAGCCTGCCACAACACTTCAGTCTGAAGCCTGCCAAAACACTTCAGTCTGAAGCCTGCCAAACCTACTGTCTGAACCTGCCACAAACTTCAGTCTGAAGCCTGCCACAACGCTTCAGTCTGAAGCTTGCCACAACACTTCAGTCTGATGCCTGCCACAACACTTCAGTCTGAAGCCTGCCACAACACTTTAGTCTGAAGCCTGTCACAACACTTCCTTCTGAAGCCTGTCACAACACTTCTAGTCTGAAGCCTTCCACAACACTACGGCTGAAGACCTTAGCCACAAACACTCAGTCTGAAGCCTGCCACAACACTTTAGTCTGAAGCCTGCCACAACACTTCTGAAGCCTGCCACAACACTTCAGTTTGAAGCCTGTGACAACACTACGGTCTGAAACCTGCCACAACACTTCAGTCTGAAGCATGCCACAACACTTCAGTCTGAAGCTTGCCACAACACTTCAGTCTGAAGCCTGCCACAACACTTCAGTCTGATACCTGCCACAACACTTCAGTCTGAAGCCTGCCACAACACTTTAGTCTGAAGCCTGCCACAACACTTCAGTCTGAAACCTGCCACAACACTTCAGTCTAAAGCCTGCTACAACACTTCAATCTGAAGCCTGCCACAACACTTCAGTCTGACGCCTGCTGCAACATTTCAGTTTGAAGCCTGCCACAACATTGCGGTCTGAAGCCTGCCACAACACTACGGTCTGAAGCCTGTCACAACTCTTCAGTCTGAAGCCTGCCACAACACTTCAGTCTGAAGCCTCATGAAACACTTCAGGGTTACACAGTCAATGGGTTGCTGACGTTCATTCGTCACAATAGTCAGTGTGGTTGTGAGAGGCAGCTGATATGGTAATCTCTGATCGTGGGTTGCCACCTCTACACAAATGTACACTTGAATGTACATATGTGTAGGGCTGGTGGGTGAGGGTTACGTGAATCACACACCTGCCTGTTCCAGCTAATGAGACCCTTGCTTGCTGTGATCGTGAAGTACGAATGTAGTCACCGGGCAAAGTTCGTGGGGAAAGTAGCCAGTCTCACTACTGTAAAGTGACTGACACTGCCAGCCGCTGCGCGGTCTTCCCCAGGATGCGTGTCACGGGAAAAGAGGTGCCAAAGACGTGTTATTGTTTATAGGAAGTGTAACTAGTGCCTTAAGTTAAATGACTATCTTTAACTTAACTTTAATGTATGTAGTAGAAATGTAGTAACTGTAGTTAAGTATATACAGAACTGATACCTGCCTTAGCGTCGTCTCTCTCCTATGTCCACATTATCCTAAGACAGAGGTACATGTGATGGATTCTAGAAAATACCGTTATCTTTCACAAGACTTAGTATGTGTATGTAAATATAAATATATATATATATAATATATATATATATATTATATAATATATATATATATATATATATATATATATATAATATATATATATTATATACAGTGACACCACAACTGTGTCACTGTACACTGGGTGAGGCACCACACTCTGTAACTGTGAACTGTGTGAGGCACCACACTATGTCACTGTACACTGTGGAGCACTGTAGGGTCACTGTACAACGGGTGGGCACTGTACGGGTCACTGTACACTGGGTGAGGCACCACATTGTGTCACTGCACACTTGATGAGGCATCACACTGTGTCACTTTACTCAGGGTGAGGCACAACTCTGTGCCACTGTACACTGTGTGAGGCACCACACTCTGTCACTGTACACTGGATGAGGCACCACACTGTGTCACTGTACTCTGTCTGAGGCACCACACTGTGTCACCATACACTGGGTGAGGCACCACACAGTGTCACTGTACTCTGCGTGAGGCACCACACTGTGTCACTGTGCACTGGGTGAGGCACCACACTGTGTCACTGTACTCTGTGTGAGGCACCACACTATGTCTGTCACTGTACACTGTGTGAGGCACCCCACTGTGTCACTGTGAACTGTGTAAGGCACTACACGGTGTCACTGTACACTGGGTGATGCACCACACTGCGCCACTGTTCACTGGGTGAGGCACCACACTGTGTCACAGTGCACTGGATGAAGCACCGCACTCTGTCACTGTACTCTGTTGCGGCACCACCTTGCACTATACTCTGTTGATCGCACACTCTTGTTAGGACTCTGGTGAGGAACCATACTGTGCACGAACACGTAAGGCACCACACAATGCTTCTGTACACTGGGTGAGGCACCACACAGTGTCACTGTACTCTGGGTGAGGCACCACACTGTGTCAGTGTACACTGCATGAGGTACCACACTCTGTCACTGAACACTGGATGAGGCACCACACTGTGTCACTGTACATTGGGCGAGACACCACACTGTGTCAGTGTACACAGTGTGAGGCACCACACTGTGTCACTGTACACTGGGTGAGGCACAACACTGTGTCACTGAACACTGAGTGAGGCACCAACCTGTGTCACTGTGAACTGTGTTGCGCTACACTGTGTCACTGTATACTTTGATAGGCACCACACTGTGTCACTGTACACTGGGTGAGGGAACACACTGTGTCACTGTGAACTATCTGAGGCACTAGAAGGTGTCACTGTGCACTGGGTGAGGCACCACACTATGTCACTGTGCACTGGGTGAGGCACCACACTGTGCCACTGTACACTGGGTGAGACATCACACTGTGTCACTGTGAACTGTGTGAGGCACTACACTGTGTCACTGTACACTGGGTTAGGCACCACACTGTGTCACTGTTCACTGGATGAGGATCCACACTTTGTCACTGAACACTGTGTTGCACCACACTGTGTCAGTGTACACTGGGTGAGGCACCACACTGTGTCACGACATGGTGAAGTACCACACTGTGTCACGTGAACTGGTAGGCGCTTCACTGTGTCACTGTAAACTGGGTAGGCACACACTGTGTTTACTGCGCACCGGATGAGGCAACCACACTGTGCCACTGTGAACTGTGTGAGGCACTACACTGTGTCACTTTACACTGGGTGAGGCACCACACTGTGTCAGTGTACACTGGACGAGGACCTACATGTCACTGAACACTGGTGAGGCACCACACTGTGTCACTGTACTCTGGGTGAGGCACCACACTGTGTCAGTGTACACTGGATGAGGCACCACACTGTGTCACTGTACCTGGAGTGAGGCACCATACCGTGTCACGTACACAGGGTAGGCACCACACTCTGTCACTGTACCTGTGTGAAGAACCACACTGTGTCACTGTACACTTGGTGAGGAAACACACTGTGTCACTGTACACTGGATGAGGTACCATACTGTGTCACTGTACACTGGGTGAGGCATCACACTGTGTCACTGTACCTGGGTGAGGTACCACGTGTCATCGTACACGGGTGAGGCATCACACTCTGTCACTGTACACTGGATTGAGGTACCATACTGTGTCACTGTTCACTGGGTGAGGCACCACACTGTGTCACAGTGCACTGGATGAAGCACCGCACTCTGTCACTGTACTCTGGGTGCGGCACCACTCTGTGTCACTATACTCTGTCTGACGCACCACTCTGGTTACGTACTCTGGGTGAGGAACCATACTGTGCCACTGAACACTGGGTAAGGCACCACACAATGTTTCTGTACACTGGGTGAGGCACCACACAGTGTCACTGTACTCTGGGTGAGGCACCACACTGTGTCAGTGTACCTGCTGAGGTACCACCTCGCACTGAACACTGATGAGGCACCACATGTGTCACTGTAATGGGCGAGACACACCTGTGTCAGTGTACACAGTGTTGAGCACCACACTGTGTCACTGTACACTGGTGAGCACAACACTGTGTCACTGACACTGAGTAGGCACACCTGTGTCACTGTGAACTGTGTTGCGCTTCACTGTGTCACTGTATACTTTGATAGGGCAAACACTGTGTCACTGTACACTGGGTGAGGGAACACACTGTGTCACTGTGAACTATCTGAGCCTAGAAGTTCACTGTGCACTGGTTGATGGCCCAACTATGTCACTGTGCACTGGCTGAGGCACCACACTGTGCCACTGTACCTGGGTGAGACATCACACGTGTCACGGGAACGGTGGGGGCACTACACTGTGTCACTGACACTGGTAGCACCAAGTGTTCACTGTTCACTGGATGAGGATCCCACTTTGTCCTGAAGCACTGTTTGCACCAAACTGTGCAGTTGTACACTGGGTGAGGCAACCACACTGTTCACTGAACACGGGTTGAAGTACACACTGTGTCACTGTGAACTGTGTGAGGCGCTTCACTGTTGTCACTAAACTGGGATGGCAGCACACGTGTCAGCGCCGATGAGGCACACACTGTGCACTGTGAACTGTGTGAGGCACTTACACTGTGTCACTTTCACACGGTGTAGGGCACCTCACTGTGTCGTGTACACTGACGAGTACCACACTCTGTCACGAAACTGGATGAGGCAACACTGTGTCACTGTACTCTGGTGAGGCACCACTACTGTCAGTGTACTGGATAGGCACCACACTGTGTACTGACTCTGGGTGAGGCACACTGTGTCATCGTACACAGTGGTGAGGCAACATCTCTTCACTTTACTCTGTGTGAAGAACCACACTGTGCACTGTACATGGGAGAACACATGGTCAACTGTACACTGGATGAGGACATCTGTGTCCACTGTACACTGGTGAGCATCACACACTGAGTCACTGTAACACTGGTGAGGTACCACAGTGACACTGTACACTGGTTGAGGCATCACACTGTGTCACTGTAACTGGTGAAGCATCCAACGTGTCACTCACACAGGATGTGGTACACACTGTGTCACTGTACACTGTGTGAGGCATCACAATGTTATTGTACACTGGGAGGCACACTCTGTGTCACTGTACTGGGTAGGCAACCACACTGTGTACTGTAACTGTGTGAGGCACACACTGTGTCACTGTAACTGTTGAGCACACACTGAGTCACTCTACACTGTGAGGCACCAACTCGGTCACTGTAAAGTGTCGAGCACCACATTGTCTCTGACACTGGCGAGGCACACACTGTGCCAGTGTACACAATGTGAAGCACCACACTGTGTCCACTGTACACTGGTAGGCAAACACGTTCATGTGACAAGTGGTTGACTACACTGTGTCACTGTACTTTGATAAGCACCACACTGTGTCGACTGTACACTGGGGTGAGCACCACACTGTGTCACTCTACACTGGGTAGACCACACTGTTCATGTGAACTGTGTTTTGCACTCACTGTGTCACTGTATACGTTTGAAGCACCACACTGTGTCACTGTACACTGGGTGAGGCACCACACTGTGTCACTGTACACTGGTGAGGCACAACTGTCACTGTGAACTGTGTGTTGCACACACTGTGTCACTGTATATTTGAAAGCACCACACTGTCACTGTTACACTGGGGAGGCACCACACTGTGTCAATGTACACTGGTGAGGCACCACACTGTTGCCACTGTGAACTGTGGTGAGGTACCAAACTGTGTCACTGTGCACTGGTGAGGCACCACACTAGTGTCACTGTGCACTGGTGTGGCCTACACTATGTCACTGTCACTGTGTGAGGCACCACACTGTGCCTGTACACTGGGTGAGGGCATCACACTGTGTCACTGTGAACTGTGTGAGGCACTACACTGTGTCACTGTACACTGGGTTAGGCACCACACTGTGTCACTGTTCACTGGATGAGGATCTACACTGTGTCATTGTACAACTGCGTGGATCCACACTGGTCACTGAACACTGTGTTGAACCACACTGGGTCTAGGTACACGTGAGGCACACATGTGTCACTGTACACTGGGTGGAAACCACACTGTGCCACTGAACAACTGTGTAAGTCACCACACTGTGTCACTGCACACTGGATGAGGATCCACACTTTGTCACTGAACACTGTGTTGCACCACACTGTGTCAGTGTACAATGGGTGAGGCACCACACTGTGTCTCTGTACACTGGGTGAAGCACCACACTGTGTCACTGTGAACTGTGTGAGGCGTACAACTGTGTCACTGTAAACTGGGTGAGGCACCACACTGTGTCACTGTACACTGGGTGAAGCATCACACTGTGTCACTTGAACTGGTGAGGACCTACACGTGTCACTGTAAACTGGTTAGGCACCACACTGTGTCACTGTCACTGGGTGAGGACCACTGTGTCACTGACACTGTGTAAGTCACCTACACTGTGTCACTGTACACTGGGATGAGGCACCACACTTGTCACTCTACACTGGGTGAGGATCCACACTGTGTCACTGTACACTGGGCGAGGCACCACACTGTGCCAGTGTACACAATGTGAGGCACCACACTGTGTCACTGTAATGGGTGAGGCCACACACATGTGTCACTGTAACTGGGTGGTTGCACTACACTGTGTCACTGTATACTTTGATAAGCACCACACTGTGTCACTGTACACTGGGTGAGGCACCACACTGTGTCACTGTACACTGGGTGAGGCACCACAGTGTGTCACTGTGAACTGTGTGTTGCACTACACTGTGTCACTGTATACTTTGATAAGCACCACACTGTGTCACTGTACACTGGGTGAGGCACCACACTGTGTCACTGTACACTGGGTGAGGCACAACACTGTGTCACTGTGAACTGTGTGTTGCACTACACTGTGTCACTGTATACTTTGATAAGCACCACACTGTGTCACTGTACACTGGGTGAGGCACCACACTGTGTCACTGTACACTGGGTGAGGCACCACACTGTGCCACTGTGAACTGTCTGAGGTACCACACTGTGTCACTGTGCACTGGGTGAGGCACCACACTATGTCACTGTGCACTGGGTGAGGCACCACACTATGTCACTGTGCACTGGGTGAGGCACCACACTGTGCCACTGTACACTGGGTGAGGCATCACACTGTGTCACTGTGAACTGTGTGAGGCACTACACTGTGTCACTGTACACTGGGTTAGGCACCACACTGTGTCACTGTTCACTGGATGAGGCACTACACTGTGTCATTGTACACTGCGTGAGGATCCACACTGTGTCACTGAACACTGTGTTGAACCACACTGTGTCAGTGTACACTGGGTGAGGCACGACACTGTGTCACTGTACACTGGGTGAGAATCCATACTGTGTCACTGAACACTGTGTAAGTCACCACACTGTGTCACTGCACACTGGATGAGGATCCACACTTTGTCACTGAACACTGTGTTGCACCACACTGTGTCAGTGTACAATGGGTGAGGCACCACACTGTGTCTCTGTACACTGGGTGAAGCACCACACTGTGTCACTGTGAACTGTGTGAGGCGCTACACTGTGTCACTGTAAACTGGGTGAGGCACCACACTGTGTCACTGTACACTGGGTGAAGCATCACACTGTGTCACTGTGAACTGTGTGAGGCATTACACTGTGTCACTGTAAACTGGGTGAGGCACCACACTGTGTCACTGTACACTGGGTGAGGATCCATACTGTGTCACTGAACACTGTGTAAGTCACCACACTGTGTCACTGTACACTGGGTGAGGCACCACACTTTGTCACTCTACACTGGGTGAGGATCCACACTGTGTCACTGTAAACTGGGTGAGGCACCACACTGTGTCACTGACACTGGGTGAGGATCCATACTGTGTCCTGAACACTGTGTAAGTCACACACTGTGGCACTGACACGGTGCACCACACTTGTTCACTTAACGGTGAGGTATCCACACTGTGTCACTGTAAACTGTGGTTAGGCCCACACTGTGTCATGTTCACTGGGTGAGGCACACACGTTTCATTGTACAGGTGAGGCACCAACGTTTCACGTGGTCTGGTGAGGCACTATGTTATGACCATGGTACTAACTGGCGAGGCTCCATACACTGTCCACTGCACACTGGTGAGCACCACACTGTTCACTGCACACTGGAGAGCACAACAATGTTCAATTGTAAACTGGGTGAGGCAACCATACTGTTCACTGTGATCTGTGTGGCACTATTTTGACACTATGGCGAAGGCCCACACTTGTCACTTAAGCACTGTGTGGCACAATAGTGCACTGCACACTGGGAGAGCACACAACTGTTTCATTGTACACTGGTGAGGCACCATACTTTCATCCTGTGACTGTGTGAGGCCTATGAGACACTGTAAACGGCAGGCCCACACGTGTCACGCACACTGGGTGAGCACCACACGTGTCACTGCACATGGGAGGCACCACACTGTTTCATTGTACACAGGGTGAGGCACCATACTGTTCACTGTGTTTGTGAGCACATGTAGACAGTAACTGGGCGAGGCACCACCCTGTCCTGCACACTGGTGAGGTCACCACATGTTGTCACTGGCACACTGGAAGCACACGACTGTTTCATTGTACACGTGAGGCACCATACTGTTTACTGTGATCTGTGTGAGGCACTATTATGACACTGTAAACATGGCAGGCTCCACACAGTGCATGCACACTGTGAGGCACCACCTGTTCACTGCACACTGGGAGAGGCACCACACTATGTCACTGTGAACTGCGTGAGCACTACTCGGTGTCACTGAACACTGGGTAGGCACCACACGTGCCTGTGCACTGGGTGAGCACCACACAGTGTCAATGTACTCCGTCTGAGGCACCACACTGGTCAATGAACAATGTGTCACCACATGTGTCTCTGCACCTGGTGAGGCACCACACAGTGTCACGTAATCCGTCTGAGGCACCACACTGTGTCAAATGACATGGGTGGGCACCACACTGTTTACGTGAAATGGTGAGGCACTATACTGGTCACTGCACAGGCTGAGACCTACACGTGATTTTATCCTGGGGGAGGGACCGCATGGGCAGTGCCTGGGGGGAGGGACCACACTGTGGCACTGTACACTGGGGGGAGGATCCAACTGGTCACTGTACACTGTGTGAGGATCACAAAGTGTCACTGTCACCGGTGATGCCCACACTTTGTCACTCTACACGGGGGGGCACCACACGGGTAATGACCGGGGGAGGCACCACATGGAAAGCACACGGGTAGACACGAAATGTGTCACTGTAAAAAGTGTGAGGCACTACACTGTGTCACTGTACACTGGGTGAGGTACCACACTGTGTCACTGTACACTGGGTGAGGCACCACACTGTGTCACTGTGTCATGTAGGGGGGTATTGGAACGTAATCATAACTGGGGAATATGTGGTTATGGGGTATGTAGGCAGGGGATAGGCAGGAGAGGTGAGTCGAGTGACGCGCGGCGTAGGTAGGTAGGTAATGTGAGGCCACTGGTGAGTACATCTTCACTTCTCATTACTCTATCCACCACACTACTCACCCTGTCACTACTTGAAATAAATGGATGAATAAAAGAGCAAATAGCGGGGACAGCGAATATTACTATTCTTCTCAAACACAGTTTATTAAGTCATTGTACAATGTGGCATGCAAGGAGTACATAACCTTTATTCGGCACATGTACACACCCTCATTTACAGGCTATCTCCCCCAACCAGCGAACCAGGTTACTAAGAGTTGACGATGGGGCCCCGTCGTTCAACTAGTAACCAAGTTCCAGCCAATAAGAATATAGTTTTGGCAATCGCAGAGGTTATGTGGGAACCACTCTCCTGTCTGCCCTTGTCATTCCCATTCTAGAGCTGGTTGAAGCACGGTCTGCTCTCTTGTGGCTTCTATTCTGCCTTGCTTACCGTGGAGTGCACTAATACCTATCACTGTACATAGTGTATATAGTGTACACATTGTTGTTCTAAATTGGTGAAGGATAATATAAGTCAATCTTTTCTGCTGTGTTTATTTTGCTCCCTTTACACCCAGGATAACAGGCCATTTGGACTCCTGGGTTGTAATATACAGTAATATATTTGGGAACAGGAGTACATCATAAAAGAACTCCAATGAAAATAAGTCATTCTGTCTGACTTTTTTTGGTTATCCCAGGTTCTCTACACGTATACTGCTATGTATGATAATCTATGTAACTGTACTTGTGTATACCTGAATAAATTTACTTACTTAATCATTGGGGTTTAGATAAATTGGGTGGTACATATAAGCAGTGAGACAGGGAACACAATCAACTTGACGAAAATGAATGTAACTTACAATATAGTTCAGAGGACAATTCACCACAGGAACTAAGCCAAAGGTCCCAAGACCTACACAGCCGAGTACTGCTAAAAGCCAGTACTCTGCCCGCTGTCTCCAACAGTCTCTCCTCCCGCTCAGCTCTGCTCACAGGCAAGAGCTCTGCTCGACTCTGACCCCTCAGGAAAGGTTCCTTGATGTTGGTGAGGGGCTCTTGATTTAGAGAATTGGATCTGTGCTCCAGTTCCCCGAATTAAGCCTGAATGCCTTCCACATCCCCCAAGGCGCTGTATAATCCTACGGGTTTAGCGCTTCCCTTGATTATAATAATAATAATAATCCGCTCGAATCTCCTGCTCAGATCTCTGCACACAGGCCAGAGCTCTGCTCGAATTTCCTCTGCTCAGCTGTTCCTAGGGCTTACATGGTGGTCCAAACACCCCCACAATTGGGTGTGCGCCACGTGTTACGACCTGACGTTGCGGTCTGACGCCATCAAGAACAAAAGACCTCAGACGTGGGCGTGGCTACCCGACATTTGCCAAGGCAGGTGTGACCATATAATTGGTTTAATTAGGTCTCCCTAGAGACCTAACAAGCCCATCTGAACTGCATCACAACTGTACACTGGGTGAGGCACCACACTGTGTCACTGTACACTGGGTGAGGCACAACACTGTGTCACACTGAACTGTCTGAGGCACTACACGGTGTCACTATGCACTGCGTGAGGTACCACACTGTGTCACTGTGAACCGGGTGAGGCACCACGCTGCGTCACTGTACACTAGGTGAGGCACCACACTGTGTCACTGTGAACTGTATGAGGAGCTACACTGTGTCACTGTAAACTGGGATAGGCACCACACTGTGTCACTCTGAACAGGGTGACGCACCACACTGTGTCACTGTACACTGGGTGAGGCACCACACTGTGTCACTGTACTCTGGGTGAGGCACCACACTGTGTCACTGTACACTGGGTGAGGCACCACACTGTGTCACTGTACACTGGGTGAGGCACCACACTGTGTCACTCTTAACTGTCTGATGCACTACACGGTGTCACTGTGCACTGGGTGAGGCACCACACTGTGTAACTGTGCACTGGGTGAGGCACTACACTGTGCCACTGTACAATGAGTTAGGCACCACACTGTGTCACTGTGAACTGGGTGAGACATCACTCTGTGTCACTGTGCACTGGATGGACACTGCACTGTGTCACTGTACTCTGGGTGAGGCACCACACTGTGTCACTGTACACTCGATGAGGCACCACACTATGTCTCTGTACACTGGGTGAGGCACCACACTGTGTCACTGTACTCTCTGTGAGGCACAAAACTGTCAATGTACACTTGGTGAGGCACTACACTGTGTCACTGTACACTAGATGAGGTACAACACTGTGTCACTGAACACTGGGTGAGGCATTACACTGTGTCACTGTATGCTGGGTGAGGCTTCACACTGTGTCACTGTATGCTGGGTGACGCTGCACACTATGTCACTGTATGCTGGGTGAGGCACAACAGTGTGTCACTGGATGCTGGGTGAGGCACCACACTGTGTCACTGTATGCTGGGTGAGGCACCACACTGTGTCACTGTATCCTCGGTGAGGCTCCACACTGTGTCACTGTTTGCTGGGTGAGGCTCCACACTGTGTCACTGTATGCTGGGTGAGGCACCACAATGTGTCACTGCACACTTTGTGACGCACAACACTGTGTCACTGTATGCTGGGTGAGGCACCACACTGTGTCATTGTACTCTGTGTGAGGCACCACCCTGTGTCACTGTACACTGGGTGAGGCACCACACTGTGTCACTGTACGCTGGGTGAGGCACCACACTCTGTCACTCTTAACTGTCTGATGCACTACACGGTGTCACTGAGCACTGGGTGAGGCACCACACTGTGTAACTGTGCATTGGGTGAGGCATTACACTGTGTCACTGAATGCTGGGTAAGGCTCCACACTGTGTCACTGTATGCTGAGTGAGGCACCACACTGTGTCACTGTATGCTTGGTGACGCTGTACACTATGTCACTGTATGCTGGGTGAGGCACCATACTGTGTCACTGTATGCTGGGTGAAGCACCACACTGTGTCACTGTATGCTGGGTGAGGCACCACACTGTGTCACTGTATCCTCGGTGAGGCTCCACACTGTGTCACTGTATGCTGGGTGAGGCTCCACACTGTGTCACTGTATGCTGGGTGAGGCACCACACTGTGTCACTGTATGCTGGGTGAGGCACCACACAGTGTCACTGTACTCTGGGTGAGGCACCACACTGTGTCAATGTACACTGGGTGAGGCACCACACTGTGTCACTGTACACTGGGTGAGGCACCACACTGTGTCACTATTAACTGTCTGATGCATTACACGGTGTCACTGTGCACTGGGTGAGGCACCGCACTGTGCAACTGTGCACAGGGTGAGGCACCACTCTGTGCCACTGTGCAATGGGTGAGGCACCACACTGTGTCTCTGTGAACTGGTGAGACATCACTCTGTGTCACTGTGCACTGGATGGACACTGCACTGTGTCACTGTACTCTGGGTGAGACACCACACTGTGTCACTGCACACTGGGTGAGGCACCACACTGTGCCACTGTGCAATGGGTGAGGCACCACACTGTGTCTCTGTGAACTGGGTGAGACATCACTCTGTGTCACTGTGCACTGGATGGACACTGCACTGTGTCACTGTACTCTGGGTGAGACACCACACTGTGTCACTGCACACTGGGTGAGGCACCACACTGTGTCACTGCACACTGGATGAGGCACCACACTGTGTCACTGTGAACTGGGTGAGACATCACTCTGTGTCACTGTGCACTGGATGGACACTGCACTGTGTCACTGTACTCTGGGTGAGACACCACACTGTGTCACTGCACACTGGGTGAGGCACCACACTGTGTCACTGCACACTGGATGAGGCACCACACTGTGTCACTGCACACTGGATGAGGCACCACACTGTGTCACTGCAAACTGGGTGAGGCACCACACTGTGTCACTGCACACTGGGTGAGGCACCACACTGTGTCACTGCACACTGGGTGAGGCACCACACTGTGTCACTGCACACTGGATGAGGCACCACACTGTGTCACTGCACACTGGATGAGGCACCACACTGTGTCACTGCACACTGGATGAGGCACCACACTGTGTCACTGCACACTGGGTGCTATAATGGTTCAGATGTTGAATTAAAACAGTGTTGTCAGTGTGGTGTTGAGTGTTGCTGGAGTAACACAGTGTTGTCAGTGTGGTGATGAGTGTTGCTGGAGTAACACAGTGTTGTCAGTGTGGTGTTGAGTGTTGCTGGAGTAACACAGTGTTGTCAGTGTGGTGTTGAGTGTTGCTGGAGTAACACAGTGTTGTCAGAGTGGTGTTGAGTGTTGCTGGAGTAACACAGTGTTGTCAGTGTGGTGTTGAGTGTTGCTGGAGTAACACAGTGTTGTCAGTGTGGTGTTGAGTGTTGCTAGAATATCACATTGTTCTCAGTGTGGTGATGAGTGTTGCTGGAGTAACACAGTGTTGTCAGTGTGGTGATGAGTGTTGCTGGAGTAACACAGTGTTGTCAGTGTGGTGTTGAGTGTTGCTGGAGTAACACAGTGTTGTCAGTGTGGTGTTGAGTGTTGCTGGAGTAACACAGTGTTATCAGTGTGGTGTTGAGTGTTGCTGGAGTAACACAGTGTTGTCAGTGTGGTGTTGAGTGTTGCTGGAGTAACACAGTGTTGTCAGTGTGGTGTTGAGTGTTGCTGGAATATCACAGTGTTCTCAGTGTGGTGATGAGTGTTGCTGGAGTAACACAGTGTTGTCAGTGTGGTGTTGAGTGTTGCTGGAGTAACACAGTGTTGTCAGTGTGGTGTTGAGTGTTGCTGGAGTAACACAGTTTGTCAGTGTGGTATTGAGTGTTGCTGAGTATCACAGTGTTGTCAGTGTAGTGTTGAGTGTTGCTGGAGTAACACAGTGTTGTCAATGTGGTGTTGAGTGTTGCTGGAGTAACACAGTGTTGTCAGTGTGGTGTTGAGTGTTGCTGGAGTATCACAGTGTTGTCAGTGTGGTGTTGAGTGTTGCTGGAGTAACACAGTGTTGTCAGTGTGGTGATGAGTGTTGCTGGAGTAACACAGTGTTGTCAGTGTGGTGTTGAGTGTTGCTGGAGTAACACAGTGTTGTCAGTGTGGTGTTGAGTGTTGCTGGAGTAACACAGTGTTGTCAGTGTGGTGTTGAGTGTTGCTGGAGTAACACAGTGTTGTCAGTGTGGTGTTGAGTGTTGCTGGAATAACACAGTGTTCTCAGTGTGGTGATGTGTGTTGCTGGAGTAACACAGTGTTGTCAGTGTGGTGCTGAGTGTTGCTGGAGTAACACAGTGTTGTCAGTGTTGTGTTGAGTGTTGCTGGAGTAACACAGTGTTGTCAGTGTGGTATTGAGTGTTGCTGGAGTATCACAGTGTTGTCAGTGTGGTGTTGAGTGTTGCTGGAGTATCACAGTGTTGTCAGTGTGGTGTTGAATGTTGCTGGAGTAACACAGTGTTGTCAGTGTGGTGATGAGTGTTGCTGTAGTAACACAGTGTTGTAAGTGTGGTGTTGAATGTTGCTGGAGTAACACAGTGTTGTCAGTGTGGTGTTGAGTGTTGCTGGAGTAACACAGTATTGTGAGTGTGCTGTTGAGTGTTGCTGGAGTAACACAGTGTTTTCAGTGTGGTGTTGAGTGTTGCTGGAGTAACACAGTGATGTCAGAGTGGTGTTGAGTGTTGCTGGAGTAGCACAGTGTTGTCAGTGTGGTGTTGCGTGTTGCTGGAGTAACACAGTGCTGTCAGTGTGGTGTTGAGTGTTGCTGGAGTAGCACAATGTTGTCAGTGTGGTGTAGAGTGTTGCTGGAGTAACATAGTGTTGTCAGTGTGGTGTTGAGAGTAGCTGGAGTAACACAGTGTTGTAAGTGTGGTGTTGACTGTTGCTGGAGTAACAAAGTGTTGTCAGTGCAGTGTTGAGTGGTCCTGGAGTAAGACAGTGTTGTCACAGTGTGGTGTTGAGTGTTGCTGGAGTAACACAGTGTTGTCAGTGTGATGCTGAGGAAGTGCTGTTGGTATAACACAGTGTTGTCAGTGTGATGCTTAGAGAGTGTTGCTGGAGTAACACAGTGTTGTCAGTGTGGTGTTGAGTGTTGCTGGAGTATCACAGTGTTGTCAGTGTGGTGTTCAGTGTTGCTGGAGTAACACAGTGTTGTCAGTGTGGTGTTAAGTGTTGCTGGAGTAACACAGTGTTGTAAGTGTGGTGTTTAGTGTTACTGGAGTGACACAGTGTTGTCAGTGTGGTGTTGAGTGTTGCTGGAGTAACACAGTGATGTCAGTGTGGTGTTGAGTGTTGTTGGTGTAACACAGTGTTGTAAGTGTGATGCTTAGAGAGTGTTGCTGGAGTAACACAGTGTTGTCAGTGTGGTGTTAAGTGTTGCTTTAGTAACACAGTGTTGTCCGTGTGATGTTTAGTGTTGCTGGAGTAACACAGTGTTGTCAGTGTGGTGTTGAGTGTTGCTGGAGTAACACAGTGTTGCCAGTGTTGTGTTGAGTGTTGCTGGAGGAACACAGTGTTGCCAGTGTGGTGTTGAGAGAGTGTTGTTCTTGTAAATAAATGTTGCTAGTGTGGTGTTAGGAGAGTATTGTTTGTGTAACACAGTGTTGTCAGTGTGATGTTGAGAGAGTGTTGTTGGTGTAACACAGTGTTGTCATTGTGATGTTGAGAGTGTGTTGTTGGTGTAACACAGTGTTGTCAGTGTGATGTTGAGAGTGTGTTGTTGGTGTAACACAGTGTTGTCAGTGTGATGTTGAGAGAGTGTTGTTGGTGTAACACAGTGTTGTCAGTGTGATGTTGAAGAGGTTGTTGGTGTAACACAGTGTTGTCAGTGTGATGTTGAGAGTGTGTTGTTGGTTGTAACACAGTGTTGTCAGTGTGATGTTGAGAGAGTGTTGTTGGTGTAACACAGTGTTGTCAGTGTGATGTTGAGAGTGTGTTGTTGGTGTAACACAGTGTTGTCAGTGTGATGTTGAGAGAGTGTTGTTGGTGTAACACAGTGTTGTCAGTGTGATGTTGAGAGAGTGTTGTTGGTGTAACACAGTGTTGTCAGTGTGATGTTGAGAGAGTGTTTGTTGGTGTAAACACAGTGTTGTCAGTGATGTTGAGAGTGTGTTGTTGTGTAACACAGTGTTGTCAGTGTGATGTTGAGAGATGTGTTGTTGTGTAACACAGTGTTGTCAGTGTGATGTTGAGAGAGTGTTGTTGGTGTAACACAGTGTTGTCAGTGTGATGTTGAGAGTGTGTTGTTGGTGTAACACAGTGTTGTCAGTGTGATGTTGAGAGAGTGTTGTTGGTGTAACACAGTGTTGTCAGTGTGATGTTGAGAGAGTGTTGTTGGTGTAACACAGTGTTGTCAGTGTGGTGTTAGGAGAGTATTGTTGGTGTAACACAGTGTTGTCAGTGTGATGTTGAGAGAGTGTTGTTGGTGTAACACAGTGTTGTCAGTGTGATGTTGAGAGTGTGTTGTTGGTGTAACACAGTGTTGTCAGTGTGATGTTGAGAGAGTGTTGTTGGTGTAACACCGTGTTGTCAGTGTGGTGTTGAGAGTGTGTTGTTGGTGTAACAGAGTATTGACCTTGATACTACCACTAACAACAGTGTTGACCTTTATACTACCACTAACAACAGTGTTGACCTTGATACTACCACTAACAACAGTGTTGACCTTGATACTACCACTAACAATAGTGTTGACCTTGATACTACCACTAACAATAGTGTTGACCTTGATACTACCACTAACAACAGTGTTGACCTTGATACTACCACTAACAACAGTGTTGACCTTGATACTACCACTAGCAACAGTGTTGACCTTGATACTACCACTAACAACAGTGTTGACCTTGATACTACCACTAACAACAGTGTTGACCTTGATACTACTACTAACAACAGTGTTGACCTTGATACTACCACTAACAACAGTGTTGACCTTGATACTACCACTAACAACAGTGTTGACCTTGATACTACCACTAACAGTGTTGACCTTGATACTACCACTAACAACAGTGTTGACCTTGATACTACCACTAACAACAGTGTTGACCTTGATACTACCACTAACAACAGTGTTGACCTTGATACTACCACTAACAACAGTGTTGACCTTGATACTACCACTAACAACAGTGTTGACCTTGATACTACCACTACCAACAGTGTTGAACCTTGATACTACCACTAACAACAGTGTTGACCTTGATACTACCACTAACAACAGTGTTGACCTTGATACTACCACTAACAACAGTGTTGACCTTGATACTACCACTAACAACAGTGTTTACCTTGATACTACCACTAACAACAGTGTTGACCTTGATACTACCACTAACAACAGTGTTGACCTTGATACTACCACTAGCAACAGTGTTGACCTTGATACTACCAGTAACAACAGTGTTGACCTTGATACTACCACTAACAACAGTGTTGACCTTGATACTACCACTAACAACAGTGTTTACCTTGATACTACCACTAACAACAGTGTTGACCTTGATACTACCACTAGCAACAGTGTTGACCTTGATACTACCACTAAACAACAGTGTTGACCTTGATACTACCACTAACAACAGTGTTGACCTTGATACTACCACTAACAACAGTGTTGACCTTGATACTACCACTAACAACAGTGTTGACCTTGATACTACCACTAACAACAGTGTTGACCTTGATACTACCACTAACAACAGTGTTGACCTTGATACTACCACTAACAACAGTGTTTACCTTGATACTACCACTAACAACAGTGTTGACCTTGATACTACCACTAACAACAGTGTTGACCTTGATACTACCACTAACAATAGTGTTGACCGTGATACTACCACTAACAACAGTGTTGACCTTGATACTACCACTAACAACAGTGTTGACCTTGATACTACCACTAACAACAGTGTTGACCTTGATACTACCACTAACAACAGTGTTGACCTTGATACTACCACTAACAACAGTGTTGACCTTGATACTACCACTAACAACAGTGTTTACCTTGATACTACCACTAACAACAGTGTTGACCTTGATACTACCACTAGCAACAGTGTTGACCTTGATACTACCACTAACAACAGTGTTGACCTTGATACTACCATCTAACAACAGTGTTGACCTTGATACTACCACTAACAACAGTGTTGACCTTGATACTACCACTAACAACAGTGTTGACCTTGATACTACCACTAACAACAGTGTTTACCTTGATACTACCACTAACAACAGTGCTGGACTTGATACTACCACTAACAACAGTGTTGACCTTGATACTACCACTAACAATAGTGTTGACCTTGATACTACCACTAACAATAGTGTTGACCTTCATACTACCACTAACAACGGATGTTCGGCCACATTATTAACAAAATGTTATCGCTCCGCTACATTACAATACATACTACAACATTTTAACTCTTATCAAATAGTTTATGTCAAGAAGCATATTTTACATACATAATTTGGTGTAGGTGTGAAGACCAGTATCTTGTATATACTGGTGTCTGCTCGTAGCTTGGATGATAACGTCCTCAGCTCTCACACTGAGGGTCCGAGGATGGAGCCCGTCACTGGTGAAACACTGGTATGTTGTCTTGTACCTGCTGCCTCTGATCACCTAACAATATATAGGTACCTGGGTGCCAGCCGAGTGTTGTGCGAGGCATTCTAGTGGGCAGGATTAGCTTAAGTTGCCAGAAATGTTCTGCATAACCAGTGACTTTCTATATAGTTTGTCAGTGATGTCAGCTATGTTCTGTGAGAGTTGTTTCATGTACCTGTAGAAGTAAGGATTTTAATTATTATTATTGCTATTATTACCTCAGTTCACAGGAAATATGTACACAAACACACACTCACACACACACACACACACACACACACCACACACACACACACCACACACACACACACACACACACTCACACACATAAGAACATAAGAAGAACATAAGAACGAAGGAACACTGCAGAAGGCCTACTGGCCCATGCGAGGCAGGTCCAAGTCTCCTACCGGCTTAAGCCAATGCACCCAACCTAGACAGGTCAGGTCACATTGACTTAAGGGAGGAACACGGCAACCGACCTGTTAGCACAAGCTATCAGGTCTAATACACCCACCCACATCTACTCATGTATTTATCCAACCTATTTTTAAAGCTACACAACGTTCTGGCCTCTATAACGGTTACTTGGGAGTTTGTTCCACTCATCCACAACTCTATTACCAAACCAGTACTTTCCTATATCCTTCCTGAATCTGAATTTTTCCAACTTAAAACCATTGCTGCGAGTCCGTCTAGGCTAGATATTTTCAGCACACTATTTACATCCCCTTTATTTATTCCTGTCTTCCACTTATACACCTAATCATATTCCCCCTAATTCTACGTCTTTCTAGAGAGTGCAGTTTCAGGGCCCTCAGTCTATCCTCATAGGGAAGGTTTCTGATACATGGGATCATCTTTGTCATCCTCCTTTGTACATTTTCCAGAGAATTTATATCCATTCTGTAATACGGTGACCAAAACTGTGCAGCATAATCTAAATGAGGCCTAACCAAGGATGTATAGAGTTGAAAGAAAACCTGAGGACTCCTATTATTTATGCTTCTTGATATGAAGCCAAGGATTCTGTTAGCTTTATTGCGAAAACTTATGCACTGTTGTCTTGGTTTCAGATTACTGCTAACCAGAACTCCTAAATCTTTTTCGCAATCCGTAATATTAAGATCTACATTATTTAGTTTATATGTGGCTTGGTTATTGTCCTGTCCAACATTTAGAACTTTGCATTTGTCTATATTAAACTGCATCTGCCACTTCTCCGACCACTCCATCAGTCTATTCAAATCTTCTGGAGTGCTCGAATGTCCTCGTCAGAATGAATTCGACGGCCTATTTTGGTGTCATCGGCAAACTTGCCGATGTCGCTCTTTATGCCCTCATCTATGTCGTTTATGTAGATTGTGAACAGCAGGGGGCCCAACACTGACCCTGTGGAACACCGCTCGTGACGCTACCCCACTCTGATTTCTCCCCATTTATGCAAACTCTCTGCTGCCTATTTGTCAACCATGCCTCTATCAGGAAAAAATTTCTCCTCCTATTCCATGTGCTTTAATTTTCCTCAATAGTCTCTGATGTGGGACCCTGTCAAAAGCCTTACTGAAGTCCATATACACAATATCATATTCATTACCATGATCTACTCCTCAAATACCTTAGTGAAAAAAGTAATAAATTCGTAAGGCAGGAATGCCCTTTGTAAAACCATGCTGAGATTCGTTGATTAATTTTATGCTTTTCAAGGTGGCTACGAACTGCCTCGGCAATTATTGATTCCATAAATTTTACCACTATGGAGGTTAGGCTTATTGGTCTATAGTTCGAAGCTAAGGACCTGTCACCTGTTTTGAAAATAGGTATCACATTTGCCATTTTCCACTTATCTGGCACCATGCCAGTTTGTAGTGATATGTTGAAAAGATTAGCCAAGGTGTGCTAAGCTCCTCTTTACATTCCTTTAGAACCCTTGCATACAATTCATCAGGGCCTGGGGATTTGTTAGGTTTTAATTTATCTATTTGCCTAAGGACCATGTCCTTGTGACCCTAATAGTGCACAGTTTATTATCGTCCTGTTCTACATAATTTATCATTACTGGAATATCGCTGGTATCCTCCTGTGTAAAAACTGAGAGGAAGTATGTGTTTAAAAATTCTACACATTTCCTTATCACTGTCAGTGAGCTGACCCGAGGAACTTTTGAGTGGGCCTATCTTGTCCCTGATCTTACTTCTGTATACCTGAAAGAATCCTTTTGGGTTAGTCTTCGATTCTCTTGCAACTTTAACCTCATAATCTCTTTTGCTTTTCTAATTCCCTTTTTTATTTCTCTCTTTAACTGAATATATCGATTTCTTAATTGCCCCTCTCCTCTTTTGATTTGCCTATATATGCCTCTCTTTTGACCAATCAGATATTTTAATCTATTGTTCATCCATTTAGGATCATTTTTGTTTGATCTGATTTCCCTATTTGGAACATAAATTGACTGAGCAGCTAGAACTATGCCCTGGAAAGCATCATATCGGCAACCATCACCACCTACCTGACCCTTAGTCAGGTCATTCCAGTTCAGCCCACCTAAGTAATTTTTCAGTCCTATGAAATCAGCCAAGCGAAAGTCAGGACGGAGACTTGATTGCCATTATTAGGGGAATTCCATGATTATTAAAACTGAGTGATTTGTGATCACTCTCCCCAAGTTCATCATTAACCTCAAGATTATTAATTAGTGTTTCCCTACTGGCAAGAACCAAGTCAAGGAGGTTATTTCCCCTAGTTGGCTCTGTCACAAACTGTTTTAAAAAACAATCCTGGATCGTATCAAGAAAGTCACCTGACTCTAAATTTTCTGTCAAATTGCTCCAGTCAATCTGTCTATAGTTGAAAATCTCCATTAGCACAAACATTTTCGTATGTAGATGCCTTACGAATTTCGTCCCATAGAAGTTTACTGCACTCCCTATCAAGATTTGGGGCCCTGTATATCACACCCAAAATTAGTTTTTCTCGGCCCTCGAGAGAAGCTGTAACAAAACAGATTCAGTGGCTGACGCTTCTAATTTTATATCTTGTCTAACACAACAATTTAAATTGTCTCCTGACATACATCGCTACTCCACCACCTTTCCTGTTGACCCTGTCAGTGTGGAATAATTTATAGCCTTGTATGTGACATTCAGAGGGCATCTCTCTATCTTTCAGATTGAGCCAGGTCTCTGTTATAGCAATAATATCTATGTTTCCTGCACTTGCAATTAATCTTAGCTCATCATACTTATTTCTTACACTCCTGCTATTAGTATAGTAAACCTTAAGGGAGCTAGTCCCTTGCTGCCCTCTGCTGTCCCCCTTTGTTTGCTGACCTGTTCTATTGTCTTTATTTATAACTTCATGCTGAATGCCTTTTATACATTTACTGTTTCCAACCCTAGTGTTGCAACCTGCTTGTTTCCCACACACACCCATACCTCTATCTCCATCAGTTAAAATCAAAGGCATTTCACCAATGGCCTTCTCAATCGAGTCTGCAAGTGCTACCACCCCTGCCCCAGAGAGATGTACCCATCCCTTGCATACATATCATGTTTGCCATAAAAGTTGTTCCAGTTGTCAATGAATGGGATTGCAAGTTCCTTGCAGTATCTGTCTAGCCAGCAATTTACACCAATTGCCCTAGACAACCATTCATTTCCTACTCCCCTTCTAGCAAGATGCTACATATGATTGGGATCCCTCCCTTAGACTTAATGAAATCTATAGCTGACCTGTACTTATCTAGCAGCTCTTCTCTCCTACCCTTCCCAATATCATTTCCACCAGCACTGAGACAGATAATGGGCTTGTTCCCATTACCGACATGATATTATCCAGCCTGTTGACAATGTCCCCAACACCAGCTCCAGGGAAGCACACTCTATCTCTCATCTTCTTATTCCTATTACAAAAGCACGGTCAATATATCTTTACCTGAGAGTCACCAACCACAAGAATGCGCTTACCTTCATTAGCAGGGGCAGTAGTACCCTTACCTTCACTGGCCACTGAAGTACATTCATCCTGGAGAACAGAGAAGCGATTTCCTACCTTCAGATCTTCACTCTTAATTTTCCTTACTCTGATGCGCCTCCCATTACTGTGAACAACTCGCCACTTGTAGCAGGTGCTGGGCTGCACCTCACTGCTGGTAGCCGTTGCTACCTGCCCAACTACAGCCTCCTCAAAGCGAGAGACAGACTGCACCTCACTGCTAGAAGTCTCATTCCCCACAACTCCAGCCACCTCACACTCTCTCCAGACCCATTGAGGTGGACCTTCAGCCTCCTAATCTCCTCCTGGAGAAGCAAGACCTCCTCCTTCAACTCTCCAACCTCAGTTTTTAAAACACTGCAGAAGCAAGCCATGCTTAACAGTGTTGACTTTGTGATACTACCCACTATACAACAGTGTTGACATTGTTTAACTTCCACTAACATAACAGTGTTGACATTGATCTACCACTACACAGTTGTTGACCTTGATATTACCACGAAACAACAGTGTTGACACTTGATACTACCACTAACCAACAGTTGTGACTACTTGATACTACCACTAACAACAGTGTTGAACATTGATTTCTACCACTAACAACAGTGTTGACACTTGATTCCGACACTAACAATTGTGTTGACCTTGAATTTACTACCAATTTAAACAAAGTTCGGTTGACCTTGTTCACTACCAACTAACAATCAGTGTTATTGACCTTGTGATACTACCACACTAATACAAACAGTTGTTGCACTTGATTCTACCATAACATAGTGTTGACCTTGTTTGCCTCACCAATAATCTATAGTGTTGACCTTGATACTACCATAACCAAACAGTGTTGACCTTTGATACTACCATAACAACAGTGTTGACCTTGAATACTACCAACTGACAATAGTGTTGACCTTGGATGCTACCACTAACAACAGTGTTGACCTTGTCAATCCAATCAAACCAACAGTGTTGACCTGATATACACTAACAACATGTGTTGACCTTGAACTAACTCTAAAACATGTGTTGACCGTGTTACTTCCACTAAACAATAGTAGTTGGACCCTGATACTTACCTCTAACAACCGTGGTGACCTGGATAATACCCCTATCAACAGTGTTGACTTGATAATTTCCCACTAAACATAGAGTTGTTGAACCTCTTGATAACTACCACGAAACATAGTGTTGACCGTGATAATACCACTAACAACAGAGGTTGGCGCCGGTTTACCCTTGATACTACCAACTAACAATGAGTGTTGACCTTGATACTACCACTAACAATTAGTGTTGTCTTGATTGATACTACCACTAACAACAGTGTGACCTTGATTACTACCACTAAACAACAGTGTTGACCTTGATACTCCACATAACAATAGTGTGACCTTGATACTTACCACTAAAACAACAGTAATTTTTGACCTTGGATACCTTCCCCACTAACAACAGTGTTGACCATTGTACTACCCAATAACAAACCAGTGTTGACATTTGTATACCACTAACAACAGTTGTTTGACCTGTCTTTACTACCAATAAAATCAGGGTTGACATGGATATCCTACCACTAACATTGTGTTGCACGTGTACTACCACTAACCAACCGTTGTTGACCTTGATAATACCTCTTTGATAAAAAACAGTGTTGACCTTGTTATAGATACCACATACAATAGAAGTTGACTTGTACTACCACTAACAATTGTGTTGACGTGAATTTCCACTAACAACATGTTGACCTTGATACTACACGAACAATAGGGTTGACCTTGATTACTACCTCTAACAAATAGTGGTTTGACCTTGATTACTACCACTAACAACAGTGTTGACCTTGATACTTCCAATATCAATAGTGTTGACCTTGTACTACCACTAACAATAGTGTTGACTTGTACTTACCATACCACTGTGTCTCTGTATGCTGGGTGAGGCTTCCACACTGTGTCTCTGTATGCTGGGGGTGAGGCACCACAATGTGTCACTGGCACAATTTGTGAGGCACAAACCCGTGTCACTGTATGTCTGAGGTGAGGCACACACTGTTCATAGTTACTATGTGTGAGCGCACCTCTCTGTGTCACTGCAAACTGGGTGCTACAATGGTTCAGATGTTGAATTAAAAACACGGTTGTCAGTGTGGTGTTTGTTGGGAGTGTTGCTGGAGTAACACCACAGTGTTGTCAGATGTGGGTTGAGTGTTGCTGGAGTAACACAGTGTTGTCAGTTTGGTGTTGAGTGTTGCTGTGAGTAACACGTGTTTCAGTGTGGTGTTGGAGTGTTGCTGGAGTAACACAGTGTTGTCAGTGTGGATTGAGTGTTGCTCGGAGTTTCAACAGTGGTTGTCAGTATGGGAGTTGAATGTTGCTGGAGAAACACAGTGTGGTCAGCTGTGGTGTTGAGTGTTGCTGGAGTAAGCACAGTGTTGTCAGTGTGGTGTTGTGTGTTGCTGGAGTAACACAGTGTTGTCAGTGTGGTGTTGAGTGTTGCTGAGTACACAGTGTTGTCATGTGGTTGTTGAGTGTTTGCGGGAGTAAAGTGTTTGTCAGTTATGGTTGTTGGAGTGCTGCTGAGAGTAACAACAGTGTTGCAGTGTGGTGTGAGTGTTGCTGGCGTAACCACAGTGTTGTCAGTGTGGTTGTTGAGTGTTGCTGGAGTAACTCAGTGTTGTCGTGTGTGTGAGTGTTTGGCTGCAGTCAGTAACACAGTGTTGTCAGTGTGGGGTTATTGAGTGTTGCTGGTGTAGCACAGTGTTGTTGTCAGTGTGAAGTTTGAGTGTTGCTGGAGTAACACAGTGTTGTCAGTGTGGTGTTGGTGTTGCTGGAGTAAAAGTAACACAGATGTGTCAGTGTGGTCGTTGAGTGTTGACTGGTGTACACACGTGTTGTCAGTTGTGTGTTGGAGTGTTGCTGGAGTGAACACAGTGTTGTCAGTGTGGTGTTGCAGGGTTTGTGGAGTAAACACCAGTGTTGTCAGTGTGGTGTTTGAGTGTTGCTGGTAAGTAACACAGTGTTGTCAGTGTGGTGTTTGAAGTGTTGCTGGAGTAAACACCCAGTGTTGTCAGGTGTGGTGTTGAGTGTTGCTGGAGCTTAACACAGTGTTGTCTGTGGTGGTATTGGAGTGTTGCTGGAGTATCACCAGTGTTAGTCAGTGTGGAGTTGAGTGTTTGTGAGTACACAGTGTTGTCTGTGTGGTGTTGAGTGTTGCTGGAAGTAACACAGTGTTGTATGTGTGGTGGTGAATGTGCTTGGGAAAAACACAGGTGTTGTCAGTGTGGTGTTGAGTGTTGCTGGAGTAACACAGTGTGTCAGTGTTGTGTTGAGTGTTGCTGGAGTATACACAGTGTTTTCAGTGTGGTGTTGAGTGTGGTGGAGAAACACAGTGATGTCAGTTGTGGTGTTGAGGTTGCTGGGAGTAACACAGTTGCTGTCAGTGTGGTGTTGAGTGTTGCTGGAAGTTAGCACAGTGTTGTCAAGTTGGTGTTGAGTGTTGCTGGAGTAACACAGTGTTGTCTGTGTGGTGTTGAGAAGTTGATGGAAGTTAACACAGTGTTGTCAGTGTGAGTGTTGACTGTTGCTTGGAGTAAACATCAGTGTTGTCCAGTGCGTGTTGAGTGGTCCTGGAGCGTGGTAAGACTCAGTGTTGTCACAGTGTTGTGTTGGTGTTGCTGGAGTAACACAGTGTTGTCAGTGTGATGCTGAGAAAAGTGCTGTTGGTATAACACAGTGTTGTCAGAGTGTGATCTTAGAGAGTGCTTGCTGGATGAGTAACACAGTGTTGTCAGTGTGATTCTGAGTAAGTGCTGTTGGTATAACCTCAGTGTTGTCAGGAGTGATGCTGATGTGTTGCTGGGAGTAACACAAGTGTTGACAGTTGTGATGCTTAGTGGAGTGTTGCTGGAGGTTAACACAGTGTGTCAGTGTGGTGTTTGTTAAGGAGAGTTGCTGAGAGTAACACTGTGTTGTAAGTGTGGTGTTTAGTGTTACTGGAGTGCACAGTGTTGTCATGTGGTATTAAGTGTTGCTGGATGTAAAACAGTGTTGTTAAGTGTGGTGATTAGTTGTTACTGGGTGACACAGTGTTGTCAGTGTGGTGTTGAGTGTTGTTGGTGTAACTCAGTGTGTCAGTGTGGTAGTTGAGTGTTGTTGGTGATAACCACAGTGTTGTCAGTGTGAGCTTGAGAAAGTGCTGTGGTATTACACAGGTTGTCTCGTGGGATGCATAGAGAGTGTTGCTGGAGTAAACACAGTGTTGTCGTGTGGTGTTAAGTGTTGCTGGAGTACACAGTGTTGTCAGTTGGTGGGTGTTAGAGTTGATGGCGTAAACACAGTGTTGTCAGTGTGGTGTTGAGTGTTGCTGGAGTAAAGTAAACACCAGTGATGTCAGTGTGGTGTTGAGAGTTTTGCTGACTGCTGGTTGTAAACACAGTGTTCCGGTTGTCAGTTCTGGTGTTGATTGTTTGCTTGGAGTAATACACAGTGTTGTCTGTGTCGGTGTTGTTTGAGTGTTGCTTGGGAAGTAGAGTCACACAGTGTTGTCAGTGTGTGGTGTTGAGTGTGCTGGTTGTTAATCTGTCCGTTGTTTCTGTGTGCGTGTTGTGAGTAGTGAGAGTCGTGTTGTTTCTTGTTACTAATTGTTGCTTAGTGTGGTTTGGGTTAGAGATGAGAGTTTTGTTGGCGTGTTTGTTTTGTTCCCCGCCCCCCCCTTTTGTAACCCTGTGTTGTCAGTGTGTCGGTGTTGGTGGTTGTGGAGTAAACACAGTGTATTGTCAGTGTGGTGTTTTGTTGTGGGGGGTGAGGATGTGCTGTTGGTTGAGTGTAACCACAGTGTTGTCTGTGTGCATGTTGAGGAGAGGCGATGTTGTTTTTTGTTGGTTGATTAACCTGTGATTGTCAGTGTTGATGTGGGAGAGGAGTGTTGTTGGTTGTAAACCACAGTGTTGTCAGTGTCGATGTTGTGGATGAGAGTGTTGTTGGTTGTTGTAAGGTTGTGTTACACAGTGTTTCGGTTGTCAGTGTGAGTTGTGTGTGATGTTGAGAGAGTGTTGTTGTGTAAATCACATAGTTTGTCAGTTGTGGTTGTTTGGAGAGTGTAGTTTGGTGTAAACACTGTGTTGTCAGTGTGATCGTTGAGAGAGGGTGTTGTTGGGTGTAACTCAGTGTTGTCTCAGTGTGGTGTTGAGAGAGAGTGTGGTTGTTTGGGTTTGTAACACAGTGTTGTCAGTTGTGATGTTGATAGAGTGTTGTTGGTTGTTACCACAGTGTATAGGCTACCAGTGTGCGGAGTTGACCGGGCGGGTAGTGTTTTGTTGGTATAACACTAGGTGTGTCAAGTTGTCGCTGCCCATATCCACTACTAACCCTCCTGGTGTTGAGAGAGTGTTTGTTGGTGTTTCGTGCACCCAGTCGTTGACCTATGTTTATTCCACTAAACAACTGTTGTTGGCCTTGATACTCACCACTAACAACAGTGTTGACCTTGATACTACCACTATCAACAGTGTTGACATTAGATACTTCCACTAAACTACTGTTGTTGACCTTTTGTTACTCTACTAAAAACAGTGGTGACCTTGATACTACCCAACAAACTGTGTTGACCTTGATACTACCACTCAAAAAAAACACGTGTTGACCTTGATTAATACTATAACAAACAGTGTAGACCTGGATACTACCAGTAACAACAGTTGTTATACACTTGATACTACACTAGAAACAGTGTTGACCTTGTACTCCAGCTAATACAGTTTTGTTGACATTGTTTACTACCACTAACAACAGTGTTGACCATTGATACAACACTGACTACAGTCGTTGACCTTGATGACTACCACTAACAACAGTGTTGACCTTGATTTACAACTTAAACTACAGTCGTTGGACATTGATACTACCACTAACAACAGTGTTGACATTGTTGTCTATACCACTAACAAAACAGTGGTTGACCTGATGATGATACTACCATAACAACCAGTGTAGACCTTGATTTCCTAACCACTAAAACAGTGCTTGACCTTGATATACCACTTACACAAACAGTGTTGACATTGATCCTACCACTAAACAACAGTGTTGACCTTGATATACCACTCTAAACGCAACAGTCGGTTGACCTTGATACTACCCACTAACAGTTTGTTGACTTTGATACTACCAACTAACAAACCAGTGTTGGACATTGATACTACCACTAACAAATCAGCTAGTTTTGTTTTGGGCATTGTTCATACCACTAACATCAGTTGTTTTTGACCTTGATAACTTCCACTAACATCAGAACGTTGGACATTGATTCTACCACTAAACAAAAAAACTACAGTGTTTGACCTGCACTTGATATACCACTTAACAACAGTGTTTGACATTGTACTACCCTAACATCAGTGTTGACCTTTGATCCTACCAATAACAATAGTGTTGACCTTGATACTACAATAACAATAGTGTTGACCTTTGATACTACCACTATCAACAGTGTTGGACCTTGATATACCAATAACAAACAGTGTTGGCCTTGTTCCTACCACTACAACACAGTGTTGACTTGTTCCTTCCACTCAACAATAGTTTTGACACTTGACTACTTTCCAAACTCAACAAAGTGTTGACCCTTGTTAATACCAATTACAAACTGGTTGACCTTGATTCTACCACGAACAATAGTGGTTGACCTTGATGCTTTACCACTAACAAACTGTGTTGACCTTGATACTAACTCTAACACAGTTTGTTGACCTTTGATACTCCACTAACAATAGTGGTTTGACCGTGATACTACATACAAACCGTGTTGACCTTGATAATACCCACTAACAACAGTGTGACCCCTTGATCTAATTCCATAACAATAAGTGTTGACCTTGATTACTACCAACTAACCAATTGTGTTGACCGTGATACTTACCACTAACAACACAGTGTTGACCTTGATACTACCAAATCTACTCGAGTGTTGGGACCTTGTGATTTCGTACCCACTAACAAAGTTGTTGACCTTGTGATACTACCACTAACAACAGTGTTGACCTTGATACTAACCTCTAACAACAGTGCTGACCTTGATTTAATAACCAATAACATTAGTGTTGACTTGATACTACCCTAACAACAGTGTGACCTTGACTTGATACTAACACTAACAACAGTGTTGACCTTGATAACTACCACCTAACACAGTGTTGACCTTGGGATACTACCACTACACAAGTGTTGACCTTGATACTATCCACTAACAACAGTTGTTGACCTTGAACTACCATAACATTAGTGTTGACCTGCTGTACTACCACATAACTACCGTGTTGCCCTTGATAATACCATAAACATAAACAGTGTAGTGTTGACCTTGATAAATACCACTAACAATAGTGTTTGACTTGATACTACCTCTAACAATAGTGTTGATCCGTTGATTACTACCACTAACAACCGTGTTTGACCTTGATTGTGTTTACTACCACTATCCAATAGTGTTGACCTTGATACTACCACTAAAACAATTGTGTTGACTTGTAATACCACTAAACAACAGTGTTGACCTTGATACTACCCACTAACAATAGTGGTTGACCCTAATTATACACTAAACAATAGTTGTTTGACCTTGATTACTACCACTAAAACAGTGTGACCTTGATACTACCACTAACAAACAGTGTTGACTTGATACTACCACTAACAAAAACGTGTTGACCTTGATTACTAACAGTAACAATAGAGTTGACCCTTGATACTACCACTAACATAACAGTGTTGCCACTTGATACTACCCACTAACAAAGTGTTGGACCTTTGATTACATACTCTAAACAATAGTAGTTTGACCTTGATTCTACACTAACATAGTTGTTGACCTTGATTACTTACCACTAAACAATAGTGTTGACCTTGATACTACCACTAACGAACAGTGTTGACCTTGATACTTAACACTAAAACAACAGTGTTGTCCTTGATACTACCACTAAACAACAGTGCTGACTTTGATGCTACCACTAACAACAGTGTTGACCTTGACCTTGATAATACACTAACCAATAGTGTTTGCCTTGATACTACACTAACAATAGTGGTTGACCTTGATACCTTACCAGTAACAATAGTGTTGACCTTGATTTACCACTAACAACAGTTGTTGACTTGGTTTCTAACCACTAACAAACGTGTTGACCTTGATATACACTAAACAAACAGTGTTGATTGATACTACCACTAAACCAACAGTGTTGAACTTGATACTACCGTAACAACAGTGTTGACCTTGATTACTACCACTACAAACAGGTTGCTTGATACTACCACTAACAACAGTGCTGACCTTGATTTACTACCACTACACAGTGTTGGAACCTTGATACTACCGACTAACAAATAGTGTTGACCTTGATCTACACTAACAATAGTGTTGTACTTGATGATACCAATAACAATAGGATTGACCCTTGGATATATCCTCTTACAACAGTGTTGACCTGGTACTACCACTAACAACAGTGTTGACACTTGATACTTCCACTAACAACAAGTGCTGGACCTGTTGATAATATCCACTAACAACAGTGTTGACCCTTGTTACTACCTCTAACAATTTAGTGTTGTACCTTGATACTAACACTAAACAATAGTGTGGACCTTGTTATACCCACTAAACAATAGTGCTTGACCCCTTGTACTACCAATAAACAAACAGTGTTGAACCTTGTTTACTAACACTAACAACAGTTGTTTGACCCTTGTTACTTCCCTAACCAACTGTGTTGACCTTGATACTACCACTAACAAATAGTGTTTGACCTTGTTACTACCTCTAAACAATAGGTGTTGACCTTGATGCTTCCACTAAACAACCAGTGTTGACCTTGATACTACCACTAACAACAGTGTATGTGTTGTAGGACCTTGTGTATTCCACTAAAAACAAGTTGGTGACCTCGATACTAACCTAACAACTGTTCTGTTGGACCTTGATTATACCACTAACAACTGTATGGTGTTGTTGACCTTGTTACTTCCCTCTAACAACTGTGTTGACCTTGATACTTCCACGAACAACAGTAGTTTGACCTTGTTTATTCCTTAACATCAGTTGTTGACTTGATTACTTCTATAACAACTAGGTTGTTGATTGTCCTTGTTATTTCTTCTTAATTCTGTGTTGTCCGTGATACTTCCAGTAGTTGTTTATACTCAGTGTTAAACCTTGATTCTTACAAATAGTAACAGTGGTTGAACCTTGAATACCGACACTAACAACAGTCTGTGTTGACCCATTGTACTACCACTAACAACAGTGTTGACCTTGATAACAACCTAACAACTAGTGTTGCCTTGATACTTCCACTAACAAAACAGTGGTGTACCTTGATACAACACTAAACAAATCAGTGTTGTAAGTGTTGTGATACTTCCACTAACAACAGTGTTTGATCATTGATACTACCACTAACAACAGTGTTGACCCTTGTGATACTACCACTAACAACAGTGTTGACTTGATCCTACTCACTAACAACAGTGTTGACCTTGATTTTACTACCACTATAACTACTCAGTGTTGACTATTATCTTCCACTAACAACAGTGTTGACCTTTGATACTACCACTAAACAACAGTGTTGTACTTGATACTACCTCTAAACAGTGTTGACTTTTTGATACTAACCACTAACAACAAGTGTTGGCATGATTACGACCCACTAACAACAGGTGACATTGATCCTACACTAAAACTGTTGATGGAACCTTGTTACTTACCACTATCAACAGTGTTGAAATTGATATTACCACTAACAACAGTCCGTTGGACCCTTGATACTACCACTAACAACAGTAGTTGACATGATACTACCACTAACAACAGTGTTGACATTGATCCTTCCAACAAAAACAATAGTGGTTGACCTTGATGTGATACTACCAAATAACAATAGTGTTGACCTTCGTTTCTACCACTAACAAACGTAGTGTTGACCTTGATCTACAATAACAACAGTTGTTGGCCCTTGAATACAACCACTAACAACAGTGTTGACTAGATCCTTACTCTTAAACAATTGTTGTGTTGACCCTTGGGGGAAAATAAAACTCCACCAACTAACAACCAGTGTTGACCTTGATACTACCACTAAACAAACAGTGTTGACCTTGATCTATCCAATAACAAAATAGTGTAGACCCTTGTGATGGTGATGCTACCACTTAAACAACCTGTGTTGACATTTGATATTACTACCACTAACCACAGTGTTGACCTTGATACATAACAACTAACAAACAGTGTTGACTTGATACCTACCACTAACAAAACCAGTGTTGACCTTGATACATTCCACTAACAATCGTGTTGACCGTTGTTACTACCACTAACAACCGTGGTTGGGGGGGGAACCTTGATATTATCCAACTAAAAAACAACAGTTGTTGACATTGATTATTATAATACCACTAACAATAGCTGTTGACCTGATTACTTCCACTAACTTTAGTGTTGACCGTGTTTACTTACCTACTAACATACAGTACTTGTTGACATTGATATCACTACAATTGTGTTGACCTTGATTACTCCACTTAACAATAGTGTTGACCTTGATATTACCACTATATCAAACAGTGTTGACATTGTTACTACCACTAACAACAGTGTTGACCTTGATACTAAGACCACTAAAAATTGATATGTTTGACTTGATACTACCACTAACAACAGTTATTGACTTGATACTTCCACTAAACAACAGTGTTGACCTTGATTACTAACCACTAACAACAAGTTGTTGACCTTGATAATTCCACTTAAAAACAGGTTGACCTTGATTACTAACAACTAACATACGTGTTGACGTGATATACTACCACTAAACAATTAGTGGTGACCGTGTGATACTACCACTAACTACCGTGTTGACCTTGATATACCTCTAAAACACAGTGTTGACCTGATTTCATTAACAACTATCCAATAGTGTTGACATTGATACTTCCACTCTAACAAATAGTGTTGACCGTGAATACTAACCACTAATTCAACAGTTCGTTGACCTTGTTTCTACCACTAACAATTGTTGTTGACCTTGATACTACCACTAACAATAGTGTTGAAACATTACGATTCTACCATAAACAAAACCAGTTGTTGAACCTTGTAACTTCCACTAACAATTAGTAGTTGACCTTTGATACTAACTAACTTTAGTGTGGACCTTGATACTTACCCTCTTACAACCAGTTGTTGACCTTGATACTACACACTAAATACAGTGTTGAACCTTGATACTACCTCTAACAACAGTGTTGACCTTGATTTTACCCAGTAGTTACCATTAGTGTTGACCTTGATTACTACAACTAACTACAGTGTTGACATTGATACTTCCACTAACATACCGTGTTGACTTGATATTCCACTAACAATGGGTGTTGTCCTTGTACTTTCACCTATACATATTGTGTTGACCTTGAACTTACCACTAATCTATAGTGTTTACTGATACTACCACTAACATCAGTTGTTTGACCTTGATACTACCACTAACAAACCAGTGGTGACCTTGTTTCTACCACTAACACAGTTGCTGACTTTGTTACTACCTCTAACAATCAGTGTTGACACCGTTGATACTAAACTCTAACCATAGTGGTGACCTTGATTACTTTCCCACTTAACATTAGTGTGACCTTGATACTTCCACTAACATAGTGTTGACCTTGTATCTACCACTAACAATAGTTGTTTGACCCTTGTTACTACCACTAACACTATCTGTGTTGAACCTTGTGAAACTAACTAACTACAGTGTTGACCGTGCATCCAACTATAAACAACAGTTGTTGACCTTGATACTAACTCACTAACACAGTTGTTGACATTGATCACTTCCAATAAACACAACAGGTAGTTGACCTTGTTACTACCACTAACAAACTTTGTTGACCATTGATTTACTACCACTTACAGCTGTTGACTTTGATACTTCCACTAAAAACAGTGGTTGACATTGGTACTTCCAATAACAACTGTTGTTTGACATTGATCCTACCTCTTACAACTGTGTTGACCTGGATTACTACCACAACAACGTGTTGACATTCGATACTTAACCACTTACAACAGTGTTGACCTTGATACTTACCACTAGACTACTGTTTGTTGACTTTGTTACTACCACTAACAACAGTGTTTGACCTTGATTCCTACCACTAACACAAATAGTGTTGACCCTTGATTTACTCCAATACAATAAGTGTTGACCTTGATTTCTCCACTAACCAACGTCAGTCAGTTTGACCTTGAACTAACACTAACAATCAGTTCGTTGGCCTTGATACAACCACTAATACAAAACAGTTGTGTGACCTTGATCCTACCTCGAACAATGGGTTTGTTGACTTGATACTGCCACTATCAAAGTGTTGACTTGATACTACCACTTACAACGTTGTTTGACCTTTGATACTACCACTACTAAACAAATAGTTTTGACATTAGATGCTAACACTACTATTTCTGTGTTGACCTTGATCTACACTTACAACTGTGTTGGACCTTGTATAATACCTCTAACAACAGTGTTGTCCTTGATACTACACACATAAAACAGTGATTTGAACCTTGATACTACCTCACTAACAATAGGTTGTCGTGATGCTACCACTAACAACCGTGTGGACCTTGATTTTACCACCTTAAACAACAGTGTTGACCTTGATTATTTCACAACTAACAATTGGGTTTGACCTTGTTACTTTCCATAACTATTGGTGTCGTTGACCGTGTTTACTTCCCCGAATTAACAACAGTGTTGACCTTGATTGTTTCTACTTACCACTAACAATAGTGTTGACCTTCGATATACCACTAACCCATAGTGTTGACCTGTGATTATAACCACTAAACAACTAGTTGTTGACCCCTTGTTACTACCACTAACAACAGTGCTCAGACTCCCTTGTTACTACCACTAACAATAGTGTTGACTTGTTCTACTACCATAACAACAGTGATTGACCTTGGAATACTACCACTAACAAACTTCGCGTGTTTGGATTGACCATTGATAGTACTACCACTAACATAAAAGTTGACCTTATGATACTACCACTAACATCAGTTGTGTTTTGACATGATAAATTCCACTATCAACATTGTTGACCTTGATTACTCCACTAAACATTGTGTTGGTCCGTGATACTACTTAAAAACCGTGTTGACCTTGTTATTACCACTAACAACCAGTGGTGGACCGATGATTAATACCTCTAAACAATAGTGGGTGACCTTGTATAATCCACTAACAATAGTGTTGGTCCGTGATACTACCACTAACAACAGTGTGTTGACTTGATAACTTACCACTAAACATTAGTGTAGTCATTGATTATACCACTGAACAATAGTGTTGTCCTTGATACTACCACTTAACTACATGGTTGACCCTTCGATACTACCAATAACAATAGTGTTGACCTTGATACTACCACCTAACAATAGTGTTAGACCTTGAATACTTACTCCTCTAACAAAACAGTGTTGACCTTGATACTTCCACTAACAACAGGTGTTGTCTTGATGAGATACTACCAATAAACATCAGTAGTGACCCTTGCATACTACCAATACAATAGTGTTGACTTGCTGGATTATACCTCTAACATCAGTTGTTGGACCGTAGTGATAATTCCAATAACAACTGTGTTGTTTGTCATTGTTGTTACTTACCAATAACATATAGTGTTGACCGTGGATTAATTACACGAACAATAGTGTTTGTACCCTGGTTCGTCCTACTTATAAAATTGATGTTGACCTTGTTAATAACAACTATCTACAGTTGTTATGACGAACTCTTGATACTACCCTCATAACAACAGTGTTGACCTTTGATACTACCACTATCAACTGTGTGCTGTCTTTTGGATTCTCACCACGAATCAACCTGTGTGGTCCAATGGTGGCGGTTTACTACTATTTCAATTGTGTTGTTCTTGATACTACCTCGTTATATTGTGTTTGACCACCCGTGATAAATACAACTTACACAATTGTGTTGACCTTATTTTACTTCCTCTACACAGTGTTGGGCCTTGATACTACCACTACAACCAGTGTTGACCTTAGGGTTACTACCATCTAACAACATTGTGCTTGTTCTTCGATACTTACCACTAACATACAGTGTTGACCTTGATATTACCGCTAAAACAACAGTTGTGGACCTTGATACTACCACTAACTACCAGTATGTTGACCTTGATGATTTACCTACAATAACAACTGTCCGTGACCTTGATTACTAACACTAACAACTCGTGTGTCCTTGATACTACCACAAAACCGACTTAGTGTTGCCTTTGTATTACTTCCATAAAATAGGGTTGCCTTGTTACTACCAATAACAATCAGTGCTTGAACTTGATACTACTCCACTACAAACAGCTGTTGACCTTCGATTTAATACTACCACTTACAAACAGTTGTTGACCTTGATAATACACACTTAACAACAAAAAGTGCTGACCTTGATTACTACCACATAACAACAGTGTTTGACCTTGATGTGATACTACCACTAACATTAGTGTTGGACCTTGAAATAATACCACTATCAATAGTGTTGACCTGATATTACAACTAACAATAGTGTTTTGTACATTAATTCTACCACTAACAACAGTGTTGGACCATTGATTACTTCCATTTAAAACATACAGTGATTGACCTTTGATACTACCACTATACAACTGTGTTGAGTCTAGTCGTTTACTAACACTAACTCAACCTGTGTTGTCCTTGTTACGACCGCTAAACAACTGTGATTTTGACCTAAGACTACTACCACTAATCAACATGTGTTGACCTTGGATTATTCCCAGACTAACAATCTGAGTGATGACCCATGATTACTACACTATACAACAGTGTTTGACTTGATACCTACCATCCTAACAATAGTGTTTGACCTTGTTTCTACCACTAATGCAATAGTGTTGACCTTGATACTTTATACCTCTAACTGTTAGTGAGACCCTTGACTACCACTAACAACAGTGTTGACCTACCTTGATCTACCCACCTAACAACGCATGTTTTACCCTTGATACTACCCACTAACAACACTAGTGTTGACCAAGTATTACTACCACTAACTATAGTGTTGACCGTGATACTACCAAACTTACATCCGTTTTTGACTTTCTAATACAATATCAACAGTGGTGACCTTGATTAATACCACTAAAAATAGGTGTTGAACTTGATCCTACCCACAACATAGTGGTTGAGGGGGTCTGTACATACTACCACATAACAACTGTGATGACCTTGATACATCCACTAACCAATAAGTGTTGGGAACCTTTGTACTTACCACTTTACTATATATGGGTAGTTTTGAGTGTTGACCTTTTCACTTTACTTCCCATTAACAAACAGTGTTGACCCTTCTGATATAACACTAACAACGGTGTTGTCCTTGTACTACACTAACAATTATTAGATGTCCTATAAATCCCACTAACAACAGTTATTTGACTCTTTGATTATACCCACTAACAACAGTGTTGACCTTATAGATACTACACATCTAACAACCAGTGTTGCATTGGTACTACCACTAACAACAAGTGTTGACCCTTGTGTACTACCACTAACAACAGCTGTTGACCGTGATACTACCACTAACAATAGTTGTTGACCGTGATACTACCACTAACAACCGTGTTGACCTTGATTAATACCACTAACCAACTGTGTTGGACTTGATTATTACACTAAACAATAGTGGTTGAACCTTGATACTACACTAACAATAGTGTTGACCGGTTGATACTTCAACTAACAACAGTGTTGACCTTGATACTACCATCTAACCAATAGTGTCTGACCTTGATACTACCACTAACAATAGTGTTGACCTTGTGATACTACCAATAACACACAGTGTTGTTTCTTTGACCTTGATACTACCACTAAACCAATAGTGTAGTGTTGAAATTGTTACTACCACTAACAATAGTGTTGACCTTGATACTAAACTAACACAGTGTTTGACCTTGATTGCTAACCACTAACAACAGTGTTGACCTTTGATACTACCATCTAACAACAGTGTTGACCTTGATTCTACGTGTACACTAGTGTTGACCTTGATACTAACACTAACCAAACAGTGTTGACCTTGATACGACCACTAACAAACAGTGATGACCTTGATACTTCACTAACAATAGTGTTGACCTTGATACTACCACTAACAATAGTGTTGACCTTGATACTACCACTAACAATAGTGTTGACCTTGATACTACCACTAACAACAGTGTTGACCTTGATACTACCACTAACAACAGTGTTGACCCTTGATACCCTACCACTAACAACAGGTGCTGACTTTGTTACTACCACTAACAACAGTGGTGACCTTGATTACTACCACTAAACAATTTAGTGTTGACCTTGATTACTACACTAACAACTAGTGTGAACCTTTTGATTTTACTAACACTAACAATAGTGTTGACCTTGATACTCCTCTAACAATAGTGTGACCATTGGATACTATCCACTAACAATGTGTTGACACTGTTACTACCTCACTAACAACAGTCTGTTGACCTTGATCTTACCACTAACAACATAGAGTTGACCTTGATACTACCACTAACAACAGTGTTGACATTTGATCCTACCCCTAACAACAGTGTTGCCCTTGATACTACACTCTAAACAACGTGTTGACCTTGATACTACCACTAACAGTGTTGACTTTGTGATACTACCCACTATACAACAGTGTTGACATTGTTTAACTTCCACTAACATAACAGTGTTGACATTGATCTACCACTACACAGTTGTTGACCTTGATATTACCACGAAACAACAGTGTTGACACTTGATACTACCACTAACCAACAGTTGTGACTACTTGATACTACCACTAACAACAGTGTTGAACATTGATTTCTACCACTAACAACAGTGTTGACACTTGATTCCGACACTAACAATTGTGTTGACCTTGAATTTACTACCAATTTAAACAAAGTTCGGTTGACCTTGTTCACTACCAACTAACAATCAGTGTTATTGACCTTGTGATACTACCACACTAATACAAACAGTTGTTGCACTTGATTCTACCATAACATAGTGTTGACCTTGTTTGCCTCACCAATAATCTATAGTGTTGACCTTGATACTACCATAACCAAACAGTGTTGACCTTTGATACTACCATAACAACAGTGTTGACCTTGAATACTACCAACTGACAATAGTGTTGACCTTGGATGCTACCACTAACAACAGTGTTGACCTTGTCAATCCAATCAAACCAACAGTGTTGACCTGATATACACTAACAACATGTGTTGACCTTGAACTAACTCTAAAACATGTGTTGACCGTGTTACTTCCACTAAACAATAGTAGTTGGACCCTGATACTTACCTCTAACAACCGTGGTGACCTGGATAATACCCCTATCAACAGTGTTGACTTGATAATTTCCCACTAAACATAGAGTTGTTGAACCTCTTGATAACTACCACGAAACATAGTGTTGACCGTGATAATACCACTAACAACAGAGGTTGGCGCCGGTTTACCCTTGATACTACCAACTAACAATGAGTGTTGACCTTGATACTACCACTAACAATTAGTGTTGTCTTGATTGATACTACCACTAACAACAGTGTGACCTTGATTACTACCACTAAACAACAGTGTTGACCTTGATACTCCACATAACAATAGTGTGACCTTGATACTTACCACTAAAACAACAGTAATTTTTGACCTTGGATACCTTCCCCACTAACAACAGTGTTGACCATTGTACTACCCAATAACAAACCAGTGTTGACATTTGTATACCACTAACAACAGTTGTTTGACCTGTCTTTACTACCAATAAAATCAGGGTTGACATGGATATCCTACCACTAACATTGTGTTGCACGTGTACTACCACTAACCAACCGTTGTTGACCTTGATAATACCTCTTTGATAAAAAACAGTGTTGACCTTGTTATAGATACCACATACAATAGAAGTTGACTTGTACTACCACTAACAATTGTGTTGACGTGAATTTCCACTAACAACATGTTGACCTTGATACTACACGAACAATAGGGTTGACCTTGATTACTACCTCTAACAAATAGTGGTTTGACCTTGATTACTACCACTAACAACAGTGTTGACCTTGATACTTCCAATATCAATAGTGTTGACCTTGTACTACCACTAACAATAGTGTTGACTTGTACTTACCATACAAGGAAGAGATATGGATTATGCAAAGGTCATATTAGCCTGCAAAAAAAGGGCCAAGGAGTAAAAGGGGAAGAGCGCTGGTGCAGAGGAGAGGGAGTTTGGGGTCGAAGATGGGCACAACCATGCTACCAAGAGCCAATGGAAAAATCAAGGAGAAAATGACCACATACAGTACAGGAACCAGAGTCACAGAGGAGAGGCAATGGGAGGAGGAAAGGGCAAAATTAGTGTTTATCCATGGGCTTCGGGAGAGAGAGAGGAAAGGACACACACTGTAAGACGGCAGGAAGAAAGAAAGGAGATTGAGAAAATCATCACGGAAATAGGGGGAGAAGACATGGACGAGATTGTAAATTTTCAGAGAATAGGGGGGTACTTGAAGGGGAGAAACCGACCGATCAAGCTGATTCTCAGGACAGAAACAGTGCGGAACAGGATCCTCCAAGAGAAACCAGGGTTGAAATACTCGGAAGAGTACAAGAGGGTGTTCCTAGACAGAGACAGAACACAAACAGAGCGACAGCAGCAGATGGAGAGGACAAAAAAGCGAAAGGAGCTAGGAAAGGAGACAAGGATGGAACCAGCAGAGGTCAGTCAGAGCAGAACAGAGCAGCAAGGGCAAGCACACACACAACTATCCTCAGAACCCCACAACCCATCACACCATCCCAAGACACACTACAATAAATACGCACAGCTTCCACCCAACACCCAACTATAGAATCCCACAGTATGCTACCAGGTATCCCACCCTCACAGGCCCCCCAAACCACAGTGTTGGAAAGGAAACTGAAGGTATGGTACACAAATGCTGATGGAATAACAAGCAAGTGGGAGGAGTGGCACTAAAGAGTAAAAGAGGCATCACCGGACATCATAGCTTTCACAGAAACCAAGCATACAGGTATGATAACAGATGCCATCTTTCAAACGGGATACCAGATCCTGAGGAAAGCCAGAAGGAACAGGGGGGGTGGAGGAGTGGCAATGCTGATCAAAAACTGTTGGAATTTTGATGAGATGGATAGAGGAGACAGCGGAGAAGAAAGTGATTACATAGCGGGAACGCTTCGCTCTGGAGGTCCCAAGGTGGTAATTGCAGTGATGTATAACCCACCACAGAACAGCAGGAGGCCAGGGCAAGAGTATGACGAGAGCAATAGAGCGATGGTTGACACACTGGCTGCAGTGGCCAGAAGAGCTCATGCATGCAGTGCAAAGCTTCTGATCATGGGTGACTTTAACCACAAGGAAATTGACTGGGAGAACTTGGAGTCACATGGTGGCCAAGATACATGGAGGGCTAAGATGATGGAGGTGGTACTGGAAAACTTCATGTACCAACATGTAAGGGACACTACAAGAGAGAGAGGAGAGGATGAACCAGCAAGACTTGACTTAATATTCACCTTGAGTAGTGCAGATATTGAGGACATCATATATGAAAGACCCCTTGGGGACAGCGATCATGTGGTTTTGAGCTTCGAATACACAGTAGAGCTACAAGTGGAGGGGAAAGCAGGAAGGCCAGGACAAATGAAGCCAAACTACAAGAAAGGGGACTACACAGGAATGAAGAACTTCCTGAACGAGGCTCAGTGTGACAGAGAACTGGCAGGGAAGCCAGTTAATGAGATGATGGAATATGTAGCAATAATGTGCAAGGAGGCTGAGGAGAGGTTTGTACCCAAGGGAAACAGGAATAATGAAAATGCCAGGATGAGCCCATGGTTCACCCAAAGGTGCAGGGAGGCAAAAACCAAGTGTGCTAGGGAATGGAAGAAATATAGAAGGCAAAGGATCCAGGAGAATAAGGAGAGCAGTCGTAGAGCCAGAAACGAATATGCACAGATAAGAAGGGAGGCCCAACGACAATATGAAAACGACATAGAAGCGAAAGCCAAATTTGACCCGAAACTGTTATACAGCCACATCAGGAGGAAAACAACTGCCAAGGACCAGGTAATCAGGCTAAGGAAACAAGGAGGAGAGACTATGTCTATGAATTCTGTGACATGGTGACAGCAGTAAGACAAGAGAGAGAGGGGTGGGTGGATTGCATTTTCTTGGACTGGAAGAAGGCGTTTGACACAGTACCTCACAAGAGATTAGTGCAAAAACTGGAGGACCAAGTAGGGATAACAGGGAAGGCACTACAATGGATCAGGGAATACTTGTCAGGAAGACAGCAGCGAGTAATGGTACGTGACGAGGTGTCAGAGTGGGCACCTGTGACCAGCTGGGTTCCACAGGGGTCAGTCCTAGGACCAGTGCTGTTTCTGGTATTTGTGAACGACATGACGGAAGGAATAGACTATGAGGTGTCCCTGTTTGCAGATGATGTGAAGTTGATGAGAAGAATTCATTTGATCGAAGACCAGGCAGAACTACAAAGGGATATGGACAGGCTGCAGACCTGGTCCAGCAATTGGCTCCTGGAGTTCAATCCCACCAAGTGCAAAGTCATGAAGATTGGGGAGAGCAAAGAAGACCGCAGACGGAGTACATTCTAGGGGGCCAGAGACTACAAACCTCACTCAAGGAAAAAGATCTTGGGGTGAGTATAACACCAGGCACATCTCCTGAAGCGCACATCAACCAAATAACTGCTGCAGCAAATGGGCGCCTGGCAAACCTCAGAACAGCATTCCGACATCTTAATAAGGAATCGTTCAGGACCCTGTACACCTTGTACGTTAGGCCCATATTGGAGTATGCGGCACCAGTTTGGAACCCACACCTAGCCAAGCATGTAAAGAAACTAGAGAAAGTGCAAAGGTTTGCAACAAGACTAGTCCCAGAGCTAAGAGGTATGTCCTACGACGAGAGGTTAAGGGAAATCAAACTGACGACACTGGAGGACAGGAGAGATAGGGGGGACATGATAACGACTTAGAAAATACTGAGAGGAATTGACAAGGTGGACAAACACAGGATGCTCCAAAGATTGGACACAGCAACAAGGGGACACAGTTGGAAGTTGAAGACACAGATGAATCAGAGGAATGTTAGGAAGTATTTCTTCAGCCACAGAGTAGTCAGGAAGTGGAATAGTTTGAGAAGTTATGTAGTGGAGGCAGGATCCATACATAGCTTTAAGCAGAGGTACGATAAAGCTCATGGTTCAGGGAGAGTGACCTAGTAGCAACCAGTGAAGAGACGGGGCCAGGAGCTTGGACTCGACCCCTGCAACCTCAACTAGGTGAGTAACTAGGTGAGTACACACACACACACACACACACACAATATACATATACATATATATATAATATATATATATATATATAAATATATATATATATATATAATTATATATATATATATATATATATATTATATATATATATATATTATATGTAAAACTGGTCAATTAGCAAGAACTCATTTAAAATTAAGTCCTTTCTAAAATTTTCTCTTATACGTTTAAAGATATATTTTTTTCATTAATGTTGATGTAAACATTTATAATTTTTCACTAAAAGAAACTTAGAAAACTTACCTAACCTTGTTATAACAAGAACAATTTATTTTAGCCTAACCCAACTAAATATATTTTAAATTTGTTTACAATAATTTAATACTAAACAAACACAGTGAAATATATTTTTTTCGATAGGTTCAGAATGATTTTGGCGAAATAATTGCATATACAAATTTTCACTTGTCCTATATGGCAAGATGAACGTTGATATTTAAGCCAAGATCGCAAGTTCTGCCTATTCGGCACGACATTATATATATATATATATATATAATATATATATATATTATATATATATATATATATATATATATATATATATATATATATATATATATATATATATATATATATATATGCAAAGCAACCACTCTGAAAGAATAGAGAAATTCCAAGCGCTTTCGTGACTACTCACATTATCTAGGAACTATGAAAGTGAAGCATCCAAGGAAGCTATATAAGGGGTCCGGCCAGCACCTCACTATCAGATCCCACAACGGTTAAACACCTGACGTGCGGCGAGCCAACTTGGATAGGTCCTTTGCACAACTCACCCCCAAGTTATTCTACCCAAGAAACTTTAAAAATTATTTGTCCAGTGTATTATTAAATTCTTCCCAAATTCTATTAATTATAAATGGATCTAATTTATATAAACCAAAGGAAATATTCATATTATTGTCAAAACTGCTTTTTATGAAACAAGATTCAATTATATTCCTGTCGACCATGGACTTGCTTGATACTACTTTCTCAACTTTTTGAAAATCAATTGGATGGTTAAAATCTCTTACATGAATAAATACAGCATTGGAATCTTGTCCAGTTCTAATGCTATATTTATGTTGTTTTAATCTTAGTTCGAGATTTTTACCAGTTTGACCGTAATAAACTTTATCGCAATTTTTACAAGGAATCTTATAGACACATCCATCAGCATTTTGGGGGGAATTCTTTATCAAAAGATTTTTTACTGTATCAAGATTTTTGAATACAACTTTAATATTAAAAGTCTTAAGAAGAGAAGGTATATCAACCAAGTTTTCATGGTAAGGGAGAACCAACATATTTTTAGTTGAATAATGCTGGTTGCCCCTTTTTGGATTATAAAAAGTGTTTCTAGCAACTTTAAAAGATTTATCAATTACATTTCTTGGGTATTTTAAATCATTACCTATTTCATAAATTTTGGATATTTCCTCATCTATGAACTCAGGACTACAAATTCGTAAAGCTCTCAAAAACATTGATGAGAAAACAGACAGTTTGACTCTATCTTGATGCGAGGAATAATAGTGGACATAGGAACAGTTATTTGTAGGTTTTCTGTAAATTTTAAATTTGAATTCATTATTACCCTTAATAATTAAAACATCTAGAAAAGGCAATGAGTTATTTTCTTCAAACTCAACAGTAAAGTTTATAGAATGGGCTAAGAATAGCTTAGCCCATTCTATAAACTTTACTGTTGAGAATCATTAATCAATCCGTGCCTGTCAAGATGGCTACGAATGGCTTTGGCAATTATTGATTCCATAAATTTTGCCGCTATGGTGGTAAGGCTTATTGGTCTATAGTTCGAAGCCAAGGACCTGTCACCTGCCTTGTAAATAGGTATTACATTTGCCATTTTCCACTTATCAGGCACTATGCCAGTTTGTAGTGATATGTTAAAGAGATTAGCCAAAGGTATGCTAAGTTCCTCTTTACATTCGTTTAACACCCTTGCAAACAGTTCATCACGACCTGGGGATTTGTTAGGTATTAGTTTCTCTATTTGTCTGAGGACAATGTCACTAGTTACCACAATCGTACATAGTTTATTATCATCCTGTTCTACATAATCTATTATTTCAGGAATATCGCTAGTATTTTCCTGGGTGAAAACTGAGAGGAAGTAGGTATTTAGAATTTCACACATATCCTTATCACTGTCAGTGATCTGACCAGAGTTACTCTTAGGTGGGCCAATCTTGTCCCTAATCTTACTTCTGTATACATGAAAGAACCCTTTGGATTAGTCTTTGAATCCCTTGCGACCTTAGCTTCATAATCCCTTTTTGCTTTTCTTATTCTTTTCTTTATTTCTCTCTTTAATTGAATATATTGATTTCTTAACTGCCCATCCCCTTTTTTTAAAAGACGCCTATATGTGCCTCTCTTTTGACCAATGAATGTTTTAATCTATTGTTCATCCATCTGGGATCATTTTTGTTAGATCTAATTTCCCTTCTCAGAACAAAAGTTGTATGGACAGCTAGAACTATTCTCTGACAAACGTTATATTTGCAACCAAGATCACCTACCTGACCAATAGCCCAGGACATCCCAAATTTTAAAGCCCACCCAGGTAAATTTCAGTCACATGAAGTCGGCCAAGCGAAAATCTGGGACAGAGATTTGATTGCAGTTATCTGAGTAATTCCATGATATTTTGAAACTAAGTGATTTGTGATCACTTTCCCCAAGCTCATCATTAACCTCAAGATTATTAATTAGTGAATCTTTGTTGGCAAGAACCAAGTCCAAGCAGATTGTTTCCTCTATTGGAAACTGTCCCCAACCTGTTCTAAAAAGCAATCCTGAACCGTATCAAGAAAGTCACTAGACTCAAGATTTGCTGTCATATTGTTCCAATCAATTTGTCTAAAGTTAAAATCTCCCATTATCAAAACATTTTCATATCTAGATGCCTTATGAATTTCGTCCCATAACAGCTTACTACACTCCCTATCAAGGGTTTTGGGGGGGCCTATAATCACCACCCAAAATTAATTTGTCCGTCTCTCGAGATACTGTAACCAAACAGATTCTGTGTTCGATGTTTCTAATCTTCTATCATGTCTAAGACAACAATTTAAATTTTCTCTGACATACATCGCCACGCCACCACCCTTCCTGTTGACCCTATCAGTGTGGAATAGTTTATAACCCTGTATGTTGCATTAGAAGGCGTTTCTCTATCTTTCAGGTTGAACCGGGTTTTGTTATAACCAATAATATCTATATTACCTACACTTGCAAGTAATTTTAGCTCATCTATCTTATTTCTTAGACTCCTACATTTGTATAGTAAACCTTAAGGGAGCTACATCGTTGCCCTCTACTATCTCTCTTTGTTTGTTGATCAATTGATTTACCATTACTAGCAACTTTATTTTGAATATTGGCTTTTTAAAAATATCCCTGAGGTATCCCGGGAATAACCCTTTTGTTTTTTAAACCCAATGCCCCGCAGCCCGACTGTTTTCCCCCAAACACCCAAACCTCCATAATCTAACATTTTTAAAATTTCCAAACAAACATCAAAATTTCCCTCCCCAGTTGAATTGGCTAAAAGCAACCACTCCATTTCCCTAGAGGGATGAAAACCCAACCCTTTCATACATATCAAAGTTTTCCAAAGAAAGGTCCCATTTTTTTAATGAATTAGAAATTTCAAGTTTTCCCTTTTCAAATACCGTCTAGCCACAATTTTTACCAAACCCCCTAGACATCCAACCCTTTTTTTGCCTTCCCCACTTTTTTAGGCAAGAAACCACATATGACTGGGGCCCCTTTCCCCCTTTGACCTAACAAAATTTTATTGGGGAAAAAGTAAATTATCCCAGGGAGGCTCCTCTCTCCCCGCCCTTTTCCCAGGTCATTAAACCCCCCGCACAAAAACGATAAAAGGGCGTTTTCCCCTTACCTCCCCTAATATTAAACCAAAACCCCTTTACTATTTCACCAACACCACTCCAGGGGAAAACACACCCCCTGTCTGACCCTTTTTTGTTCCCCTTTTTCAAAATGCACGGGCCATAAAAACTTTCCTGGAATCGCCTTTAAAATATTCTTAAATTTAATTGCAGGGAAATCCAAAGGTAAACCTTTAACCTCACTAACCCCCTTAAATACACTGTCTTGGAGAAAAGAAATCAATTTTCCCAAACCCTTTACAACTTCCTATTAACCTCCTCATCTTCCCCTTCCTTTCCCGAACTGCGAACCACCTTTCCCTTAAAGCGGCTGCCACTAACACTCCCAGGTGAAACCCTTTTTCCCCCTTTCCCCTAAAAACCTTCCCCCACTCGCCCCCCAAACTCAACTTGGGGAAGCTTCAGCCTTTCCCATTTTCCTCCCAAGAAGTAAATCTCCTTTTTCAACAACCCTTTAACCCGAATTTTAAAACACTACAACAAGCCCTGGGGCTTTTGGGAACAGCCCCACGCTAACTCCCCCAAAAGCTTTGGGAGGTATTACCACATGTGACCCCTTTACCTCAGGTCTTAAGACAGGAAAAACTTTTAATCCATTTCCCTTAAAAAACGGAAGGGAAAATTTTATGTTTCCCGAAACCAAAAACAGGAGAAACTTTTAAAATTCAGATCCTTTTTTAAATAAGTTAGTTTTCAGCACAAAAGTTGATAATGAAAAAATACACTGGTTACAAGAAAGATTTTTAAGTAAAACTTGAAGGGCAAACAGTGGGCAGTCCCGGTAACACAGGTTTTAAATATAAAAACCCCAAGACAAAAAGGGGGTCAGTACGGGAACCAGGTTAATTTTAACATTGAAGAAAAAGTGTCAGTACTTTTAACCAAGGGGGGAAGTAAACCCCTGAAACAAACATTGTCAGTACTGGGAAAAAGGGTTTAAAAATAAATTTTAAGACAAACAGTGGGCAGAAATTGGGAACCCCGGTTAAGTATAACATTGAAAAAACAAACCCGTGTCATTTCTGGTAACCCCCGTTAAGTAAAACATTGAAACAAACAGTGTAAGGGACTGGGTTTAAACCCGGGTTTAAATATAAAAAACTGAAAACAAACAGTGTCATTTCGGTTTAAACCCGTTAAAATTAACTTTTTAAGACAAACAGTGGCCCGTACTGGAAAACCCGGGTTTAAAAATAACTTTAAAAAAGACAAAAAATTCGTCCCGGGTCCAGGTTAAAAAAAAAAACTTTGGGAAAAAAGACAAAAAAGTAAAAAAGTAAAATATAAACCTAAAGGGTTTAAATAAAAAATGAAAAAAAAATTCCCGGAAAAAACCCGAATTTTACCCCCAGAAACCGGGGGCAAATGTTTCCAAACTTCCAACTAACACCCTAAAATTTTAATTTTCCCCAAGTTAAACCCAAAAAAATTATACCGGGAAGAAAATTAATTTTGGGGAAAAACGGGCCCCCTTGTTCAACTAAAAAAAACAAATTTCTTTTCCGAGCCTTAATATCTAATAATTTTAAATTTTCCCCAAAGTAAACCCCTTTTCCAAAACTTAATCCTTTGAAACGAATAAGGGGGTTAAAAATTTAAAAAGTTGAAAAGAATTTTCTCCAAATTTTTTTCCCAAAAAAATCTAAAATTTTTTTTGTAAAAAAATTTCTTCCCGAAATTTTTTTAAAAATTTGGCTAATATCCAAGGGTTAAAAAATTTAAAGCCAGCAAATAGAAAAAAGGTTTCTGAATTCATTAATAAAATTTTTTAAAGGCCAAATAAAAGAGTTTTGGGATAAATTATTTTAATCCTTAAAAACCAACCAAAACCCCCTAATAACATTTTTCCGTTTTTCCCTTTTAAAATTTTTCTTAGCAGAACCTTGTGAAAAATTGTAAATAATCTCATTTTAAAAAACTGTAGAAGACCAGACCCAGCCAGGGAAAGAGAGGCATCAATACTTAGTTTCATTTTAAATCTGTAGAAGACCCGACCTAGTCCAGAATGAGAGGGATCAAAACTGGGTCTCATTATAATACGTAGAAGACCCGTACCTAGTCCCGAAGAAGGCAACTGACTGAATTCTCATTATAAAACTGTAGAAACCAGAACCCATTTCCCGAATGAGAGGGATCAAAACTGGGGTCTCATTATAATACTTTAAAGACCAGACCTAGACCAGAATGAGAAAGGGATCTTACGAGTCTCATTTAATACTGTAAAAGACCAGCACCTAGCCAGAAAAGGGGGCAACTTAAATGAGTCCCCCATTATAATACTGTTTGAAGACCACACCTAGCCAATAAGAAGGCATCTTTTAAAAGAGCTCATTATAATACTGTAAAGCCAGCAAACCCATCCAAAAATGAGAGGCATCTGTACGAGTCCCATTATAATACGAAAAAGACCCGCACCTATCCAGAATTGAGGCATCCCTTTCTGATCTCATTATATACGTAAAAAACCAACCTAGTCCAAAAGAGAGGCCCTCTGTACTGAAACTCATTTTTAATACGTAAAAAGAACCCGACCTAGTCCAGAAGAGAACCCTCTTAAAATGAGTCCCCATTTTAATACGTAGAAACCAGAAAACCCAAACCAGATGAAACAACTTAAGATTTTCCCTTATAATCTGTAGAAGACCAGCACCTGCCAGAAGGAACATCTTACTGGTCTCAAAAAAAAACTGTAGAAACCAACACCAGTCCAAAATGGGGAGGGTCTGGTTTCGAAATCCCCATTTTTAAAACGGGAGAAGACCAACCCCAGACCAAATGAGAAATCGAAATAGTCCCCATTATAATCCGTAAAGACCACACCTATTTCCCGAAAAGAGAGGCATCTGTAACTGAGTTTATTATAATACTGGTAGAAAACCAAACACCTAGTTTCCCGAAAGAGGGCCCCTAACGAAATCTCATTATAATACTGGGAGAAGACCAGACCTAGTCCAAATGAGAACCCTCTTAATGATCCATTTTAATACTGAAAAGACCAAAACCTATCCAGAATTTAGAGGCATCTGAAATGAGTCTCAAATTTTAATACTGTAGAAGACCCCACCTATTTCCAAAAGAGAGGCACCCAAATGAGTTCCCATTTTAATTCCCGTAAAGACCAAGGCCCCAAATTCCAGAAAAGAACATCTTAAATGATTTTCAAATTTTAATACTTTAAAGACCCGCACCTGTCCAAAGAAAAAGACCCAAATCTTGGGGAAAAGCCCATGTGTGGGTTTTTAAAATTTAAAACGTAGAAGACCAGGGGCCCCCATTCCCAAAAGAGGGAAAGGGATCTATTTCTGGATCTCATTATAAACTGGAAGGGAAACCCGGGGGCCCCGGAGCACCTAGCCAATTTTAATGGAGGGTCATCCTTTGAAAGGGGGGATTCTGGGGTTTAATAAAATGTAGAAGAACCGGGGACCAAGGGCCAAAAAGACCAACTTTTTACTTGGGGGTCTCATTATAATATGTAAAGGGGCCAGGCACCAGTCCCCCAAAAAGGAAAAATCGAGGCCTTTAAATGGAAAAAGGGGTATCCTTTTGGGGGGTAATTCTGGTTTTAAAGGGAAGACCACAAAAAGTCCAGAATAAAAAACCCTCCCGTTGTATGAGTCTCATTATAATACTGTAAAAGACCAGCACCTAGTCCAAAATAAGACAATCTGTACTGAGTCTCTTATAATACGTAGAAACCACACCAGTCCAAAAAAGACATCTGTACGGAAAAAGGGCTATATTTTATTTGGAAACTTGAGAACTGCAGGGTTAAAAAAAAATTTTTAATCATTCTTAAGCTTCTTTGGGAAAAAAAAGTAGTTCTTTAAGAAAACCCTAAAACATAAACAACAAAAACAACAAAACAAAAAACAACAACAACAAAACAACAAACAACAAAAAACAACAACAATGGTTTTTTAAGTAAACACACAATAACAACAACAACAGCAAAAACAACAAAACAAAAACAAAACAACAACAACAAAACAAAAAAACAAGTGGTTTTTTAGATAAAACTACAAAAATAACAACAACAACACCCCAACACAAAAAAGTAGTTTTTTTAAAAAAAACCCACAACAATAACAACAACAACAGCAACAACAACAACAAGTGGTTCTTTAAGATAAACTACAACAATAACAACAACAACAGCAACAACAACAACAAGTGGTTCTTTAAGATAAACTACAACAATAACAACAACAACAACAACAAACAAAAACAACAAGGGTTTTCTTTAAGATAAACTACACAATAACAACAAAAAACAGCAACAACAACAACAAGTGTTCTTTAAGAAAAAACTCAACAATAACAAAACAACGCAAAAACAAAAAAAACAAAACGTGGTTCTTTAAGATAAACTAAAACAAAACAACAAAAACAGCAACAAAACAAACAAGGGTTCTTTAAGAAAAAACTACAACAATAACAAAAACAAACAACAAAAAAGTGGTTCTTTAAAATAAACTACAAAATAACAACAACAACAGAAACAAAAAAAAACAAGTGGTTTTTTAAGAAAAATACAAACAAAAACAAAAATAACAACAACAAAAAAAACAATGGTTCTTTAAGATTAAACTAAACAATAACAACAACAACAGCAACAACAACAAAAAGGGTTCTTTTAAGATAAACTACAACAATAAAAAACAACAACAAAAACAAGTGGTTCTTTAAGATAAACTACAACAATAACAACAACAACAGCAACAACAACAACAAGTGGTTCTTTAAGATAAACTACAACAATAACAACAACAACAACAACAACAAGTGGTTCTTTAAGATAAACTACAACAATAACAAAACAACAGCAAAAAAAACAAACAATTTGGTTCTTTAAGATAAACTACAAAATAACAACAAAAACAACAACAAAAAACAACAACAACAAGGGGTTCTTTAAGATAAAAACAAAATAACAACAACAACAGCAACACAAACAACAAAGGGTTCTTAAGTAAACAAACAAAACAACAAAAAACAAAACAACAACAACAGTGGTTTTTTAAGAAAACACAAAATAACAAAACAAAAAGCAACAACAAAACAAGGGGTTCTTTAAGATAAACTACAAAAATAACAACAACAACAGCAACAACAAAAAAAGTGGTTTTTTAAAGATAAACACAACATAACAAAAAACAACACAAAAACAACAAACAAGGGGTTTTTTAAGATAAACTACAACAATAACAACAACAACGCAACAACAAAACAAGTGGTTTTTTTAAGAAAAAACACAACAAAAACAACAACAACAGCAAAAACAACAAAATGGTTCTTTTAAGATAAACTACAACAATAAAACAACAACAACAACAAAAAAAAACAAGGGGTTTTTTTAAGATAAATACAACAATAACAACAACAACGCAACAAACAAAAGGGGTTCTTTGGGTTTAAACTAAAAACCAATTAAAAAACAACAAAACAACAACAAAAACAATGGTTCTTTAAGATAAACTAAAAACAATAACAACAACAACAACAACAAAAAAAAGTGGTTCTTTAAGAAAAAACATAACAATAACAACAACAACAACAAAAAAACAACAAGTGGTTTCTTTAAATAAACAAACAATAACAAAACAACAAGTGGTTTTTTAAGAAAACTACAACAATAACCAGCAACAACAACAAAAAACAAAAAGTGGTTCTTTAAAAATAAACTACAACAATAACAACAACAACAACAAAACAAGGGGTTCTTTAAGATAAACTAAACAATAAAAACGCAACAAAAAAACAACAACAAGTGGTTCTTTAAGATAAATAAAACAATAACAACACAACAGAACAACAACAACAAGTATTTTTTAAGTAAATAAAAACAAAAACAACAACAACAGCAACAACAACAACAAGTGGTTTTTAAAGAAAAACACACAATAACAACAACAACAACAACAAAACTGGTTCTTTAAGATAAACTAAACAATAAAACAACAACAGAAACAAAAACAACAAGTATTTTCTTAAGAAAACTACAACAATAACAACAAAAAAACAACAAAACAACAAGGGGGTTTTTTAAGATAAACTCAAAAATTAATAAAACAACAACAACAACAAGTGGTTCTTTAAGAAAAACAACAAAAATTTAACAACAGCAACAAAAAACAACAACAAGGGGTTTCCCTTTAAGAAAACTCAACAATAACAACAACAACACAACAACAACAACAAGTAGTTTTTATATAAACTACAACAATAACCCCAACAACAAGTGGTTTTTAAGAAAAACTACAACAATAACAACAACAAACTAAACAATAACAAAAACCCCAAAGCAACAACAACAAAACAAGTGGTTCTTTAAGTAAATACAACAAAAATAACAACAAAAACAACAAAAAAACAAAAAACAAGTGGTTTTTAAGATAAACTACAACAATAAAAACAACAACAACAACAACAACAACAAAAGGGTTTTTTAAGAAAAAACTCCCAACAATAACAACAAAACAGCAACAACAACAACAGCAACCAACAACAAGTGGTTTTTTAAGAAAAACTACAACAATAAAAACAAAACAGCAACAACAACAACGCAACAACAACAAAGGGTTTTTTTAAATAAACTCAAAAAAAAAACAACAACAACAGCAACAACAACAAAAAAGTGGTTCTTTAGATAAACTAAACAAAAACAAAACAGCAACAACAACAACAAGTGGTTTTTTAAAGATAAACTACAAAAAAACAAAAAACGCAACAACAACAAAATAAAAAAAAACACAACAACAACAAACAGCAAACAAAAAACAATAAAACAAAACAAACAACAACAACAAAACCAAACAACAACAACAATAACAACAACAAAAACAAAACACAACAACAACAACAACAACAAAAAAAACAACAACGCAACAACAAAAAAAAACAACAACAACAAACAAAACAACAAAAAAAAGGGTTTATAAAAAGTAATGACGGTTACAAGTACATGTACAAGGTATACAAGTACATGTACAAGGTATCAAGTACATGTAAAAGGGTTTTAACAAGTATGTACAAGGTATACAAGTACTGTAAAGGTATACAGACATGTCAAGGTATACAAGTACATGTACAAGGTATACAAGTACATGTAAAAGGGTTAAAATCATGTACAAGGATACGTACATGTACAATTTTTGCAAATCATGTACAAGGTATAAAGTACAGTCAAGGTATACAAGTAATGTACAAGGTATACAAGTACAGTAAAAGGGTTTTATGCAATACATGTAAAGGTATACAAGTACATGTACAAGGTATACAAGTCATGTAAAAAAGGTATGCAAGTACATGTAAAAAGGTAGCAGTACTGTAAAGGTATACAAGTACTGTAAAGGTTTACAAGTACAGTAAAAGGTAAAAAAAAGTACATGTACAAGGTATACAAGTAATGTACAAGGTATAAAGTACATGTACAAGGTTACAATTTTCGTACAAGGTATAAAACATGTACAAGGTATACAAGTACATGTAAAAGTAAAAAAGTACATGTAAAGGGTTACAGTACATGTACAATTTATAAAAAGTAATTTAAAGGTTACAAGTACATGTACAAGGTATAAAGTAATGTACAAGGTATACAAGAAATGTACAAGGTATACGTACATGTACAAGGATCAAGTACATGTAAAGGTATAAAGTACATATCAAGGTATACAAGTACATGAAAAAGGAATACAAGTCTGACAAGGTTTATACAAGAATGTAAAGGTTACAAGTAATGTAAAAAGGTATGCAAGTAATGTAAAGGAATACAAGTACAGTACGGTTACAAGACATGTACAAGGTTCAAGAAATGTACAAGGTTGCAAGTACATGTACAGGTATGAAAGTACTGTAAAAGGGTTACAAGTAATGTAAAAGGTTTGAAATTACATGACAAGGTATGCAAACATGTACAAGTTTGCAAGTACATGTACAAGGTTACAAGTAATGTACAAGGTATGCAAGTAATGTCAAGGTTTTAAAAGTACATGTAAAAAGGTTGCAAGTACTGTTCGGGGTATACAAGTCTGTAAAAAATGTTAAAGTCTGTCAAGGTATACAAGTACATGTAAAAGGTTTCAAGTACTGTACAAGATTCAAGTAATGTACAAGGTATACAAGTACATGTACAAGGTATAAAGTAAGTAAAAGGTATAAAGTACATGTACAAGGTATAAAAGTACATGTAAGGTATCAAGTAATGTAAAAGGTTAAAGAAAATGTACAAGGTTACAAGTACATGTACAAGGTATACAAGACATTACAAGGAAACAAGTCATGTAAAAGGTATACAAGTAATTACAAGGTATACAAGTACATGACAGGTATAAAGTCATGTACAGGTTTTAACAAGTAATTAAAGGTTACAAGTACATGTAAGGTAACAATACATGACAAGGGTATAAAGTACATGTACAAGGTTACAAGTCTTTAAAAGGTATACAGAAAATTTTTAAAGGTTTTACAATACATGACAAGGTTACAATACTGTAAAGGATACAAGACATGTAAAAGATATAAAAGTACGTCAAGGTGTCAAGTCATGTACAAGGTATCAATACAGTACAAGGTATACAAGACATGTAAAAGGTAAAAAAGTCTGACAAGGTATACAAGTACCGTACAAGGTTTACAAGTACATGTAAAAGGTATACAAAAACACGTAAAAGGTTTTAAAATACAAGTACAAAAGGTATAAAGACACGTACAAGGTATACAAGTACAGTAAAAGGTATAAAAGTACACGTAAAAGGGTTAAAATACCGTAAAAGGGTTTACAAGTCAGAAAAAGGTTATACAAGTAATACAGGGTTACAATTCCCGTACAAGGTTAAAAAGTACTGTACAAGGATAAAAAGTACATGTACAAGTATAAAAGTAATGTAAAAGGGTTTTAACAAGTACTGTACAAGGTATAAAAGTAATGTACAAGGTTTAAAAAGTACTGTACAAAGTACACAATACATGTACAAGGTATACAAGTAATGTAAAAGGGTTTTACAAGTACATGTATACAAGTAATGTATAAAAGTACATGTAACAAGTAAATATACAAGTAATGTAAAAGGGTTTAAAAAAGTACATGTAAAGGTTTACAAGTACATGAAAAGGGTTAAAGTACATGTACAAGGTTAAAAGTAATTAAAAGGTATACAAGAAAATGTACAAGGTATACAAAAATGTAAAAGGTTACAAGTACATGTAAAGGTATAAAGTACATGTAAAAGGGTTTACAAGTAATGTAAAAGGTATAAAAGTGTACAAGATATACAAGTACTGTACAAGGTTTACAAGTAATGTAAAGGTAACAAGTAATGTAAAGGTATCAAGAAAAGTACAAGGTATACAAGTACATGTACAAGGTATCAAGTACATGTACAAGGTATCAAGTATGTAAAAGGTATACAAGTACTGTAAAGGTATACAAGTACATGTACAAGGTATAAAAGTACATGTACAAGGTATACAGTTCATTTAAAAGGATACAAGTAATGTAAAGGTATACAAGTACATGTACAAGGTATAAAAAGTACTGTAATGGTATAAGCCGTAGTGACATAAAGGGGAAAACTTTTTATAGAAAGTTGCTTGTTTAACAGCATTTCCCGAAATTTTGGGTAAGTTTTGCCCCGGGGATGAAAAATCCCCAGTCCATTAACACCGGATGGCTACACCAGTCCGCTAAACCCGGGGATGTGATCACTCAGTTCATAACACCGGGATGTGACTACACCAGTTCACTAACACCCGGATGTGACCAACCCCCGTTCACAAAACCCCCAGGATGCATCTCCCCAAAGTCTGCAAACCCGGATGGACTCACTCCAGTTCACTAACACCCAGGTTGACTCAACCTTTCATAACACCCAGGATGTGACCAACCCCAGTTCACTAACCCCGGGGCTCTAAACCCCAATTTGCTAACCCCCGGGGATTGACTCCTCCATTTTCATAACCCCCGGGGATGTGACTCACACCATTTCACTAACAGCCAGGTGTGACAAACCCGTTCACTAAACCCGGGGATGCATCTCACACCGTCTGCTAACACCCGGATGTGACTCATCAGTTCACTAACAGCCGGTGTGACAAACCCCAGTTCACTAAACCCGGATGTGACCCACCCCAGTCCACTAACCCCCGTCCCCTTTTTTAGATGGGTGGGAAATGGACAAACCAATGAAAGGGAAAACAGTCCAGTGTTTAACCCTCCCCGGGTGTCCCTCACTTCTGTAAAAGCTGCGAAATTGTAGTTGATTCTGTGAGGGGTCAGTGTGAAAGGTTTTTGTTGATGATTGAGTTTTTGACCCTTTTTCATTTGTAAATACAAATGATGCGTATTGATGGAATGTAGGAGACTTTTTTGCTGGCACTAAACTTTTTGTTTGGAGTGCGGACCAAACGTACATCCCCTAAGTACTGATAACAACTGCTGTATTATCTGTGTCATTTCTGAGGTTTTTTTTCCCCTGTTTATTGTGAGGTTACAACACCCTAGTTTGTTTCCCCGTTTGGTGTGATGTGTACCCTTTGGTCTCCTGTAATGGTGTGTCTGAGTTTGTTTCCAGGGTTGGTGGATGTGTACCTTTCTGGTCTCCCGTAAATGGTGTGTCTGACACTTTGTTTCCCTTTTTGGGGTGAGTGTACCTTTTGGTTCCCGTAATGGTGGTCTGACGTTTGTGTTGTACTTTGTCTTCTAAACCCCGGTATAAAAAAAATTTTAAGGTGAAAAGTTTATTAAAAAATGAAGTATTTCTTTGGTCTTTAAGTCAAACATTTTTTTTTTAATACAGTTCTTATAATGCGAAAAAATTTTTTTAAAGGGCATGGCACCACTCCTGGCAGACAATGGGCAGGACCACTCCTGGGAACCATGGAGATGGCTTGTCCTAGCGACCAAAGGGATGGCTTACTCCTGGCAGACCATGGAGATGCCTCCACTCCCAGCAGACACATGGAGCATGGCTTGCTCCTGGCAGACACTGGTGATGGCTCCCTCCTGGCAACCATGGAGTGGCTTGCTCCCCGGCAGCACATGGAGCATGGCTCCATCCCGGCAGACATATGGAGTGGCTCTGTCCCGGCAGACAATGGAGCATGGCTCCCCTCCTGGGAGACACATGGAGGGCTCTGCTTGGGAGACAATGGGCTGGCTCCACTCCTGGAGATATGGGGCATGGCTCTGCTCCGGCAGCAAATGGAGATGGCCCACTCTGGCAGACACATGGGATGGCCATATGGTAGACATATGGAGCTGGCTCTACTCCCGGCAGACACATGGAGCATGGCTCCACTCCTGGCGACACATGGAGCATGGCTTCTCCCGGGGAACATGGAGCATGGCTCCCCTCCTGGCAGCACATGGAGCATGGTCCCCTACTGGTAGACAAAAGGAGCTGGGTCTAATCCCGGCAAACCAGGGCTGGTCCCTCCCGGGGAGACAAGGACATGGGGTCCACCCTGGCAGACCATGGAGCATGGGTCCCCAAATGGTGAAATATGGAGCATGGCTTAATCTGGCGACCATGGGCATGGGGTCACTTGGCAGAACATGGGCATGGCCCCCAATCTGGCGCATATGGAGCTGGGGGTTGCTCCTGGCAGACAATGGGCATGGCCCACTTGGCGCACAGGAGCATGGCTCCCCCTGGCAGACCCATGGGGCTGGCTCCACTCCTGGCAGACACTAGAGCATGGCTCACTCCCGGCAGACACATGGAGATGGGTCCACTTTGGCGAACATGGGCATGGCTTGCTCTAGCCGAACATGGGGCCTGGCTCCCTCCTGGGAGACACAAGGAGAATGGTCCACTCCCGGCAGACACATGGAGCATGGCTTGTCCTGGCAGACAATGGGCATGGCTCCACTCCTGGCGACACATGGGCATGGCCCCTCCTGGTACACATGGAGCAGGCTCCACTTTGGGAGACACATGGAGCATTGCTCCCCCTCCTGGAAAAAATGGAGCATTTTTGGGTCCCCTCCTGGCAGACACATGGAGCTTGGCTCCCTTCTGGCATACACTGGAGATGGTTCCATCCCGGCAGAGATGGGGATGGCTCCCCCTCCTGGGAGAAAATGGGGCATGGGTCCACTCCTGGCAGACACATGGGCATGGCTTCACTCCTGGCAGAACATGGAGCATGCCCCCCTCCTGGGAGACAATGAGTGGTTCCCCTCCCGGAGACACAAGGACATGGCTCCATCCCGGCAGGGCACTGGGCTGGCTTGCTCCCGAAGACACATGGGCATAGCTCCACTCTGGCGACAATGGAGCTGGCTCCTCTCTGGGATAACATGGAGCTGGCTCCCCTCTTTGGGAGCCATTGAGCATGGGTTTATCCTGGCGACACATGAGCATGGGGTCCCCTCCCGGCAGGCACATGGGCTGGCTCCCCCCTTTGGTTAACAGGGCATGGCTCCCCTCCTGGCAGCACATGGAGCATGGTCCATCCCGGAGCACATGGGGGCATGGTCCCCTCTGGGAGACCTGGAGCTGGCTTACTCCTGGGAGACCATGGAGATGCCTACTCCTGGCAGACACATGAAGCTGGTTCATCCCGGCAGACACATGGAGCATGCCTCCATCCTGGCAGCACATGGAGCATGGCTTGCTCCCGGCAGACACATGGAGCAGGCCACTCCCCCGGCAGAACTGGAGCTGGCTCCACTCTGGCAGACACTGGAGCATGGCTCCCTTCGGAATACACTGGGGCATGGGTTCCCTCCCGGCAGAGCATGGAGCTGGCTTATCCCGGGAGACACATGGGCATGGTCCACTCCTGGAGAACATGAAGATGGCTTTATCTGGCAGACCATGGGAGCCCCCATCCTGGCCGCACAGAAAATTGCTCACTCTGGTAGCAAAGGAGCTGGCTCCTCTCTGGCAGAACATGGGCATAGCTCTGCTCCGGCAGACCTGGAGCATGCTCCATCCTGGGGAGACCATGGAGCTGGTTTCCCTCCCGGCATAACATGGAGCATGGCTTCCACTCCTGGCAGACCCCATGGAGCATGGGCCCCCTTTTGGCATCACATGGACATGGCTCCATCCCGGCAAACCTGGAGAAGGCTCCCCTCCTGGCAGGACACATGGGCATGGGTCCATCCTGGCAGAACTTGGGCATGGCTTTACTCCTGGCAGGGCACATGGAGCATGCTCCCCCCTGGCGACAAATGAACATGGCTTACTCTGGCGAAAATGGAGCATGCCTCCACTCTGGCAAAACATGGAGCAGGCTCTGCTCCAGGCAGAAAATGGGGCTGGCTCCATCCCGGAGACATATGGCATGGCTCCACTTGGTAGACAATGGAGCGGCTGTAATCCGGCAGAAATGGGCAGACTCCCTTTCCCGGCAGAACATGGAAAAAATGGCTCCCTCCGGCAGGCAATGGAGCTGGCTCCATCCTGATATACACATTGAGCATGGCTCCACTCCTTGCAGGGAAAAATGGAGCATGGTCCCTCCCGGCAGAACCCTGGAGATGGGGTCCATCCTGGCCCAAAAACCCGGAGCATGCTCCACCCTGGCTACACATGGGCATGGCTCCACTCCTGCAGGGCACATGGAGCATGGCTTTAATCCTGGCAGACCATAGGATGCCTTCCTCTGGCGGGCACATGGGATGGCTTCACCCTGGGAGACACATGGAGGATGCTCCATCCCGGCACAACAGGAGCATGGCTCCACTCCCGGCAGAACATGGGCATGGCTCCCCCCTGGCGGGGGCACATGGAGCATTTCCATCCTGGCGAACATGGAGCTGGCTCCATTTTTGGCAGACACCCCGGAGTATGCTTGGAAAGGGTTTTTTGGGGAAACAAAGCCCCTGCGGCCCCGGTCTGAGACCCGGCTAAAGGTGGATCAGGGCTGATAACCTGGTTTTTCTGTGGCCGCATGCAAGTGCTACGAACCCCAGCCGGTGGTCGGGCGGACTTTAGGTGCTGTTTGTGCCTTCTTGAAGACCGCCAGGGGTCCATTGGAATCCCTAATTTATGTTGGGAGGCAGTTGAACAGTCTTGGGCCCCGGACACTTTGTGTTGTTGAGTGTAATCTGGCCCTGCTTTTTTCGGGGAAGTTTATCTCCCGCCCAGTCTTTTGCTTTTTTTGGAGGATTTTTGTGTGCAGGTTTGATACCCAAACCCCCCGGCCTTCCAAGTGTATTTTTCATGTATCTCTTCGCCTGCGTTCCAGGGAATACGACAAGGACCTTCAACCCTTTGAGTGTTTAGGTGCCTAATCTACTTTTGTGTGAGCCCAAACCTTTGACACTCTCCAGGTCTGCAATGTCGCCGCCTTGAATGGGGTCGTTAGGTACGCGTATTCCAGCCTAGAGAGACAAGCATTTGAAGGAAATCATTAAACTTTTTGGGCCATGTTTTGAAGGGTTTTCATTATCCTCCTATATTCTCCTAAACTGAGGTAGATACATTGTTGTGCTCTTTGAAGGTGAGTCTTTAATTTCACTCCCAGGTCCCTTTACTTTTCTTTTCGCTCTATTGTATGGTTAGAATTTGTGGTATCCCTGACACATTTTTTAAATTTTTTCAAGTTTTCCATATCTGAGTAGTTTAAATTTTCCTTTTTTGAACTTCATTTTTTTTTAGTGGCCTTCCCAAGATTTGGTTGATGTCCCCTTTGGGGTTACGTGTCATTTGGAGGTCATGCCATGGCAACCCCGGGGGTCATCCCAAGGAAGAAAGGAGCTATGGCTTACATTCTGTCTATGTCAGAAATGAGGTGGGAATAGAAATTGGATCAAGTACTGTGCCTCCCCTTCGTATTTCAGTTATTGGCCCCCTTAGCGTCTGTAAATCTTTGCCTTCTCGATAATGAAAGTCTGTCTCTTTTAGTTTCATCTTCTCTTTCTTTTTTTGGAATGTGTCTTGAGCAGATCTCAAGAACCCCAAAATTTTTTTTTCAAGGTAAATTTTGGACCA
>NC_069429.1:48073699-48125669 GCF_026875155.1 Cherax quadricarinatus
TGTAATATACACTTTATATGGTCCTAATATGTGAGTGTTGCTAAGACCAGTGTCACAAATAACAGAAATTAGGTGTAGGTTGTGTAAATTAGGCGTTAATTAGGTGATGCTGCTAGGTGCTTCCCAGGTGAGTCTTCTGATCCGAGGAAGTGGAGGTGGTTTAATTCATCTAGGGAAGTGATTTCATGCCTGTGAGAGGCTCTTGATCCAAGGAACTGGACTTACCCTCCCGTAAAAGAGTTAATTAGGTGTCGATCCTACGTAGGTGCTACCGTAGCGGGGGTCTCCTGATCCGAGGAAGTGGATCAGTCTTACCCTTTCTAGGGAGGTGTCAAGTTACCATCGAAGAGCTCTTGATCCAAGGACACGGATTTACCCATCACTGTGTTAATTAGGTGACTTCTTCGTAGGCACCTAAAATGGAGGAATATAGCAAATAATATTGTTGCAGTAATAACACCAGGAGGCAGCTTTGATGAGAACTCACACTGGAGACCTGGAGAGAGAGTTTCGGGGGTCAACGCCCCCGCGGCCCGGTCTGTGACCAGGCCTCACACGAACTTTTAAATCTCTGCACAAAATTCAATTTAAACCAGCAAATAATAGAGCCTACTAGACTGGAGAATACACTAGACCTCATCTTCACTAACGATGATCTGATACGAAATGTCACCATATCATTCAAATTCAAATTCAAATTCAAAGTTTATTCTCTATAAAGATTACAATGTTGAATTTACAGAATTTGGTTGTTGTGTGGTTTACATGTAGTTAAATAATGATTACAGAGTGTACCACTAGAACGCCTAGCATGGCTAGGCATTTCGGGCAGAAATCATAAACAACATACTCAGATCACAACATAATTGAGGTTCAGACATGTATGCGTGGAGCCCCAGACCGACAAAATGAGACTAGTCATGAGGGAGCATTCACCAAATTCAACTTCAATAACAAAAACATAAAGTGGGACCAAGTAAACCAAGTCCTAACCGATATAAGCTGGGAAGATACACTAAGCAACACAGACCCCAACTTATGCCTAGAACAGATTAACTCGGTGGCACTCGATGTATGCACAAGGCTTATTCCTCTAAGAAAAAGGAGGAGTAAATGTAAAATAAAAAGAGACAGGCGCTCCCTTTACAGGCGACGGAAAAGAATAACAGAGCGGCTAAAAGAGGTCAATATATCTGAAATGCGTAGGGAGTCACTGGTCAGAGAAATAGCAAGCATCGAACTTAAGCTAATGGAAATTTTTATAGGAGTCAGGAATCGCGGGAAAAGAACTAAAAGCCATAAATGAAATCGAAAGAATCCCAAAGTATTTCTTCTCCTATGCCAAATCAAAGTCGAGAACAACGTCCAGTATTGGGCCCCTACTTAAACAAGATGGGTACTACACAGATGACAGCAAGGAAATGAGTGAGCTACTCAAGTCCCAATATGACTCAGTTTTTAGCAAGCCGCTAACCAGACAGAGAGTCGAAGATCAAAATGAATTTTTTATGAGAGAGCCACAGAATTTGGTTAGCACAAGCCTATCTGATGTTGTCCTGACGCCAAATGACTTCGAACAGGCGATAAATGACATGCCCATGCACTCTGCCCCAGGGCCAGACTCATGGAACTCCGTGTTCATCAAGAACTGCAAGCCATTGTTCGAATCGCTATTGGGCCGTGCGGACGTGCTGCGCAGTCGCTCCTGATTGAGTTGGCTTTTGCGCAGTTTACCTGTTTTCACTTGGATATCAAAATGGCGGAATGTACAGGACGGAGAATAAATACTATCTGCATTGAGCTGGTTCGTGGTACGTTAAGTGGAGATACGATGAACGTCCTTCTCCCTAACATCATCAGGGATACATATGGTATTCCCAGTGAGGAATTGTATGGCGTCGCTCTTAATGGTTTGACAAGAATCTTCGTGAAATTTGTACCAGCCGGCTTCTACACAAGAATTGTCGAGCATTACCAGGAACAACGCATGAGTGTGAATTCAGCGATGGATGTCGTTTTACATGACGTCTCTAAGTATTCACATGGGTGAAGGTCCCAAATGTACCCTTCGAGGCCACGGCATATGGTCTACAGGAGTTTTTTTGCAGTTATGGGATAGTGCATTCTGCAACCATGGGGGTGTGGAGGGATGGTCCATATGAAGGGCTGCCAGAGGGTTCGTACACCCTTAAAATGTCTTTAACAAGGCCTATACCATCCTATGTTACGATGCCCGGTTATGAACACAGGTTTATGTGTACTATGCTGGTCAGAGGAAAACATGTCGTCTGTGTAGCTCTTATGAGCACATGGCAGCCAGTGCCCTAGGAGGCAGGCTCCTCGAGTTCTGGGAACTCCAATTGTGATTCAGCAGCCGTGTGATAGGGTTTGCCTGACTCTGGTGCCCTCGGGGAGGCCGGGGGGACTGACCTCTGGAGCGAGGAGGTCGAAGGGGAGGTGGCGGCGGGGGGAGCCCATGTGTCACCTTCCAGAGGCATGGGGGGAGTCGAAGGTGACATCTGAGGAGTCTTTAGTCCAGGAAGCTTCGACCCAGGATGGTTCATTGGTGGATGTGATCAAGGATTTTCTGGATGGGGAGGAGCCCTGTGCAGAAGGTGTTCTCAGTTTATGTGAGGACGGAGCACTGGAGGGACAACACATCGTGGAGGAAGACTTGAGTAAGAAAGGACTGGAGCGTGTGGTGGTCGTGGAGGTACACCAGGAGGATTCGCCTGATGGTGATATGTAAGTGGAAGTTCTAGGAAAAGAACTGCTGCGTCAGAGATAGACGAGGTCATTACCCCGGGGCAGAGGCCGGGGAAGAAGTCATGGGCAGCGGTGGTGGAGCCGATGCCTCATAGTGGTAGAGGTGCGCCTGAGTTGCATAGTGGGAGAGGGAGGGGGGGAGGTGATGCACAGGAAAACTTGAGTGGCAGGGAAAACCCCGTAATGTGAAAAGTGCAGGAGTAAATTCCCAGGGGGATGGGGGAAAGCTGCCCCTTCTATAAATTTCAGATGTGTCATGCTTAATGTTAATGGACTTAGGGGCTGAGGTCAAGAAAATTTTGGGTTTGGGGGGTTTTTTACCCGGGGGTTTTATGTCGGCATTTGCTTTTTGCAAGAGCATAATCCACAAGGCTGGATGTGAGTTGCGGGTGAAAGGATATCGGATGTATTACTAGTGGTTTGCAATTGAAAGGTGGGGGTAGCAGTGGCGGTAAAGGAGGCCCGCCCCTTGCGTGTCATCGGTTGGGAAGGGGGGGGTGGGAGGGTCGTGAGGGTGGATGGCGTCTGGGGTGAGAGTCGAGCAAGTTTCGTAGGAGTTTACATGCCAGCAACTAGTAATACCAGGGTTAAAGTAGATTTTGTCAGGGAGGTATTTTTTCTGTATCACTTGAGAGGTTTGCCTGCTATAAAAAGTAATAGGAGGTGATTGGAACTGTGTAATTCAGAGTGGTGATGTCGAACCGAGAGGGGGGGTTGTGTGTTGGTGTTTTGAGGGATTATTGCGAGATATTGGGGTTGTTGATGTGGTGGGGGGGGGGGATATCTAGTGGAGCCACATTCGTCCGCAGGGGATATGAGGCACGATTGGACAGAATCTATATAAGCAGGGTATAGATGTTGTGAGGGAGCAAACCTTCGATGTGGGGTTTTCTGATCACAGGGCGGTATAGCAGGATCTGATGTGGGATGGAGTGGTGCGTATTTATTCTGGGTACTGGAAAAATTTAAAATTAAGGCTTCTTAAGGAGGAGGGGAGGGGCCTTTTTTCAGTGATTGGTGGTTGCATTTTGGGAGGGTAGGGACAGGGAGATAGATCTGTTAGATTTGGTGGGAATGCAGGCCAAACCTGAAATAGCGAATTTTTTTAAGGTTAGGGACGAGAAGAGGCGAGGTGGCGTTTTGGGTTGCAAAATTATCTGGAGGGCAGTTGCAAGACTGTTATATTGGGGGAGGTGGTAGGAGGGATGACATGGCCAGTCTCGGAGTAGAATAGCTGAATTACACAATGATAGGTTTGATGCAATTAGGGTTAGAGCGGGGTTAGAGGACGTATTGTGGGGTGATAAAGCCGTCCGGGTTTGTTTTAAAGTAAATTTCGGGACCCACAAAGAGTAACCACCATTCTACAATTGGAGACAAGCCCTGGGGTGGGAGGGTATCCAGAGGGTTGGGTCCTATCCAATACAGAAAGTATGAGTCTCTATGCTGATAGTTGGTTTAGGGAGAATGGAGTTGGAGGGAGGGGGGTTCCTGGGAGGGTATTTTTGAAGGGGGGTTCCATAGTGTTTTAAAGTGAGCAGGATGAGTGGGGTTGGAGGTTGGTATAAGTGAGGTTGAGGTGGAAGAGGCAATTTTCGGGATGAGTAAACCCGGGAAAAAAAACGGGGATAGACGGTATACCCAAAAGATTTTTATAGAGCACATTGGGGTGTATTAGGCAATGCTTTGTTATGGTATTGGATCATATGTTAACTAGTGGGAGTTGGGCACATCGCAAAGTATGGGTGTCATAGTTTTGGTGCCAAAGCAGAGGGGGGGAAGAGAGTTGATGCTTACCGAGCAATATCTCTGATGTGCGCAGATTAAAAAAGGTTTTTGCGAAAATTTTGAGTAATAGACTGAATAAGGTTATGGGGTCGGTGATACATGGGGGACAGTTTTGGGAAACCCAGGGGGGAGTATGGGGTGGTCATGGGCGTATTAGGGATTTCCTTGAGGGTAGTAGTAAGGGGGGTATTTTTAGGTCTGGATTAGGGAAAGCTTATGATTATGTGGATAGGGAATTTTTGATTGAGAGTATGGTCAGAATGGGTTTTGGAGGGAGGTGTGGGATGGGTTTGGGACATTGTATGCGGATGCATCGATGAGAGTACCGGTAAATGGTAGGGTTTGGGGATTCCCCCGTAAACATGGGAGGGGTTTAAGGCAGGGGTGTCATTCTCCCAATACTCTTTGGCAAGTATGCCAGAATCCTTTCCCATGTTCTGGTGATGGTGGGATGGAAGGATGGGGGAGAGTGGAGACTTTGTGGGAATTTTGTTGGTTATTGTAGAAAAGATACAAAGTTTTAAATTAAGAGATAGAAGATTTAAGTAAAGGGAAGGGTTTCCTGGAGTTACCTGGAGAGAGTTCCGGGGGTCACGCCCCGCGGCCCGGTCTGTGACCAGGCCTCCTGGTGGATCACGCTGATCAAACCAGGCTGTTTCTGCTGGCTGCACGCAAAACCCAACGTACGAGCCAAGCCCGCTGATCAGGAACTGACTTTGGTGCTTGTCCAGTGCCAGCTTGAAGCTGCAGGGGTCTGTTGGTAATTTCCCCCTTATGTGTCTGGGAGGCAGTTGAACAAACTCGGGCCCTGACACTTTTGTATGGTCTCTTAAACGTGCTAGTTGACACCCCTGCTTTTCATTGGGGGGATGGTGCATCGTCTGCCAAGTCTTTTGCTTTCGTAAGTGAGTGATTTTCGTGTGCAAGTTCGGTACTAGTCCCTCTAGGATTTTCCAGGTGTATATAATCATGTATCTCTCCCTCCTGCGTTCCAGGGAATACAGGTTTAGGAACCTCAAGCGCTCCCAGTAATTGAGGTGTTTTATTTTCCGTTATGCGCGCCGTGAAAGTTCTCTGTACATTTTCTAGGTCGGCAATTTCACCTGCCTTGAAAGGTGCTGTTAGTGTGCAGCAATATTCCAGCCTAGATAGAACAGTGACCTGAAGAGTGTCATCATGGGCTTGGCCTCCCTAGTTTTTAAGGTTCTCATTATCCATCCTGTCATTTTTTTTAGCAGATGCGATTGATACAATGTTTTTGGTCCTTGAAGGTGAGATCCTCCGACATAATCACTCCCAGGTCTTTGACGTTGGTGTTTCGCTCTATTTTGTGGCCAGAATTTGTTTTGTACTCTGATGAAGATTTAATTTCCTCATGTTTACCATATCTGAGTAATTGAAATTTCTCATCGTTGAACTTCATATTGTTTTCTGCAGCCCACTGAAAGATTTGGTTGATGTCCGCCTGGAGCCTTGCAGTGTCTGCAATGGAAGACACTGTCATGCAGATTCGGGTGTCATCTGCAAAGGAAGACACGGTGCTGTGGCTGACATCCTTGTCTATGTCGGATATGAGGATGAGGAACAAGATGGGAGCGAGTACTGTGCCTTGTGGTACAGAGCTTTTCACCGTAGCTGCCTCGGAGATTTTTGGGAATGCTACTGGGATGAGAGTTAATAAGCAGAAATCATGGTTGCTGGGGGTAGGCACTTGGGTAGGCGGGCCCTTGGGGGAGGAGTTTGGCTGGATAACTGTAGAAAGGCTAAAGATTTGTGGGATTTTGTATTTTGCAGATGCACAGGAGAGCAGGAGGGTTAATTCAGAAATGGTAATGGAAGAGCTTTGGTAGGTCATGAGTCAAAGGGGCCGGGCGAAACCCTTTGCATCAAAGGGTTGTGGTGGTAAATACGCTGTTTTATAGTAAGGTGTGGGGGGTGGCGGAAAATTTTCCTTACAAAGTGGATATTAGGGAATTACAAAGAAGATTATTAAGGTATGTGTGGGGTTTTTTGGGGGGGCGTGGTTGGGTAAAGATGTTTGAATGATGCAGTACGACAGGGGGGACTGGGATTATGGCATTAGGGTCAGGGTTTAAGGGTATATGTGAAACAGAGGTAAAATTGGGCAGCTGGGGAAAAAGGGGGCTTCGGGTGGGGGGGTGATGGGGGGGGTGTCCCAAATGGTGGGGGGGGCAGGGGGCTTATGGGGTGTGAAAATAGTTGCGGTTTTTTTTTAAAAGGGTTTGCAATGTTAAAAAAATAAGGTAAAAACGGTTAGTGGGTGTGGGTCGCGTCAGGAAATTTTGCAAGGGGGTGGCAGTGTATCCCACATAGTTGGAGAGTATTGGTGGAATTTTTTAATTTAAAAATACCCGGGAAGAGGCGAGGGAATTAGTATATAGATTTCTTATGGGGGGGTTAGCATCAAAGAGGTGCTAAGACGAAGGTTTTTTGGAAGGCGTCTGCGGTTTTTGGGGAAGTTTAAACGGCTTTTCATGTATTTTATTTTTGTTCTGCTTTGGGGTGGTAAGATTTGGGGGTTTAAAGGTTTTCCTTTTAAATGGGGGGGGGGGGGGATATACCCCTTTGGGCTTTTAAAGTTTGTATGGGAGGGTGCCCAACGAGGTGGGGAGGGCTATCAGATAGTAATGTTGATTACTGTAGTTTCTTGGGGATGAGGGGGGTGGAGGGAAACATTAGGATAAAAGCGTTGGCGGGTGTTTTTTGGACAGCATGTAGGGAAAAAAAATTATGTGGGGGAAGGTGGGTAAAAAGTTTTTCCGGGGGATATCGTGGACTTACTGTGAACGTCTACTTGTTGGTGAGGGGTGAGAGGAAGGGGTTTTGGTCCCCTTCAGTGGGGTCCTCTAGTGATTTGGGTGCCTGATGAGGAAGGTTGCCTGGTTGCAGGGTGTTTGATGTGGGTAAAATTTTTCTGCGGGACCGTCGGGGCTCCGGGGGATGTAGACTTTTTGAATTTTGTAAAACCACAGAGTTAAAGTTGTATGTGATTTTTTGTTTTTTCTTTATTGTTATAAGAATAATTTTTTATAGGGGGGTTTTTATTCATAGTTAAAGTGAGGATATGCTTATATATTTGAAATTTATGAAGCTTTATCCTTGTCATACGCTTTTTTTTATCGTTTGAAGGGGTAATTATGAACTATGTACTAAAATATGTAAGTTTTTTATGGGGTTTTATATATACCCTTCATTTTGTTGGAAGGTCATATTATATATTGAGTGTTAATCGGTAACATTACTTTGTGTGTGTGTAGGTGTGTTTGTGGGAACCAAATGTCTTAGGTATAGTTCTATTATTGGATGTATATATTTTAGTTTATTTGGTGACTAGTCTTTTAGCGTTTTATTTCTAGGGTATAATCCATTTTGTTCTGTACGAACAAATGTGCACATACATGTATGTGTATATGTGCATGTGTATGTATATACATATATATATGATTATAGGACTTATTCCTACATGTTTTATAATGACTCCGACGTTTTGTTTAGTAGTCGGTATGTTTTTTTTCCCGTAAACTGGTTGGGTTTATTTCAGTAGAATTTTGTTATATCAATGTGTTAAAATGTATTTTGTTTTTTTGTGTGTGTACTGACATTGTCTGCCACGGTTTTTTGATTTGCTAATTGTCGGCTTGTGTTTTTTCTTATTATGGATTATGTGTATGTTGCTTTTAAATAAAATATAAAAAAAGAACTGCAAGAAGCCCCTACCACGAGCTTTTACCATTCTATGGAGAGGGATCATTGACACGGGGTCGTCCCACAGTTACTAAAAACAACAGACATAGCCCCACTCCACAAAGGGGGCAGTAAAGCAACAGCAAAGAACTACAGATCGACAGCACTAACATCCCATATCATAAAATCTTTGAAAGGGTCCTAAGAAGCAAGATCACCACCCATCTAGAAATCCGTCAATTACACAACCCAGGGCAACATGGGTTTAGAACAGGTCGCTCCTGTCTGTCTCAACTATTGGATCACTACGACAAGGTCCTTGATGCGCTAGAAGACAAAAAGAATGCAGATGTAATATATACAGACTTTGCAAAAGCCTTCGACAAGTGTGACCATGGCGTAATAGCGCACAAAATGCGTGCTAAAGGAATAACAGAAAAAGTTGGTCGATGGATCTATAATTTCCTCACTAACAGAACACAGAGAGTAGTAGTCAACAGAGTAAAGTCCGAGGCAGGCACGGTGAAAAGCTCTGTTCCACAAGGCACAGTACTCGCTCGCATCTTGTTCCTCATCCTCATATTTGACATAGACAAGGATGTCAGCCACAGTACCGTGGCCACAAAATAGAGCGAAACACCAACGTCAAAGACCTAGGAGTGATCATGTCGGAGGATCTCGCCTTCAAGGACCATAACATTGTATCAATCGCAGCTGCTTGAAAAATGACAGGATGGATAATGAGAACCTTCAAAACTAGGGATGCCAAGCCCATGATGACACTCTTCAGGTCACTTTATTCTGTTGACTACTACTCTTTGTGTTCTGTTTGTGAGGAAATTATAGATCCATCGACCAACTTTTCCTGTTATTCCTTTAGCACGCCTTTTGTGCGCTATTACGCCATGGTCACACTTGTCGAAGGCTTTTGCAAAGTCTGTATATATTACGTTTTTATTCTTTTGGTCTTCTAGTGCATCTAGGACCTTGTCGTAGTGATCCAATAGTTGAGACAGACAGGAGCGACCTGTTCTAAACCCATGTTGCCCTAGGTTGTGTAATTGATGGGTTTCTAGATGGGTGGCGATCTGCTTCTTAGGACTCTATCAAAGATTTTTATGATATGGGATGTTAGTGCTATCGGTCTGTAGTTCTTTGCTATTGCTTTACTGCCCCCTTTGTGGAGTGGGGCTATGTCTGTTGTCTGTAGCACTGTACTTAGCAGCAGAGTGTAGGTTGTGTACTTGTGTAGCACTGTAGAGTGTAGGTTGTGTACTTGCGTAGCACTGTACTTAGCAGCAGTGTGTAGGCTGTGTACTTGTGTAGCACTGTACTTAGCAGCAGAATGTAGGTTATGTACTTGTGTAGCACTGTAGAGTGTAGGTTGTTTACTTCTGTAGCACTGTACCTAGTAGCAGAGTGTAGGTTGTGTACTTGTGTAGCACTGTACTTAGCAGCAGTGTGTAGGCTGTGTACTTGTGTAGCACTGTACTTAGTAGCAGAATGTAGGTTATGTACTTGTGTAGCACTGTAGAGTGTAGGTTGTGTACTTCTGTAGCACTGTACCTAGTAGCAGAGTGTAGGTTGTGTACTTGTGTAGCACTGTACTTAGCAGCAGTGTGTAGGCTGTGTACTTGTGTAGCACTGTACTTAGCAGCAGAATGTAGGTTATGTACTTGTGTAGCACTGTAGAGTGTAGGTTGTGTACTTGTGCAGCACTGTACTTAGCAGCAGAGTGTAGGTTGTGTACTTGTGTAGCACTGTACTTAGCAGCAGTGTGTAGGTTGTGTACTTGTGTAGCACTGTACTTAGCAGCAGAGTGAAGGTTGTGTACTTGTGTAGCACTGTACTTAGCAGCAGAGTGTAGGTTGTGTACTTGTGTAGCACTGTACTTAGCAGCAGAGTGTAGGTTGTGTGCTTGTGTTGCACTGTACTTAGCAGCAGAGTGTAGGGTGTGTACTTGTGTAACACTAAACTTAGCAGCAGAGTGTAGGTTGTGTACTTATGTAACACTGTACTTAGCAGCAGAGTGTAGGTTGTGTTCTTGTGTAGCACTGTACTTAGCAGCAGAGTGTAGGGTGTGTACTTCTGTAGCACTGTAGAGTGTAGGTTGTGTACTTGTGTAGCACTGTACTTAGCAGAAGAATGTAGGTTGGGTACTTGTGTAGCACTGTACTTAGCTATAGAGTGTAGGTTGTGCACTTGTGTAGCACAGTAGAGTGTAGTTTGTGTGCTTGTGTAGCACTGTACTTAGCAGCAGAGTGTAGGTCGCGTACTTGTGTAGCACTGTACTTAGCAGCAGAGTGTAGGTCGCGTACTTGTGTAGCACTGTACCTAGCAGCAGAGTGTAGGTTGTTTACTTGTGTAGCACTGTACTTAGCAGCAGAGTGTAGGTTGTGTACTTGTGTAGCACTGTACTTAGCAGCAGTGTGTAGGTTGTGTACTTGTGTAGCACTGTACTTAGCTATAGAGTGTAGGTTGTGCACTTGTGTAGCACTGTAGAGTGTAGTTTGTGTGCTTGTGTAGCACTGTACTTAGCAGCAGAGTGTAGGTCGCGTACTTGTGTAGCACTGTACCTAGCAGCAGAGTGTAGGTTGTGTACTTGTGTAGCACTATACTTAGCAGCAAAGTGCAGGTTGTGTACTTGTGTAGCACTGTACTTAGCAGCAGTGTGTAGGTTGTGTACTTTTGCAGGCCTGTACTTAGCAGCAGAATGTAGGTTGTGTACTTGTGTAGCACTGTACATAGCAGCAGAGTGCAGGTTGTGTACTTGTGTAGCACTGTACTTAGCAGCAGAGTGCAGGTTGTGTACTTTTGTAGCACTGTACTTAGCAGCAGTGTGTAGGTTGTGTACTTGTGTAGCACTGTACTTAGCAGCAGAGTGTAGGTTGTGTACTTTTGTAGCACTGTACTTAGCAGCAGAGTGTAGGTTGTGTACTTGTGTAGCAATGTGCTTGACAGCAGAGTGTAGGTTGTGTACTTGTGTAGCACTGTACTTAGCAGCAGAGTGCAGGCTGTGTACTTGTGTAACACTGTACCTAGAAGCAGAGTGTAGGTTGTGTTAGGTTAGTTTTAGTGTCATTATGTGTAATGTAAGTATTCATTAGATTGTGTAGTGAGGTCAGTGGTCACGTGCGGTTATACCTGCCTAAGCTCTTGGGAGTTAGCGTGGGCTGTCACCAAGTACCATGGCTTGTTGTAGTGCTTTAGAATCCCAGGTTCAATAGGAAAATAGGAAGCTGAAGCTTCGCATAGATGAGTTTGGAAGCGAGTGTGAGAAGGACTTAGCTGGGGAGGTAGGAATGATCACGAGCATTGACAGTGGCAGCCGCTTTAAGTGGCAAATGGTTCACAGTTCAGCAAGAAGGAAGATGAGGAGAGTTAATAGAGAAGATGTGAAGGAACGAAATCGATTCTCTGTTCTCCAAGACGAGTGTACTTCAGTGGTTAGTGAGGTTGAAGGTACCACTGATACCCCTGCTAATCAAGGTAAGAATATTTTAATACTGGACCGTGCATTTTGTAACAGAGACAGAAAGGTCAGACAGAGAGTGTGCCTTCCTGGAGCTGGTGTTGGTGACATAGTCAGCAGGTTGAATAATATTATGTCAGGTAATGGGAACAAGCCCATTATCTGTCTTAGTGCTGATGGTAATGACATTGGGAAGGGCAGGAGAGAGGAGCTGCTGGATAAGTACAGGTCAGCCATAGAAGTAGTTAGGTCTAAGTGAGGGATCCCAGTCATATGTAGCATCTTGCCTAGAAAGGGAGTGGGCAATGAATGGATGTCTAGGGCAATTGGTATAAATTGCTGGCTAGACAGGTATTGCAAGGAACTTGCAATCCCATTCATTGATAACTGGGACCTATTCTTTGGCAAACGTGATATGTATGCAAGGGATGGGATTCATCTCTCTATGGATGGAGTGGTTGCATTAGCCAATTCAACTGAGAGGGTAACTGATGATTTGTCTAGGAATTTAAACTGATAGATTATGGAGGTATGGGTGTTTGTGGGAAACAGTCAGCCTGCAGCATTAGGGTTAAAAACAGCAGTTATTACCGGGATACCTCAGGGATATGTTTAAAAGACAATATTCAAAATAAAGTTGCTAGTAATGGTAAATCAATTGATCAACAAACAAAGAGAGATAGTAGAGGGCAACGAGTGACTAGCTCCCTTAAGGTTTACTATACAAATAGTAGGAGTCTAAGAAATAAGATAGATGAGCTAAAATTACTTGCAAGTGTAGGTAATATAGATATTATTGGTATAACAGAGACCTGGTTCAACCTGAAAGATAGAGAAATGCCTTCTGAATGCAACATACAGGGTTATAAACTATTCCACACTGATAGGGTCAACAGGAAGGGTGGTGGCGTGGCGATGTATGTCAGAGAAAATTTAAATTGTTGTCTTAGACATGATAGAAGATTAGAAACATCGAACACAGAATCTGTTTGGTTACAGTATCTCGAGGGACGTGACAAATTAATTTTGGGTGTGATTTATAGGCCCCCAAACCTTGATAGGGAGTGTAGTAAGCTGTTATGGGACGAAATTCATAAGGCATCTAGATATGAAAATGTTTTGATAATGGGAGATTTTAACTTTAGACAAACTGATTGGAACAATATGACAGCAAATCTTGAGTCTAGTGACTTTCTTGATACGGTTCAGGATTGCTTTTTAGAACAGGTTGTGACAGTACCAACTAGAGGAAACAATCTGCTTGACTTGGTTCTTGCCAACAAAGATTCACTAATTAATAATCTTGAGGTTAATGATGAGCTTGGGGAAAGTGATCACAAATCACTTAGTTTCAAAATATCATGGAATTACTCAGGTAACTGCAATCAAATCTCTGTCCCAGATTTTCGCTTGGCCGACTTCATGTGACTGAAAATTTACCTGGGTGGGCTAAATTGGTATGTCCTGACTATTGGTCAGGTAGGTGATCTTGGTTGCAAATATAACGTTTGTCAGAGCATAGTTCTAGCTGTCCATACAACTTTTGTTCTGAGTAGGGAAATTAGATCTAACAAAAATGATCCCAGATGGATGAACAATAGATTAAAACATCTCATTGGTCAAAAGAGAGGCACATATAGGCGTTTCAAAAGAGGGGATGGGCAGTTAAGAAATCAATATATTCAATTAAAGAGAGAAATAAAGAAAAGAATAAGAAAAGCAAAAAGGGATTATGAGGCTAAGGTCGCAAGGGATTCAAAGACTAATCCAAAGGGTTCTTTCATGTATACAGAAGTAAGATTAGGGAAAAGATTGGCCCACTTAAGAGTAACTCTGGTCAGATCACTGACAGTGATAAGGATATGTGTGAAATTCTAAATACCTACTTCCTCTCAGTTTTCACCCAGGAAAATACTAGCGATATTCCTGAAATAATAGATTATGTAGAACAGGATGATAATAAACTATGTACGATTGTGGTAACTAGTGACATTGTCCTCAGACAAATAGAGAAACTAATACCTAACAAATCCCCAGGTCGTGATGAACTGTTTGCAAGGGTGTTAAACAAATGTAAAGAGGAACTTAGCATGCCTTTGGCTAATCTCTTTAACATATCACTACGAACTGGCATAGTGCCTGATTAAGTGGAAAATGGCAAATGTAATCCCTATTTACAAGGAGGTGACAGGTCCTTGGCTTCGAAACTATAGACCAATAAGCCTTACCCCTGGGGGCAAATTTTGGAATCAATATTCCCAAACCCCATTCGTACCATCTTGACAGGCAGGGATTGTTAATGATTTAAACCGGTTTTTACAAAGGGGGCTTCCTGTCGGGGGGAATTTACTAAACTTTTTCACAAAGGGTTTTTTTGAGGGGGAAGATCATGGTAATAAATATGAATTGTGATTGGATTCATTAAGGCTTTCGATAGATTTCCACCCCAGAGGCTGTTGAAAAAACTTAGGGCAAGGGAATGGGGAGGTAAAATTTTTTCTGGGTAGAGGCATGGCTGAAAATAACAGCAGAGATTTTGCATAAAGGGGGAGAAAAATCAAAATGGGGGGCCGTCAAAAAGTGGTGTTCCCAGGGGTATGTTGGGCCCTTTTGTTTCACATTTCATAAAACACATAGATGAGGAATAAATAGCGACATAAGCAAATTTGCTATGACCCCAAAAATAGGCGTCCAATTCATTCTAATGGGGACATTAGAGCACTCCCGGGGTTGTTTTATCGACGCAATGCCGGGAAAGGGGAAGCAGTTTAATATTGCAAATGAAAAGTTTAAATTTTTGAAAAGTTAAATAACCATCCAAAAATAAACTAAAAAGTACATCTTAATCTACTGTTTGCGAAAAGGTTTTAGGAGTTCTGGTTGCAGTAACCAAAAAACCAAGCAACGGCATTAGTTTTTGCAATAAAGCAAACAAATTTTTGGGCTTTATTCTAGAAGTATAAACAATAAAAGTCCTCAGGTTTGGAATCTTTATCCTTGGTTACCTCTTTAACTATGCGCTCATTCTGGTCATGTGTTTACGATGGATATAAATACTCTGGAAAACGTACAAAAAGGATGACAAAAGATGATCCCATGTAAAAAAAATTTTCCCCTATGGGGATAGACTGGGGGCCCTAATCTCACTCTCCGAAAGGGTAGATTGGGGGGTGTGATCGAGGTGTATAAATGGAAAACGGAAAAAAAAAAAGGGGGTTGTAAATAGGTGCTGAAAATTTCCAGCCAAGACAGGACTCGCAGCAATGGTTTAAAGTTAGAAAATTAAATTCAGGAAGGATATAGGAAACACGGTTTAGTAATGAGTTGGGGATGAGTGGAACAAACTCCGAGTATAGTTATGAGGCTAAAACTTTGTGTGTTTTAAAAAAAATTTGAGGGGTGTGGTGGGTGAAGTTGGACCTGATGCTTGTCTGCGGGTCGGGTGCAGTGCCCCCCCTTTGATGGAGGACCAGAGGGGGTGGGTCTTGGGAAATTTAACCCGGGGGGGAGTGGTTTGGTCAAAATCCGGGGGGGGGGGGACATGGCCTGTTGCATGGGTGAGTAGGCCTGTTGCAGTTTTCCTTCTTTCTTAGTTTTATGTTCTTTATATTATATAAAATATTATATATTATATTATATATATTAAATTTTAAATATATATTATATATTTTTTATATAAATATATACAAGGAATTCGCGAGAGAATGAAAAATTACACAAACAGATTCTGGGAAGGAACTCGAACTACGAACCTTTAGGACAAGGTACCAGTGTTTTACCAATCTCCCCACACTGGCCCAAATACCTTGGCGTGTAGCATGCGTAACGTTTGATCCAAGGCAGCCAGTTTTCCCGGGGAGAAGGTTACATTTTCATCTTCCCTGCATGCTCAGCCTTAAAGAGATTTGAACAATGAAAGGAATTCGCGAGGCATGCGAAATATACACAAACACTGTTTCTGGCTGAAGGAGAATCAAACCCTAGAACCTTGGAAAGGTACGCGTGCTTTCCAATCACCCACGGCCCAATACTTGGGGTAGCTGCGCTACCTTTGACCCAAAGGCAGCCAGCTTCGGGAAGGACACTTTTTATCTCATCCCCATGCATCAGCCTTACTAGAGTTTTGAAAAATCAAGGAATTCGCGAGAGCTGCAAAATATTCACAAACCCTGATCTCTGGTAAAGGGAGACTCGAATTCGACCTTGGGGACAAGGTACGCAGTGCTTTACCAATTACCCACTGGCCCAAATCCCTTGCGTGTGAATGCGCTAAAGTTTGATCCAAGGCAGCCAGCTTTCAGGGGAAGGCTTACATTTTTTTTTATCTCTCCCTGCATGCAATCAGCCTTATAGGATTTGAAAAATGCAAGGAATTCGCGGGAGCATAAATATATACACAAACACTGATCTTGGTGAAGGAGACTAAAACCTACGAATTAGGACAAGGTACGCAGTGCTTTACCAAAATTACCCCACGGGACCAATACCTAAAGGTTCGTAGGTTGGTCCCCTTCCCAAAAATGGGGGTGAATTTCGATGCTCTGCGAATTCCTTGCATTGTTAAATCTCTGAAAAGGCTGTTCATGCAGGGGTGGATAAAAGTAAGCCTTTCCCTGAAAGCTGGCTGCTTGGATAAAAGTGTAGCGCTGCTACCCCAAAAGGTTTTTTTGGTCCATGTGGGAAATTTGGTAAAGCCGGGACCTTGTCCTAAGGTTGTAGGTTCGAGCTCCTTCACCAGAGATCAGTGTTTATTTTTTAATATTTTTATATTTAATATTATTTTTTAAATATGTTATTTTTTTTTATTTTTATCCCGGCCCGTTTCCCCACCAAGGCAGGGTCCCAAAAAAAAAAACTTTCACCATCATTCCTCATCACTGTCTTGCCAGAAGGTGCTTTACACTCAGTTTTAAAAATGAACTTAACACCCTCCCCCAGGTGCAGGCACGTACTTCCCTCTCCAGGATCAATCCCGGCCTCCGGTTTCCCCCTTTCCCTTTATAAATGTTACTTTGCTCACCTCCAACAGCACGTCAAGTATTAAAAAATTTGTCTCCATTTCATCCTATCAAACACCTCACGCATGCCTCTGGAAAATCCCAAACCCCCCCACAAAAACCTCCTTTACCCCCCCTCCAACCCTTCCTAGGCCGACCCCTACCCCCCCTTCCTTCCACTACAGATGATACATCTTGAATCTTCTGTTTCGTCCTTTCTCCTACATTCCCAAAAACCCCTCAACAACCCCTTCCTCAGCCCTCCCGACAACGTTTTGGTAACCCCACCTCCTCCTAACTTTCCAAACACGAATTTCTATTTAAATTTACACCAACTTGCCCTCAGACTGACATCTCCACGCTCCAGCCTTCTCCTCACTGCAAAAATTTTTCCCCCGCTTCACACCCAATAAGAGGTTGGTTTAAAATATCCTCTTCTTCCCCCCTTTTCCCCCAAGGGGCAAAGTTCTTTGGCTCCCCAACTCCTAAGGGCCCCACTCATCTTTTTCCCCCATCAAATTTAATTTTTTACCCCCATCTTTCATTTGGGCCCCCCCGCTAACGTCCACTCCCAAATATCTGAATCGTTCACCTCCTCCATATCTCTCCCTCCAATTGAATTCAATTTTTTCATCCCCTAATCTTTTTTATCCTCATAACCCCTTTCCTTTCCTGTATTACCTTTTTCTTCTTTTTTTCCCCCCTACCAAATTCATCCCCCAATTTTGCAATTCTTCGGTTCCCAAAGCACGTGCAAATTTTTGCAAAGAGCGCTGTACAACTCCCCCCTTTTTTGTGGGTTTTTATCTTTTTTCCACGCCTCTTGCCAAGACCCCTCGCATTTTTTTTCTTTTTCAACCCCATTAAAATATATTAACAAAACCCCGGGGGGAAAATACACATCTTGTCTAAGGCCTACTTTTACTGGGAAAAAAAAAATTTCCTCTTTCCTACATACTCTAACTTACCCTCCTATCCTCGTAAAAAAAACCTTCCTTTTCAGAAACCTACCTCCTACACCATACACTTGCAACATCTCCCACATTGCCCCCATCCCCCTGTATACCCCTTTTTCCCAAAATCCATAAATGCCCAAAGACCTCTTTACCTTATCTAAAAAATGTTCACTTTTTTTCACTGTAAAAACCTATTTATTAATATTATATTATATTATATTTTGTGTGTGTGTGTGTGTGCGTGTGTGTCTCCCCCTAGTTATCCCTATTTGAGGTTGGGGGGTGGGCCCAAAGCCCCGGGCCCCTCTCTTCCTGGTTGTACTAGGCATTTCCCCTGAACCATGAGCTTTATCCCCCTTGCTTAAAGCGTATGGATCCTGCCTCCACTACATCACTTCTAAAACTTTTCCACTTCCTGATCTCTGTGCTGAAAAAATACTTCCTAAATTCCCTCTGATTCATCTGTTTTCTTAAACTTCCAACTGTGTCCCCTTGTTGCTTGTCCAATCTTTGGAGCTCCTTTTTTTCCCCTTGCAAATTTCCCCTTTATATTTTCTAAGTCGTTTTATGTCCCCCCCCTTTTCCCCCTGTCCTCCAGTGTCGTCAGTTTGATTTCCTTAACCCTTTCGGAGGACTAACCTTTAGCCCGGGATAGTTTGGCAAAACCGCATTTCTCTGTTTCTTTACATGTTGGCTAGGGTGGGTTCCAAACTGGTGCCCCCCCAATCTCCCCTATGGGCCTAACGAAAAGGGTAAGGGTCCTTAACGATTCTTAAAAGATGTCGGATGCTGTTTTGAGGGTTTGCAGACCCCTTTGTGCAGCGTTTTTTGGGTTTGTGCGCTTCGGGAGAGTGCCTGGTGGTTAAAACCCCCCCAGAGATTTTTTTTCCTTGAGTGAGGTTTGTAGTTCTGGCCCCTTGACTGTACTCCGTCTGCGGTCTTCTTTGCTCTCCCCAATCTTCATGGACTTTGCACTTGGTGGGATTGAACTCCAGGAGCCAATTGCTGGACCAGGTCTGCCCCTGTCCAGACCCCTTTGTATTTTCTGCCTGGTCTTCGATCAAATAAATTTTCTTCTCATAAAACTTCACATCATCTGCAAACAGGGCACCTCATAGTCTTTTCCCTTTCCTTCAGGTTCGTTCACAAATACCAGAAACAGCACTGGTCCTAGGACTGACCCCTGTGGAACCCAGTGGTCACAGGTGCCCACTCTGACACCTCGTCCCGTACCATTACTCGCTGCTGTCTTCCTAACAAGAAATTCCCTGATCCATTGTAGTGCCTTCCCTGTTATCCCTACTTGGTCCCCCAGTTTTTGCACTAATCTCTTGTGTGGTCTGTGTCAAACGCCCTTCTCCAGCCCAAAGAAAATGCAATCCCCCACCCCTCTTCTCTTGTCTTACTGCTGTCACCATGTCACAAAATTTCATAGACATAGTCTCTCCTCCTTCTTTCCTTAGCCTGATTACCTGGTCCTTGGCAGTTGTTTTCCTCCTGATGTGGCTGTATAACAGTTTCGGGTCAGATTGGCTTTCGCTTCTATGTCGTTTTCATATTGTCGTTGGGCCTCCCTTCTTATCTGTGCATATTCGTTTCTGGCTCTACGCCCTGCTCCCCTTATTCTCCTGGGTCCTTTGCCTTCTATATTTCTTCCATTTTCCCAGCACACTTGGTTTTTGCCTCCCCGCACCTTTGGGTGAACCATGGGTCATCCTGGCTTTTTCATTTCCGTTTCCCTTGGGTACCAAACCTCTCCTCAGCCTCCTTGCAAAATTATTGCTACATATTCCCTCATCTCATTAACTGGCTCCCTGCCAGTTTTCTGTCACCTGGAACCTCGTTCAGGAAGTTCTTCATTCCTGTGTAGTCCCCTTTTCTTGTGTTGGCTTCATTTGTCCTGGCCTTCCTGCTTCCCCCTCCACTTGTAGCTTTTCTGTGTATTCGAAGCTCAAAACCACATGATCGCGTCCCCAGGGGTCTTTCAAAATTTTGATGTCCTCAAATATCTGCACTACCCCAAGGGGGAATACTATTCAAGTCTTGCTGGGGTTCATCCTCTCCTTTTCCTCTTGTAGTGTCCCTTACATGATGGTACATGAAGTTTTTCCAGTACCACCTCCTCATCTTAGCCCTCCATGTTTTCTTGGCCCCCTGGGCTCCAAGTTCTCCCAGTCAATTTCCTTGTGGTTAAAGTCACCCATGATCAGAGCTTTGCACTGCATGCATGAGCTCTTCTGGCCACTGCAGCCAGTGTGTCAACCATCGGGTCTATTGCTCTCGTCATACTCTTGCCCTGGCCTCCTGCTGTTCTGTGGTGGGTTATACATCACTGCAATTACCACCTTGGGACCTCCAGAGTGAAGCGTTCCCGCTAGGGGAATCACTTTCTTCTCCGCTGTCTCCTCTATCCATCTCATCAAAATTCAACAGTTTTTGATCAGCATTGCCACCCTCCATTCCCCCCATCACGTTCCTTCTGGCTTTCCTCAGGATTCTGGTTTTCCCCTTTGAAAGATGGGATTTTATCTCCCGTAAGCTTGGTTTTTTGTGAAAGCTATGATGTCCGGGGAACACAACATGACATCACTGTGTTACACCAACAACACTCTCTCAACACAACACTGACAAACACTGTGTTACACCAACAACTCTCTCTCAACACCACAATGACAACACTGTTGTTACACAACACAACACACACTCTCAGCATCACATTGGACACACTGTGTTACACCAACAACCACACTCTCAAACACCCACCACTGCCCAACACTGTGTTACCACCAACAAACACTGCTCAACACCTCAACACTGACAACACTGTGTGTACACAACACACACTCTCAGCATCACATGACAACACTGTGGTTACACAGCAATACTCTTCCTAACACCTCACTGACAACTCACTGTGTTACACCAACAACACCTCTCAACACCACACTGACAACACTGTGTTACAACCACAACACTCTCTCAACATCACACTGACAACACTGTGGTTACACCAACAACACACTCTCAACACCGCAATACAACACTGTGTTACACCAACAACACTCTCTCAACTTCACACTGCACACTGTGTTACACAACAACACTCACTCAACACCCAACACTGACAAACACTGTGTTACACCAAACAACACTCACTCAAACACCACACTGACAACACTGTGTTACACAACAACACATCTCTCCAACACCACAATGTCAACACTGTCGTTACTCCAGGCAACACATCTCTCAGCATCACTCTGACAACACTATGTTACACCAACAACACACTTCAACTTCACACTGACAAGACACTGTGTTTCACCAACAACACTCTATCAACACCAACTGCAACACTGTGCTAACCAGCAACACACTCTCAACACCACAATGGGACTACACTGTGTTACACCAACAAAAACACTCTCAGCATCACACTGACAACACGTGTGTACACCAACAATACTTCCTAAAACACATGACAACACTGTGTTACACCAACAACACTCTCTCAACACCACACTGACATACACTGTGTTACACCAAACTACAATCTCCTCAAACACCACACTGAAAACACTGTGTTACACCACAAAACACTCTCGAATCACATGACAACCACTGTGTTACACTCAAAACTTCACTCTTTGCATCACACGCAACACTGTGTTACACCACACTCACTCTCAGCATCACACTGGACAACACTGTGTACTCCAACAACACAGTCTCATCATCCACGGACATACACTGTGTGTCACCAACATCACACTCTCAACTTCACACAGTCAACACTGTGTTACACCAACAACACATCTCAACATCACATGACAACCTGTGTTACACCAGCAACACATCTCAACATCAACTGACAACACTGTGTTACACCACACAACACTCTCTAGCATCACACTGACAACACTGTGTTACACCACAACACACTTCAGCATCACACTGTCAACATGTGTTACACCAACAATACTCCCTAACACCACAATGGACAAAACACTGTTGTTACACCAACAAACACTCTCTCAACATCACACTGACAACACACTGTGTTACTACACCAAAACACTCTCTCAACACCACACTGACTAACACTGTGTTACACCCAACAACACTCTCTCAACACTCTGACAAACACTGTGTTACACCAAAAACTCTCTCAACACCAACACTGACAACACTGTGTTACACAACACACACTCTGTCAAACACCACAATGACAACACTGTGTTACACCAACAAACTCTCTATCCAAAACACCACACTGCAACACTGTGTTACACCAACAACACTCTCTCACCCACAATGACAACACTGTGTTACACCAACAAAACACACTCTCAGCATCAATTGACAAACACTGTGTTACACCAACAACCACACTCTCAACACCACACTGACAACACTGTGTTACCCAACAACCACACACTCTCAACACCACACTGAACAACACTGTGTTTACACTACAACACACCTCTGCATCACATGACAACACTGTGTTACACCAGCAATTACTCTCCTAACACCACCACTGACAACACTGTGTTACACCCAACAAACACTCTCTTCAACACCACACTGACAACACTGTGTTTACACCAACAACACTCTCTCTCAACATCACACTGACAACACTGTGTTACACAAACAACACACTCTCAACACCACAATGACAACACTGTTGTTTTACACCAAACAACAACTCTCTCAACATCACACTGACAACACTGTGTTACACCAACCCAAAACAAACACTCACTCAACACACACTGAACACTGTGTTACACCAACAACACTTCACTCAACACCACACTGACAACACTGTGTTACACATCAAACACACTCCTAACACCACACTGACAACCTGTGTTAACCAGGCACCACTTCTGCATCACACTGACAACACTGTGTTACACAAATCAACACACTCTCAACATCACACTGACAACACTGTGTTACACCAACAACCACTCTCTCAACACCACACTGACAACCACTGTGTAATCCGCAACCACACTCTCAACACCACATGACAAACACTGTGTTACACCAACAACACACTTCAGCATCACACTGACAACAAATGTGTTACACCAACATACTCTCCTAACACCACAATGACTACACTGTTGGTTACCCACCAACAACACTCTCTCAACACCACACTGACTACACTGTGTTACACAACAAACAATCTCTAACACCACACTGACAAACACTGTGTTACACCAACAACACACTCTCAGCATCACACTGACAACACTGTGTTACACCAAACAACACAACTCTTAGCATCAACACTGACAACATGTGTTACACCAACAACCACACTCTTCAGCATCTCACTGACAACACTGTGTTACTCCAGCACACACTCAACACCACACTTGACAACACCTGTGTTACCTCCAGCAACACTCAACACCACACTGACAAACACTGTGTTTATCCAGCAACACTTAAAACACCACACTGACAACACTTGTTACTCCAGCCAACACTTAACACCACACTAGACAACACTGTGTTACCTCCAGCAACACTCTCTAAGCATCCACATGACAAACATGTGTAATACCAACAGCACTTTCTCAGCATCACACTGACAAACACTGTGTTACACAAACAACATCAACACCTCACTGACAACACTGTGTTACACCAACAACACTCAACACCACACTGGGACATCACTGTGTTACTCAAGCAACACTCAACACCACATGACAACACTGTGTCACTCCCATGTAACACTAAAACCCACCTTACAACACTGTGTTTACTCCAGCAACACTTAACACCACACTGACAACATGAGTCACGCCAGTAACACCTAAACACCACACTTACAACACTGTGTTACTCCAGCAACGCTAACACCACACTGACAAACACTGTGTTATCCAGCAACACTGAACACCACACTGTCACACTGGATACTCCCAGCAACACTCAACAACACCTTGTCAACACTGTGTTACTCCAGCAACACTCTCTAAGCATAACCTGACACACTGTGTTATACCAACAGCACTTTTTTTTTTTCAGCATCACATGGACAACACTGTTGTTACTCCAGCAACACTCAAACACCACACTGACAACGTTCTGTGTTAATACAGAACACTCAAACAACCCACTGTGGACAACAACTGTCTTACTCCAGGACCACTCAAACACTGCACTGACCAACTGTGTTACCAGCAACAGTCAACACACTCTGACAACACTGGTAACTCCAGGCAACTCTCAACACCACATGACAACACTGTTGTTTCTCCAGCATCACTCAAACACAACACTGACAACACTGTGTTAGTCCAGACAACACTCACACACACTGGACAACACTGTGTTACTCCATGCAACACTCAACACCACACGACAACACTGTGCTACTCCAGCAAACACTCAAAACACCAACACTGACAACACTGTGCTACTCCAGCAACACTCAACACCACACTGACAGCACTGTGTTACTCAGCAACACTCAACACCACACTGACAAACACTCTGTTACTGCACGAAACACTCAACACCACACTGGACAACACTTGTGGTTACGCCAGCAACTCTCAACACCACATGACAACACTGTGCTACTCCAGGAACACTCAACACCACACTGACAACCACACTGTGTTAACATACACAGCCAACACTCTACACCACTCTGACAGCACTGTGTCTACTCAGCAACACTCAACACCACACATGAAACACTGTGTTATTCCAGGCAAACAATCAACACCACACTGACAACACGTGTTACTAGCAACACATCCTCAACCCACACTGACAACACTGATGTTATTCCAGCAAACACTCAAACACCACACTGACAACACACTGTGGTTACTCCAGCAAACACTCAACTCCACACTGACAGCACTGTGTTACTCAGCAACACTCAACACACACTGGAAAACACTGTGTTATCTCCAGAACACTCAACACCACACTGACAACACGGTGTTTCTCCAGCACATTCAACACCACACTTACAACACTGTGTTACTCCAAGTAAACACTCAACACCACACTTGACATCACTGTGTTACACCAGCAACACTCAACACCACAACATGAAAAACTCTGTGTTAACTCAGCAACATTCAACACCACACTTAAACACGTGTTACTCAGTAACACTCTAACACCACACTGACATCACTGTTGTTACACCAGCAACTCTCAACACCAACACCTGGACAACACTGTGTTACTTCCAGCAACAATTCAACACCACACTTACAACACGGTGTTACTCCAAGCAACACTCAACACACACTGACAAAACACGGTGTTTACTCCAGCAAGCACTCCAAACCACACTGAGAACACTGTGATACACAACAACACTTCTAACACCACATGGGACAACACTGTGTTACACAACAACTCTCAACACCAACATGACAAACACTGTTTACACCAACAACACATCTCAACATCACACTGACAACACTGTGTTAAACACTCCAACAAAAACACTCTTCTACATCACAATGACACACTGTGTTACACACACAACACACTCTCAACATCACATGACAACCACTGTGTTACACCAACTACACACTTCACAACATCACACGACAACCACTGTGTTACACCACAAAACTCTCTCAGCATCACACTGACAACACTGTGTTACACCAACAACACTCTCTCAACTCAACACTAGTCAACACTGTGTTACACACAACACTCTCTCAAACATCACACTGAAACATGTGGTTACACCAACAACAACTCCTCAACATCACACTGACAAACACTGGGTTACACCTACAACACTCTCTCAACACACACTGACAACACTGTGTTACACCAACAACACACTTCAGATCACACTGCAACCACTGTGTTACACCAAACAACACACTCTCAGCATCACACTGACAACACTGTGTTACACCAAACAACACACTTTCAAACTCACACTGCCAACACTGTGTTACACCAACAACACTCTTCTCAACACCACACGACAACACTCCCGTGTTACTCCAGCAAACCAACACACACTGACAACACTGTGTTACTCCAGCACCACTCAACACCACACGACTAACACTGTGTATTACTCCAGCAACACTAAAACACCACACTGACAACACTTGTACTCCAGCAACACTTAACAACCACACTGACAACACTGTGTTACTCCAGCAACACTCTCTAAGCATCACACTGACAACACTGTGTATACCAACAGCACTTTTCAGCCATCAACGACAACACTGTGTTACACATACAAACACTCAACACCACACCTGACAAACACTGTTGTACACACAACAACATCAACCAATCCACACTGACTCATCCATGTGTTACTAAAGCAACACTCAACACCACACTGACAACACTGTGTCCCTCCAGTAACACTAAAACACCACACTTACACACTGTGTTTACTCCAGCAACAGTTTTACACCACATGACAACACTGTGTCAGACTCCAGATAACACTAAACAACCACACTTACAACACTTGTGTTACGCCAGCAACACTTAACACCACACCTGACAAACACTGTGTTACTCAAGCCAAACATTGAACACCACACTGACAAACACTGTGATACTCCAGCAACATCAACACCACACTGTCAACACTGTATTACTCCGCAACACTCTCTAGCAATCACACTGACAAACCACTGTGTTATACCACAGCACTTTCTCAGCTTCACAATTGACAACACTGTGTTACTCCCAGCACACTCAAACACCCCAACTGACAACGTTGTGTTAATCCAGCAACACTCAACAAAACACTGTGACACAACACTGTCTTACTCCAGGACACTCAACACTGCACTGACAACACTGTGTTACTCCAGCAACAGTTCAACAACCCACTCTGACATAACACTGTGTTACTCAGCAACTCTCAACACCACACTGGACAACACTGTTGTTTCTCCAGCAACACTCAACACCACACTGACAACACTGTGTTGTCCAAGCAACACTCAAACACACACTGACAAACACTGTGTTACTCCAGCAACATCAACACCACACTGACAACACTGTGCTACTCCTCAGCGACACTCAACACCACACTGACAACAGTGTGCTACTCCAGCAACACTCAACACCACACTGACAGCACTGTGTTACTCCAGCAAACACTCACACCACACTGACAACACTGTGTTACTCCAGCAACATCTCAACACCACATGACAACCCCCCCCCCCCCCCCCCCCCCCCCCCCTGTGTTACTCCGCAAACACTCAACACCACACTGGACAAACACTGTGCTACTCCCAGCCAAACACTCAACTCCACACTGACAACACTGTGTTACTCCAGCCCATCACTCAACACCACACTGCAGCACTCTGTGTTACTCGCAGCAACATCAGCACCACACTGACAACACTGTGTTATTCCAGCAACACTCAACACCACACTGACAACACTGTGTTACTCAGCAACACTCACACACACTGCAACACTGAGTTATTCCACAACACTCAACAACCACACTGACAACACTGTGTTACTCCAGCAACACTCAACACCACACAGACAGCACTTGTGTTACTCCAGCAACACTCAACACCACACTGACAACCACTGTGTTACGCCAGCAACACTCAACACCACACTGACAACACTGTGTTACTCCAGCAACATTCAACACCACACTTACAACACTGTGTTACTCCAGTAACACTCAACACCACACTGAATCACTGTGTTACACCAGAACACTCAAAAACCACTGACACAACTGTGTTACTCCAGCAACATTCAACACACACTTACAACGCTGTGATACTCCAGCAACACTCTACAACACATCATGACACACTGTGTACTCCAGCAGCACTCTACACCACACTGACAAACATGTTGATAACTCCAGCAACATTCAAAACACCACACTGAAACACTGTGTTACTCCAGCAACACTCAACACCACATGACAACACTGTGTTATTCCAGCAACACTAAATCCACACTGAACAACACTGTGTTACTCCAGCTACACTAAAACACCACATGACAACACTGTGGTACTCCCAAGCAACACTCATTACCACACTGACAAACACTGTGTTAATCCAGCAACACTAATACCACATGACAACACTGTGTTACTCAGCAACATATCACCACACTGACAACACTGTGTTACTCCTCAACACTCATCACCACACTGACAGCACTGTGTTACTACAGCAACACTCAACACCAACACTGACACACTGTTTTAATTCAAATACTGAACCATTGTGCACCAGTGTGCAGTGACCAGCTGTGGTGCCTCACCAGTGTGCAGTGACACATGTGGTGGTGCCTCCACCCAGTGTGGCAGTGACACAGTGTTGGTGCCTCATCCAGTGTGCAGTTGACACAGTGTGGTGCCTCACCCAGTGTGCAGTGACACATTGTGGTGCTCAATCCAGTGTGCAGTGAAGTGGACACCGTGTGGTGCCTCACCCAGTGTGCAGTGGACACCGTGTGGTGTCTCACCTAGAGTACAGTGACACAGTGCAGTGTCCTTCCCAGGCTCAGTGACACTGAGTGATGTCCTCCTCACCCAGTTCACAGTGACCCCCCCCCCCCCCCCGTGTGGTGACTCACCCATTGCACAGAGGCACGCTGTAGTGCCTCAACCCTGTTGCACAGTTGCAAGCTGTGGTGCCTCACACAGTGCACAGTGACACCCGTGTAATGCATCAGACAGTTAAAGAGTGACACAAGTGTGGTGCACTCACCCAGTGTACAGTGACACAGTGTGGTGCCTCACCAGTGTACAGTGATCAGTGTGGTGGCCGCACCAGTTGTACGTGACAGGTGTGGTGACTCACCCAGATGGGTACAGTGACAATTGTTTGGTGCCTACCCAGCATACAGTGACCACAGTTGTGGTGCCTCACAAAGTGCAGTGACCAGTGTGGTGCCTCAACCGCATACAGTGAACAGTGTGGAACCTCACCAGCATACAGTGACAAGTGTGGAGCCTCACCCAGCATCCAGTGACACAGTGTGGAGCCTCACCGAGGATACAGTTGACCACAGTGTGGTGCCTCACCACAGCTCAGTGACACAGGTGGATAGCCTCACCCAGCATGCCCCCCCCCCCCCCCCCCCCCCAGTGGACACAGTGTGGTGCCTTCACCCCCCAGGCATACCAGTGACATAGTGTGCAGCGTCACCAAGCATACAGTAACACAGTGTGGTTGCCTCACTCAGCATACAGTGACACAGTGTGGAGCCTCACCCAGCATTCGTGACACAGTGGAATGCCTCACCCAGTGCACAGTACAAAGTGTGGTGCAGGAGCGACTCACCCAGGTACAGTGACACAGTGTGTTGCCTCACCAGTTGGTACAGTGACACAGTGTGTGCCTCACACAGAGACAATGTACAACAGTGTGGTGCCTCACCCAGCATACAGTGACACTGTGTTGTGCTCACAAAGTGTGCAGTGACACATTGTGGTGCCTCACCCAGCATACAGTTGACACAGTGTGGAAGCTCACCCAGCATACAGTGACACAGTGTGGAGGCCCCTCACCGGGGATACAGTGACACAGTGTGGTGCCTCACCAGCTACAGTGACACAGTGTGGTTGCCTCTCCAGCATCCAGTGACACACTGTTGTGCTCACCAAATACATTGACATAAAGTGTGCAGCGTCACCCAGCATACAGTTGACACAGTGTGGTGCCCACTCAGCCAGCAGTTAGCTGACACAGTTGTGGAGCCTCATCCCAGCATACAGTGACACAGTGTAATGCCTCACCCAGTGTTCAGTGACAAGGTGTTGTACCTCTTACAGTGTACAATTACACAGTGAAGTGCCACACCCAGTGTACAGAGACATAGTGTTGTGCCTCATCGAGTGTACATGACACAGTGTTGTACCTCATCCAGTGTAACAGTGACAAAGTGTAGTTCTCACCCAGTGTACAGGACATAGGTTGTGCCTCATTGAGTGTACAGTGACCACAGTGTGGTGCCTCACCAGAGTACAGTGCACAGTGCAGTGTCCATTCCAGTGCACGTGACACAGAGAGTGATGTCACATCCCACTTCCGTGACAAGTGTGGATGCCTCACCATTGTACAGTTGCACGTGTAGTGCCTCACCCAGTCACAGTTACCACAGCTGTGGTGCCTTAACCAGTGCAACAGTGACACTGTGTAGTTGCATCAGGACAGTTAGGTGGACACAGTGTGGTGCCTCACCCCTGGTGTACAGTGGACACCAGTGTGGTGCTACCAGTGTTACAGTGAACAAATGTGGTGCCTTCACCAGAGTGCTGTGACACAGTGTGGTGCATCACCCAGTGTACAGTGACACGTGTGGTGCCTCCACCTGTTCAGAGTGACCAACAGGTGGTGCCTATCCTCAGTTTTACAGTGACACAGTGTTGCTCCTCATACAGTTCACAGTGGACACAGTGTGGTGCCTCACCTGCGATACAGGGACGCAGCGTGGTGCCTCTACCCGGTTACAAGGTGACCAGTGTAAGTGGTACCTCATGCAGTGCATAGTGACACCGTGTAGTGCCTCAGACAGTTCGGTGTGACACAGTGTTTGCCTCAACCAGTGTACAGTGAACAGTGTGGTGCCTCACCCCACAGTGTACAGCTGACACGTGTGGTGCCTCACCAGTGTACAGTTGGGATGCAGTTCAGATGGGTCTTGTTAGAGTCTCTAGGGAGACCTAATTAAATTCAATTATATGGTCACACCTGCTTGGGAAATGTCGGGTAGACACGCCCACGTCTGAGGTCTTTTGTTCTTGATGGACGTCAGACGCAACGTAGGTCGTAACACGTGCCGCACACCCCAATTGTGGGGGTGTTTGGACCACCATATAAGCCCTAGGAACAGCTGAGCAGAGGAGCTTCGGCCAGAGCTCTGGGCCTGTGTGCTGAGATTGAGCAGGAGAGTCGAGCGGATTATTATTATTATAATTCAAGGGATGCGCTAAACCGTAAGTTATACAGCGCCTTGGGGGACGTGGAAGGCATTCAGGCTTAATTCGGGGGAATGGAGCAAGATCCAAATTCCCTAAATCAAGAAGCCCCTCACCAACATTCAAGGTAACTTTCCTGAGGGGTCAGAGTCGAGCGGAGCTCTGGCCTGTGAGCAGAGCCTGAGCGGGAGGAGAGACTGTTGGAGACAGTGGGCAGGGTACTGGCTTTTAGCAGTACTCGGCTGTGTAGTCTTGGGATTTGGCTTTGTTCCTGTGGTGAACTGTCCTCTGAACTATATTGTAAGTTACATTCATTTTCGTCAAGTTGAATGTGTTCCTGTCTCTCGCTTATATGACCACCCCATTTATCCTAACCCCAATGATTTAAGTAAGTAAATTTTATTTCAGGTATACACACGTCAGTTACATAGATTATCATACATAGCAGTATACGTGTAGAGAACCGGGATAACAAAAAAAGTCAGACAGAATGACTTTTTTTCATTGGAGTTCTTTTTATGATGTACTCCTGTTCCCAAAATATATTACTGTTATTACAACCCAGGAGTCCAAATGGCCTGTTATCCTGGTGTAAAGGGAGCAAAATAAACACAGCAGAAATGTTTGGACTTATATTATCTTTCCCCCATTTGAACAGCAATGTGTTTACACTATATACACTATGTACGTGTAGGTATTAGTGCACTCCACGGATAAGCAAGGGCGACAGATAGAAGCCACAAGAGAGCATGCCCGTGCTCACCCAGCCCTAGATGGGGAATGACAAGGGCAGAAGGAGAGTGGTTCCCACATAACCTCTGCGATTGCCATACCATTTCTTATTGGCTGGAACTTGGGTTACTAGTTGAACGATGGGGCCCCATCGTCAACATTCTTAGTAACCTGGTTCGCTGGTTGGGGGAGATAGCCTGTAAGTGAGGTGTGTACATGTTGCCGAAAAAGGTTATGTACTCCTTGCATGCCACATTGTACAATGACTTTAATAAACTGTGATTGAGAATATAGTAATATTCGATGTCCCCGCTTATTTGCTCTTTTTATTCATCCCATTTATTTCAGTAGTGGGACAGGGTGAAGTAGTAATGTGGTGGGATAGAGTAATGAGAAGTGAAGTTGTAGTCACAGTGGCCATCACATTACCTACCTACCTTAGCCCCCCCGCCCCCGGTGGGCCGTCATCTAGACTCACTCTCCTGCCTATCCCCTGCCCTACATACCCCATAACCAATATTTCCCCAGTTCATGATTAGTTTCCAATACCCCCCTACATGACACAGTGACACAGTATGTGCCTCACCCAGTGTACAGTGACACAGTGTGGTACCTCACCCAGTGTACAGTGACCACAGTGTAGTGCTCACCTTTTTACAGTGACACAGTGTTGGTGTCTCACCAAGTGTTGCAGTTACACAGTGTGGTTGCCTACCCAAGTTGTACAGTTACACAGTGTGGTGCCTCACACGTGTAGGAGTGAACAAAGTGGGGCGCAATCATGAGTGTTTCAGTGGAACTGTGTGGGTGCAAACTCAGTGTTCAGTGACAGACATGCTGGATCCTCAACCAGTGTACAAGGACACATTGTGATGCCTCACACAGTTCTACAGTGACACAGTATGGCGTACCACATCCAGTGTTTACAGTGACACAGTGTGAAGCCTACACAGTTTCTTTGACACAGTGTGGATCCTCACCGAGTGTACAGTGACACGAGTGGTGCCTCACCAGGTGTAAAAGTGACCCCCATGTAGTGCTCATCCAGTGATCTGTGACACAGTGTCGGTGCCTCATACACAGTTGCAACAGTGACACAGTGGCAGTGCATCACCCCGCATACAATGGATCACTGTGTGGTGCCTTACCCAGCATACAGTGGACACAGTGCATTGCCTCTCCCAGCATACAATGACACTGTGATAGGTCTCAGCAGTGTGCAGTGAACAGTGTGGTGCCTCACCCAGCTTACAGTGCACAGTGTAGTGCCTTCACACAGTTTCACAGTGAAACAGTTGGTGGCCTCATCCACTGATACAGTGACCACAGTCTGTGGTGCATCAACCAGTGTAGAGTGGACACATGTAGATGCTCACACAGTTTCACGTGATACAGTATGGTGCCTCACCAGTGTACAGATGACCAGTGTAGATGCCTCAAACAGAGTACAGTGACACAGTGTTGTGATTCAGTAGTTGTACCAGTTCCTCATAGTAACCAGTTCCCTAGTAACCAGTGTACCAGTAGATGACTCACTACCAACCGTCTCTGGGTAGTGAATACACTGACAGTATATATTGCTGCTGTCCATTGCAGGATTTCAATCACCATCACCGTAGGCACTATGGTCAGTCGATAGTTAGCCAGCAGAGGGAGAGACAGGTCGGTGTTGGGTGCTTCCATACTTCCGTTATATATTATACGTACTACCAGCCTACGTGAGTTTCTACTTACCCCATTCCCACCGTATCGAAAACCACATGTAAATGGTGGGCACCTTCCGTGGGCGTGGATATTTAGGGTCACTTTCAGACGTTTTAGGAAGTTGTTAGTGCGGAGCCGGCAGGTCAAATGTGAAACCGTCCGACACCATCTCACTTGCTACCCTCACTCCCTCCACCACTACAGCCTGCAGGCTGTTGCAGACTGTTGCACCAACAAAACCACACTCTCAAACATCACATGACCAACACTGTGTACACCAACAACACACTCTCAACCACCACACTGACAACATGTGTTACACCAAGCAAACACTCTCTCAACACCACACTGACAAACTGTGATACACCAACAACAACACTCTCAAAAACCCCCCCCCACATACACTGAAAACACTGTGTTACACCAACAACACTCTTCAGCACATCACCACACATCCCCCCCCGCCCACCCCCCCACAGTGTTACACCACAAACACTCTCTAACACCACACTGAACAACACGTGTTACACCAACAACACTCTCTCAACATACACTGACAACACTGTGTTACACCAACAACACCACTCTCATTCATCACAATGACAACACTGTGTTTACACCGAACAACCCACTCTCAACATCCACTGACAAACACTGTGTTACACCAACTACACACTCTCAACACCACACTGACAACACTGTGTTACCACCAACAACACTCTCCTCAGCATCACACTGACAACACTGTGTTTCACAACAACACACTCTCCAAGCATCACACTGACACACTGTGTTACACAAAACACACTCTCAGCATCACAACTGACAAACCACTGTGTTATCACCAACAACACACTCTTCAGCATCACACTGACAACACTGTGTTACACCAAACAACACACTTCAGCATCACATGACAACAAATGTGTTACACCAACAACACACTCTCAGCATCACACTGACAACCACTGTGTACACCAAAACAACACTCTTCAAACACCACACTGACAACACGTGATACTTCCAGCAACACTCAACACACCACAACTGACTACACTGTGTTACTCCAGCAAACACCTCACACCACACTGACAAACACTGTGTTACTCCAGCAACACTAACACCTCACTGACAAAACACTTTGTTACTCCAGCATCACATTAAACACCACACTGAAACAATGTGTTACTCCAGCAACACTCTCTAAGCATCACACTGACAAACACTGGTAATACCACAGCACTTTCTCAGCATCACACTGACAACACTGTGTTACACAACAAACACTCAAAACCACACTGACAACCACTGTGTTACACCAACAACAACTAACACCACGCTGACAAATCAACTGTGTTACTCAAGCAAACACTCAAACCACCACTGGGACAAACACTGTGTCACTCCAGTAACACTAAATCCACACTACAACACTGTGTTACTCCAGCAACACTTCTTAACAGCCACACTGACAACACTGTGTCACTCCGAGTAACACTAAACACCCACACTTACAACACCTGTGTTACTCCAGCAACACTTAACACCACACTGACAACACTGTGTTACTCCAGCAACATGACACCACACTGACAACATGTGATACTACAGCAACACTCAACACCACACTGTCAACACTGTGTTACTCCAGCAACATCTCTAAGCATCACACTGACAAAACACTGTGTTATAGCAACAGCACTTTCTCAGCATCACACTGACAACACTGTGTTACTCCAGCAACATCAACACCACATGACCAACGTTTGTGTTAATCAGCAATCACTCAAACAACCACACTGTGAACAAACACTGTATTACTCCACGACCACTCAACACTGCACTGACAACAATGCTGTTACTCCTGCAACACAGTACAATCACCACTTGACAACACTGTTTGTTACTCCATCAACTCTCAACACCACACTGACAACACTGTGTTTCTCAGCATACATCAACACCACACTGACAACACTGTTTTAGTCCAGCAACACTCAACACCACATGACAAACTCTGTGTTACTCAGCAACACTTCAACACCACCACTGACAAAAAACTGTGCTACTCCAGCAACATCAACACCACACTGACAACACTGTGTTACTCCAGGCAACACTCAAACACACACTGACAACACTGTGATACTCAGCAACACTCAACACCACACTGACAGCACTGTGTACTCAGAACCATCAACACCACACTGACAACACTGTGTTTACTCCAGACAACACTCAACACCACATGACAACACTGTGCTACTCCAGCAACACTCAACACCAACCTGACAACACATGTGTTACTCCAGCAACACTCAACACCACACTGACAGCACTGCTTGTTACTCCCAGCATACACTCAACACCACATGACATGCACTGTGTTACTCCAGCAAAACTCAACACCACACTGAAAACACTGTGTTATTCAGCAAACACTCAACACCACATTGACAACACAGTGTTACTCCAGCAACACTCAACAACCACACTGACAAAACACTGTGTAATTCCAGCAACACTAAACACCACACTGACACACTGTGTTACTCCAGCAACACTCAAACACCACACTGACAGCACTGTGTACTCCAGCAACACTCAACACCACACTGACAACACTGTGTTACTCCAACACTCAAACACCCACCTGACAAAACTGTGTTACTCCAGCAACATTCAACACCACACTTACAACACGGTGTTCTCCAGTAACACTCAAACACCCACACTGGCATCTACTGTGTTTACACCCAGCAACATCAAACACAACTCTGACAACACTTGTGTTACTCCGCAACCTTCAACACCACACTTACAACACTGTGTTACTCCAGCAACACTCAACACCACACTGACAACACTGTGTTACTCCAGCAGCACTCAACACCACACTGACAACACTGTTGATACTACAAGCCAACTCTCAACACCACACTGACAACACTGTGTTTACTCCAGCAACACTCAACACCGCACTGAACAACACTGTGGTTACTCCGCAACATCAACACCACACTGGACAACACTTGTGTTTACTCCAGGAACACTCAACACCCACACTGACAACACTGTGTTACTCAGCAACACTCATACCTCCACTGACAATACACATGTGTTACTCCAGCAACACTCATCACCACACTGACAACACTGTGTTACACCAACAACACACTCTCAGCATAACACTGACAACACTGTGTTACACCAACAACACACTCTCAGCATCACACTGACAACACTGTGTTACACCAAACAACACACTATTTCAGCATCGCACTGACAACACTGTGTTAACCAACAATACTCTCTTCTAACACCACAATGAACAACACTGTGTTTACACCAACAACACTCTCTCAACATCACACTGACAGAACACTGTGTTACACAAACAACACTCTCTCAACACCACACTGACAACCACTGTGGTTACACCCAAACAACACTCTCTCAACACACACTGACAAACACTGTGTTACACCACAAAACTCTCTCAACACCACACTGACAAACACTGTGTTACCACAAACCAAACACTCTCTCAACACAACATGACATCACTGTGTTACACCAACAACACTCTCTCAACACAACACTGACAAACACTGTGTTACACCAACAACTCTCTCTCAACACCACAATGACAACACTGTTGTTACACAACACAACACACACTCTCAGCATCACATTGGACACACTGTGTTACACCAACAACCACACTCTCAAACACCCACCACTGCCCAACACTGTGTTACCACCAACAAACACTGCTCAACACCTCAACACTGACAACACTGTGTGTACACAACACACACTCTCAGCATCACATGACAACACTGTGGTTACACAGCAATACTCTTCCTAACACCTCACTGACAACTCACTGTGTTACACCAACAACACCTCTCAACACCACACTGACAACACTGTGTTACAACCACAACACTCTCTCAACATCACACTGACAACACTGTGGTTACACCAACAACACACTCTCAACACCGCAATACAACACTGTGTTACACCAACAACACTCTCTCAACTTCACACTGCACACTGTGTTACACAACAACACTCACTCAACACCCAACACTGACAAACACTGTGTTACACCAAACAACACTCACTCAAACACCACACTGACAACACTGTGTTACACAACAACACATCTCTCCAACACCACAATGTCAACACTGTCGTTACTCCAGGCAACACATCTCTCAGCATCACTCTGACAACACTATGTTACACCAACAACACACTTCAACTTCACACTGACAAGACACTGTGTTTCACCAACAACACTCTATCAACACCAACTGCAACACTGTGCTAACCAGCAACACACTCTCAACACCACAATGGGACTACACTGTGTTACACCAACAAAAACACTCTCAGCATCACACTGACAACACGTGTGTACACCAACAATACTTCCTAAAACACATGACAACACTGTGTTACACCAACAACACTCTCTCAACACCACACTGACATACACTGTGTTACACCAAACTACAATCTCCTCAAACACCACACTGAAAACACTGTGTTACACCACAAAACACTCTCGAATCACATGACAACCACTGTGTTACACTCAAAACTTCACTCTTTGCATCACACGCAACACTGTGTTACACCACACTCACTCTCAGCATCACACTGGACAACACTGTGTACTCCAACAACACAGTCTCATCATCCACGGACATACACTGTGTGTCACCAACATCACACTCTCAACTTCACACAGTCAACACTGTGTTACACCAACAACACATCTCAACATCACATGACAACCTGTGTTACACCAGCAACACATCTCAACATCAACTGACAACACTGTGTTACACCACACAACACTCTCTAGCATCACACTGACAACACTGTGTTACACCACAACACACTTCAGCATCACACTGTCAACATGTGTTACACCAACAATACTCCCTAACACCACAATGGACAAAACACTGTTGTTACACCAACAAACACTCTCTCAACATCACACTGACAACACACTGTGTTACTACACCAAAACACTCTCTCAACACCACACTGACTAACACTGTGTTACACCCAACAACACTCTCTCAACACTCTGACAAACACTGTGTTACACCAAAAACTCTCTCAACACCAACACTGACAACACTGTGTTACACAACACACACTCTGTCAAACACCACAATGACAACACTGTGTTACACCAACAAACTCTCTATCCAAAACACCACACTGCAACACTGTGTTACACCAACAACACTCTCTCACCCACAATGACAACACTGTGTTACACCAACAAAACACACTCTCAGCATCAATTGACAAACACTGTGTTACACCAACAACCACACTCTCAACACCACACTGACAACACTGTGTTACCCAACAACCACACACTCTCAACACCACACTGAACAACACTGTGTTTACACTACAACACACCTCTGCATCACATGACAACACTGTGTTACACCAGCAATTACTCTCCTAACACCACCACTGACAACACTGTGTTACACCCAACAAACACTCTCTTCAACACCACACTGACAACACTGTGTTTACACCAACAACACTCTCTCTCAACATCACACTGACAACACTGTGTTACACAAACAACACACTCTCAACACCACAATGACAACACTGTTGTTTTACACCAAACAACAACTCTCTCAACATCACACTGACAACACTGTGTTACACCAACCCAAAACAAACACTCACTCAACACACACTGAACACTGTGTTACACCAACAACACTTCACTCAACACCACACTGACAACACTGTGTTACACATCAAACACACTCCTAACACCACACTGACAACCTGTGTTAACCAGGCACCACTTCTGCATCACACTGACAACACTGTGTTACACAAATCAACACACTCTCAACATCACACTGACAACACTGTGTTACACCAACAACCACTCTCTCAACACCACACTGACAACCACTGTGTAATCCGCAACCACACTCTCAACACCACATGACAAACACTGTGTTACACCAACAACACACTTCAGCATCACACTGACAACAAATGTGTTACACCAACATACTCTCCTAACACCACAATGACTACACTGTTGGTTACCCACCAACAACACTCTCTCAACACCACACTGACTACACTGTGTTACACAACAAACAATCTCTAACACCACACTGACAAACACTGTGTTACACCAACAACACACTCTCAGCATCACACTGACAACACTGTGTTACACCAAACAACACAACTCTTAGCATCAACACTGACAACATGTGTTACACCAACAACCACACTCTTCAGCATCTCACTGACAACACTGTGTTACTCCAGCACACACTCAACACCACACTTGACAACACCTGTGTTACCTCCAGCAACACTCAACACCACACTGACAAACACTGTGTTTATCCAGCAACACTTAAAACACCACACTGACAACACTTGTTACTCCAGCCAACACTTAACACCACACTAGACAACACTGTGTTACCTCCAGCAACACTCTCTAAGCATCCACATGACAAACATGTGTAATACCAACAGCACTTTCTCAGCATCACACTGACAAACACTGTGTTACACAAACAACATCAACACCTCACTGACAACACTGTGTTACACCAACAACACTCAACACCACACTGGGACATCACTGTGTTACTCAAGCAACACTCAACACCACATGACAACACTGTGTCACTCCCATGTAACACTAAAACCCACCTTACAACACTGTGTTTACTCCAGCAACACTTAACACCACACTGACAACATGAGTCACGCCAGTAACACCTAAACACCACACTTACAACACTGTGTTACTCCAGCAACGCTAACACCACACTGACAAACACTGTGTTATCCAGCAACACTGAACACCACACTGTCACACTGGATACTCCCAGCAACACTCAACAACACCTTGTCAACACTGTGTTACTCCAGCAACACTCTCTAAGCATAACCTGACACACTGTGTTATACCAACAGCACTTTTTTTTTTTCAGCATCACATGGACAACACTGTTGTTACTCCAGCAACACTCAAACACCACACTGACAACGTTCTGTGTTAATACAGAACACTCAAACAACCCACTGTGGACAACAACTGTCTTACTCCAGGACCACTCAAACACTGCACTGACCAACTGTGTTACCAGCAACAGTCAACACACTCTGACAACACTGGTAACTCCAGGCAACTCTCAACACCACATGACAACACTGTTGTTTCTCCAGCATCACTCAAACACAACACTGACAACACTGTGTTAGTCCAGACAACACTCACACACACTGGACAACACTGTGTTACTCCATGCAACACTCAACACCACACGACAACACTGTGCTACTCCAGCAAACACTCAAAACACCAACACTGACAACACTGTGCTACTCCAGCAACACTCAACACCACACTGACAGCACTGTGTTACTCAGCAACACTCAACACCACACTGACAAACACTCTGTTACTGCACGAAACACTCAACACCACACTGGACAACACTTGTGGTTACGCCAGCAACTCTCAACACCACATGACAACACTGTGCTACTCCAGGAACACTCAACACCACACTGACAACCACACTGTGTTAACATACACAGCCAACACTCTACACCACTCTGACAGCACTGTGTCTACTCAGCAACACTCAACACCACACATGAAACACTGTGTTATTCCAGGCAAACAATCAACACCACACTGACAACACGTGTTACTAGCAACACATCCTCAACCCACACTGACAACACTGATGTTATTCCAGCAAACACTCAAACACCACACTGACAACACACTGTGGTTACTCCAGCAAACACTCAACTCCACACTGACAGCACTGTGTTACTCAGCAACACTCAACACACACTGGAAAACACTGTGTTATCTCCAGAACACTCAACACCACACTGACAACACGGTGTTTCTCCAGCACATTCAACACCACACTTACAACACTGTGTTACTCCAAGTAAACACTCAACACCACACTTGACATCACTGTGTTACACCAGCAACACTCAACACCACAACATGAAAAACTCTGTGTTAACTCAGCAACATTCAACACCACACTTAAACACGTGTTACTCAGTAACACTCTAACACCACACTGACATCACTGTTGTTACACCAGCAACTCTCAACACCAACACCTGGACAACACTGTGTTACTTCCAGCAACAATTCAACACCACACTTACAACACGGTGTTACTCCAAGCAACACTCAACACACACTGACAAAACACGGTGTTTACTCCAGCAAGCACTCCAAACCACACTGAGAACACTGTGATACACAACAACACTTCTAACACCACATGGGACAACACTGTGTTACACAACAACTCTCAACACCAACATGACAAACACTGTTTACACCAACAACACATCTCAACATCACACTGACAACACTGTGTTAAACACTCCAACAAAAACACTCTTCTACATCACAATGACACACTGTGTTACACACACAACACACTCTCAACATCACATGACAACCACTGTGTTACACCAACTACACACTTCACAACATCACACGACAACCACTGTGTTACACCACAAAACTCTCTCAGCATCACACTGACAACACTGTGTTACACCAACAACACTCTCTCAACTCAACACTAGTCAACACTGTGTTACACACAACACTCTCTCAAACATCACACTGAAACATGTGGTTACACCAACAACAACTCCTCAACATCACACTGACAAACACTGGGTTACACCTACAACACTCTCTCAACACACACTGACAACACTGTGTTACACCAACAACACACTTCAGATCACACTGCAACCACTGTGTTACACCAAACAACACACTCTCAGCATCACACTGACAACACTGTGTTACACCAAACAACACACTTTCAAACTCACACTGCCAACACTGTGTTACACCAACAACACTCTTCTCAACACCACACGACAACACTCCCGTGTTACTCCAGCAAACCAACACACACTGACAACACTGTGTTACTCCAGCACCACTCAACACCACACGACTAACACTGTGTATTACTCCAGCAACACTAAAACACCACACTGACAACACTTGTACTCCAGCAACACTTAACAACCACACTGACAACACTGTGTTACTCCAGCAACACTCTCTAAGCATCACACTGACAACACTGTGTATACCAACAGCACTTTTCAGCCATCAACGACAACACTGTGTTACACATACAAACACTCAACACCACACCTGACAAACACTGTTGTACACACAACAACATCAACCAATCCACACTGACTCATCCATGTGTTACTAAAGCAACACTCAACACCACACTGACAACACTGTGTCCCTCCAGTAACACTAAAACACCACACTTACACACTGTGTTTACTCCAGCAACAGTTTTACACCACATGACAACACTGTGTCAGACTCCAGATAACACTAAACAACCACACTTACAACACTTGTGTTACGCCAGCAACACTTAACACCACACCTGACAAACACTGTGTTACTCAAGCCAAACATTGAACACCACACTGACAAACACTGTGATACTCCAGCAACATCAACACCACACTGTCAACACTGTATTACTCCGCAACACTCTCTAGCAATCACACTGACAAACCACTGTGTTATACCACAGCACTTTCTCAGCTTCACAATTGACAACACTGTGTTACTCCCAGCACACTCAAACACCCCAACTGACAACGTTGTGTTAATCCAGCAACACTCAACAACACACTGTGACAACACTGTCTTACTCCAGGACCACTCAACACTGCACTGACAACACTGTGTTACTCCAGCAACAGTTCAACAACCCACTCTGACATAACACTGTGTTACTCAGCAACTCTCAACACCACACTGGACAACACTGTTGTTTCTCCAGCAACACTCAACACCACACTGACAACACTGTGTTGTCCAAGCAACACTCAAACACACACTGACAAACACTGTGTTACTCCAGCAACATCAACACCACACTGACAACACTGTGCTACTCCTCAGCGACACTCAACACCACACTGACAACACTGTGTTACTCCAGCAACACTCAACACCACACTGACAACACTGTGTTACTCCAGCAACACTCAACACCACACTGACAACACTGTGTTACTCCAGCAACATCTCAACACCACATGACAACCCCCCCCCCCCCCCCCCCCCCCCCCCCTGTGTTACTCCGCAAACACTCAACACCACACTGGACAAACACTGTGCTACTCCCAGCCAAACACTCAACTCCACACTGACAACACTGTGTTACTCCAGCCCATCACTCAACACCACACTGCAGCACTCTGTGTTACTCGCAGCAACATCAGCACCACACTGACAACACTGTGTTATTCCAGCAACACTCAACACCACACTGACAACACTGTGTTACTCAGCAACACTCACACACACTGCAACACTGAGTTATTCCACAACACTCAACAACCACACTGACAACACTGTGTTACTCCAGCAACACTCAACACCACACAGACAGCACTTGTGTTACTCCAGCAACACTCAACACCACACTGACAACCACTGTGTTACGCCAGCAACACTCAACACCACACTGACAACACTGTGTTACTCCAGCAACATTCAACACCACACTTACAACACTGTGTTACTCCAGTAACACTCAACACCACACTGAATCACTGTGTTACACCAGAACACTCAAAAACCACTGACACAACTGTGTTACTCCAGCAACATTCAACACACACTTACAACGCTGTGATACTCCAGCAACACTCTACAACACATCATGACACACTGTGTACTCCAGCAGCACTCTACACCACACTGACAAACATGTTGATAACTCCAGCAACATTCAAAACACCACACTGAAACACTGTGTTACTCCAGCAACACTCAACACCACATGACAACACTGTGTTATTCCAGCAACACTAAATCCACACTGAACAACACTGTGTTACTCCAGCTACACTAAAACACCACATGACAACACTGTGGTACTCCCAAGCAACACTCATTACCACACTGACAAACACTGTGTTAATCCAGCAACACTAATACCACATGACAACACTGTGTTACTCAGCAACATATCACCACACTGACAACACTGTGTTACTCCTCAACACTCATCACCACACTGACAGCACTGTGTTACTACAGCAACACTCAACACCAACACTGACACACTGTTTTAATTCAAATACTGAACCATTGTGCACCAGTGTGCAGTGACCAGCTGTGGTGCCTCACCAGTGTGCAGTGACACATGTGGTGGTGCCTCCACCCAGTGTGGCAGTGACACAGTGTTGGTGCCTCATCCAGTGTGCAGTTGACACAGTGTGGTGCCTCACCCAGTGTGCAGTGACACATTGTGGTGCTCAATCCAGTGTGCAGTGAAGTGGACACCGTGTGGTGCCTCACCCAGTGTGCAGTGGACACCGTGTGGTGTCTCACCTAGAGTACAGTGACACAGTGCAGTGTCCTTCCCAGGCTCAGTGACACTGAGTGATGTCCTCCTCACCCAGTTCACAGTGACCCCCCCCCCCCCCCCGTGTGGTGACTCACCCATTGCACAGAGGCACGCTGTAGTGCCTCAACCCTGTTGCACAGTTGCAAGCTGTGGTGCCTCACACAGTGCACAGTGACACCCGTGTAATGCATCAGACAGTTAAAGAGTGACACAAGTGTGGTGCACTCACCCAGTGTACAGTGACACAGTGTGGTGCCTCACCAGTGTACAGTGATCAGTGTGGTGGCCGCACCAGTTGTACGTGACAGGTGTGGTGACTCACCCAGATGGGTACAGTGACAATTGTTTGGTGCCTACCCAGCATACAGTGACCACAGTTGTGGTGCCTCACAAAGTGCAGTGACCAGTGTGGTGCCTCAACCGCATACAGTGAACAGTGTGGAACCTCACCAGCATACAGTGACAAGTGTGGAGCCTCACCCAGCATCCAGTGACACAGTGTGGAGCCTCACCGAGGATACAGTTGACCACAGTGTGGTGCCTCACCACAGCTCAGTGACACAGGTGGATAGCCTCACCCAGCATGCCCCCCCCCCCCCCCCCCCCCCAGTGGACACAGTGTGGTGCCTTCACCCCCCAGGCATACCAGTGACATAGTGTGCAGCGTCACCAAGCATACAGTAACACAGTGTGGTTGCCTCACTCAGCATACAGTGACACAGTGTGGAGCCTCACCCAGCATTCGTGACACAGTGGAATGCCTCACCCAGTGCACAGTACAAAGTGTGGTGCAGGAGCGACTCACCCAGGTACAGTGACACAGTGTGTTGCCTCACCAGTTGGTACAGTGACACAGTGTGTGCCTCACACAGAGACAATGTACAACAGTGTGGTGCCTCACCCAGCATACAGTGACACTGTGTTGTGCTCACAAAGTGTGCAGTGACACATTGTGGTGCCTCACCCAGCATACAGTTGACACAGTGTGGAAGCTCACCCAGCATACAGTGACACAGTGTGGAGGCCCCTCACCGGGGATACAGTGACACAGTGTGGTGCCTCACCAGCTACAGTGACACAGTGTGGTTGCCTCTCCAGCATCCAGTGACACACTGTTGTGCTCACCAAATACATTGACATAAAGTGTGCAGCGTCACCCAGCATACAGTTGACACAGTGTGGTGCCCACTCAGCCAGCAGTTAGCTGACACAGTTGTGGAGCCTCATCCCAGCATACAGTGACACAGTGTAATGCCTCACCCAGTGTTCAGTGACAAGGTGTTGTACCTCTTACAGTGTACAATTACACAGTGAAGTGCCACACCCAGTGTACAGAGACATAGTGTTGTGCCTCATCGAGTGTACATGACACAGTGTTGTACCTCATCCAGTGTACAGTGACACAGTGTAGTTCTCACCCAGTGTACAGGACATAGGTTGTGCCTCATTGAGTGTACAGTGACCACAGTGTGGTGCCTCACCAGAGTACAGTGCACAGTGCAGTGTCCATTCCAGTGCACGTGACACAGAGAGTGATGTCACATCCCACTTCCGTGACAAGTGTGGATGCCTCACCATTGTACAGTTGCACGTGTAGTGCCTCACCCAGTCACAGTTACCACAGCTGTGGTGCCTTAACCAGTGCAACAGTGACACTGTGTAGTTGCATCAGGACAGTTAGGTGGACACAGTGTGGTGCCTCACCCCTGGTGTACAGTGGACACCAGTGTGGTGCTACCAGTGTTACAGTGAACAAATGTGGTGCCTTCACCAGAGTGCTGTGACACAGTGTGGTGCATCACCCAGTGTACAGTGACACGTGTGGTGCCTCCACCTGTTCAGAGTGACCAACAGGTGGTGCCTATCCTCAGTTTTACAGTGACACAGTGTTGCTCCTCATACAGTTCACAGTGGACACAGTGTGGTGCCTCACCTGCGATACAGGGACGCAGCGTGGTGCCTCTACCCGGTTACAAGGTGACCAGTGTAAGTGGTACCTCATGCAGTGCATAGTGACACCGTGTAGTGCCTCAGACAGTTCGGTGTGACACAGTGTTTGCCTCAACCAGTGTACAGTGAACAGTGTGGTGCCTCACCCCACAGTGTACAGCTGACACGTGTGGTGCCTCACCAGTGTACAGTTGGGATGCAGTTCAGATGGGTCTTGTTAGAGTCTCTAGGGAGACCTAATTAAATTCAATTATATGGTCACACCTGCTTGGGAAATGTCGGGTAGACACGCCCACGTCTGAGGTCTTTTGTTCTTGATGGACGTCAGACGCAACGTAGGTCGTAACACGTGCCGCACACCCCAATTGTGGGGGTGTTTGGACCACCATATAAGCCCTAGGAACAGCTGAGCAGAGGAGCTTCGGCCAGAGCTCTGGGCCTGTGTGCTGAGATTGAGCAGGAGAGTCGAGCGGATTATTATTATTATAATTCAAGGGATGCGCTAAACCGTAAGTTATACAGCGCCTTGGGGGACGTGGAAGGCATTCAGGCTTAATTCGGGGGAATGGAGCAAGATCCAAATTCCCTAAATCAAGAAGCCCCTCACCAACATTCAAGGTAACTTTCCTGAGGGGTCAGAGTCGAGCGGAGCTCTGGCCTGTGAGCAGAGCCTGAGCGGGAGGAGAGACTGTTGGAGACAGTGGGCAGGGTACTGGCTTTTAGCAGTACTCGGCTGTGTAGTCTTGGGATTTGGCTTTGTTCCTGTGGTGAACTGTCCTCTGAACTATATTGTAAGTTACATTCATTTTCGTCAAGTTGAATGTGTTCCTGTCTCTCGCTTATATGACCACCCCATTTATCCTAACCCCAATGATTTAAGTAAGTAAATTTTATTTCAGGTATACACACGTCAGTTACATAGATTATCATACATAGCAGTATACGTGTAGAGAACCGGGATAACAAAAAAAGTCAGACAGAATGACTTTTTTTCATTGGAGTTCTTTTTATGATGTACTCCTGTTCCCAAAATATATTACTGTTATTACAACCCAGGAGTCCAAATGGCCTGTTATCCTGGTGTAAAGGGAGCAAAATAAACACAGCAGAAATGTTTGGACTTATATTATCTTTCCCCCATTTGAACAGCAATGTGTTTACACTATATACACTATGTACGTGTAGGTATTAGTGCACTCCACGGATAAGCAAGGGCGACAGATAGAAGCCACAAGAGAGCATGCCCGTGCTCACCCAGCCCTAGATGGGGAATGACAAGGGCAGAAGGAGAGTGGTTCCCACATAACCTCTGCGATTGCCATACCATTTCTTATTGGCTGGAACTTGGGTTACTAGTTGAACGATGGGGCCCCATCGTCAACATTCTTAGTAACCTGGTTCGCTGGTTGGGGGAGATAGCCTGTAAGTGAGGTGTGTACATGTTGCCGAAAAAGGTTATGTACTCCTTGCATGCCACATTGTACAATGACTTTAATAAACTGTGATTGAGAATATAGTAATATTCGATGTCCCCGCTTATTTGCTCTTTTTATTCATCCCATTTATTTCAGTAGTGGGACAGGGTGAAGTAGTAATGTGGTGGGATAGAGTAATGAGAAGTGAAGTTGTAGTCACAGTGGCCATCACATTACCTACCTACCTTAGCCCCCCCGCCCCCGGTGGGCCGTCATCTAGACTCACTCTCCTGCCTATCCCCTGCCCTACATACCCCATAACCAATATTTCCCCAGTTCATGATTAGTTTCCAATACCCCCCTACATGACACAGTGACACAGTATGTGCCTCACCCAGTGTACAGTGACACAGTGTGGTACCTCACCCAGTGTACAGTGACCACAGTGTAGTGCTCACCTTTTTACAGTGACACAGTGTTGGTGTCTCACCAAGTGTTGCAGTTACACAGTGTGGTTGCCTACCCAAGTTGTACAGTTACACAGTGTGGTGCCTCACACGTGTAGGAGTGAACAAAGTGGGGCGCAATCATGAGTGTTTCAGTGGAACTGTGTGGGTGCAAACTCAGTGTTCAGTGACAGACATGCTGGATCCTCACCCAGTGTACAATGACACATTGTGATGCCTCACACAGTGTACAGTGACACAGTATGGTACCACATCCAGTGTACAGTGACACAGTGTGAAGCCTCACACAGTGTTCAGTGACACAGTGTGGATCCTCACCGAGTGTACAGTGACACAGAGTGGTGCCTCACCCAGTGTAAAGTGACACCATGTAGTGCCTCATCCAGTGCACAGTGACACAGTGTGGTGCCTCACCCAGTGCACAGTGACACAGTGCAGTGCCTCACCCAGCATACAATGACACAGTGTGGTGCCTTACCCAGCATACAGTGACACAGTGCATTGCCTCTCCCAGCATACAATGACACAGTGTAGTGTCTCAGCCAGTGTGCAGTGACACAGTGTGGTGCCTCACCCAGCTTACAGTGACACAGTATAGTGCCTCACACAGTTCACAGTGAAACAGTGTGGTGCCTCACCCACTGTACAGTGACACAGTGTGGTGCATCACCAAGTGTAGAGTGACACCATGTAGTGCCTCACACAGTTCACAGTGATACAGTATGGTGCCTCACCCAGTGTACAGTGACACAGTGTAGTGCCTCACACAGAGTACAGTGACACAGTGTTGTGCTCTCAGTAGTAGTACCAGTTCCTAGTAACCAGTTCCTAGTAACCAGTGTACCAGTAGATGACTCACTACCAACCGTCTCTGGGTGAATCACTGACTGTATTCATATTGCTGCTGACCATAGCAGGATTTCAATCACCCTCACCCGTAGGCACTATGAGTCAGTCGTAGTTAGCCAGCAGAGAGAGACAGGTCGGCTGTTGGTGCTTCCCATACTTCCCGTTATATATTATACGTACTACCAGCCTACGTGAGTTTTCTTACCCCATCCACGTATCGAAAACCCACATGATAAATGGTGGCACCGGTGTGGGCGTGGATTTAAGGGTATTTCAGACGTTAGAAGACTGTTTGTGCGGAGCCGGCAGGTCAAAGGTGAACCGTCCGCCACCTCCACTTGCTACCCTCACTCACCTCCACCACTCCAGCCTGCAGGCCTGTTGCAGCTGTTTTTCACGCTTCCTGGCTTAGTTTGTGTGCTAATTGCTTCAATCTCCAAGGGGTTGACCCGGATTTTGCAATTAAGCCAGTCAGTAAGCCAGACTGGGGAAGTGAATGCTAGTCAGCCTGCCTCAGCCTACCATCCAGCCTGTCTCCTGTCATCCACCTGCTCCTTCATGCTGTGTGCATCGTTACACGTCTTCCAGTCAGCCATTCTCGTGGGTTAAGCCAGTCAGCCAGCCCAGCTTCTAACCCAGCTGAGAGAGAGAAGTAAGCCACGCAAGTTCCTCTGAAGTATTGTCTCCTATATCGCCAGTTGGATGATGCTAAGAGTGGTCTTCACCATCCCTGTGGCATAGAGTGGCTTACAAGCCACCTTTGTGAGTGGTAAAAGTGAGTGCCAGTGAGTGAGTCACGCTCCCACCACCACCCGCCCCACTCACCCACTCTACTCATCTACCTGTGGTTCTTTTTCCACCCTCGTACCGGGTCCTAGAACTGTTTTGGCTCACATAATTGGTCAAGAGATTGTAGCTGAGCGCCAACGATAAAGCCAGTTATGTGAGTCCACCTAGAAAGCGCATTTCTTCCGACGACAGTGTGAGTGTAGGCGTCATCACCGTGCAGGACAACCTTCCCCTCATCACTAGTCATCCCGTCTACTACTCCAGACTCCAGTGATAATTTTCTGTTTAGAGACATTTTTCTTGCATTTAAAGACATTTCTTCTTCTCTTTTTTAGTAAATGTCTACAGGAGAAGGGGTTACCAGCCCATTGCTCCCGGCATTTTAGTCGCCTCATACGACACGCATGGCTTACGGAGGAAAGATTCTTTTTCACTTCCCCATGGACAATAGAAGAAATACAGAAGAACAAGAGCTATTTAGAAAAAGGAGAAAAACCTAGATGTATGTATATATATATGCATGTGCGTGTCTGTGAAGTGTGACCAAAGTGTAAGTAGGAGTAGCAAGATATCCCTGTTATCTAGCGTGTTTATGAGACAGAAAAAGAAACCAGCAATCCTACCTGGAGATGGGAAGTACAGTGTCTGCACTCTGAAGGAGGGGTGTTAATGTTGCAGTTTAAAAACTGTAGTGCAAAGCACCCTTCTGGCAAGACAGTGATGGAGTGAATGATGGTGAAAGTTTTTCTTTTTCGGGCCACCCTGCCTTGGTGGGAATCGGCCAGTGTGATAATAAAAAAAAATTAAAGACATTTGCGTGTGTGAGACATTTATAGTGAATTTCTTGTGTACTCTAAACCTTGTGTTTTCAGTGTAGACTCAGTGTTTCTTTGACTCATTATTTTTGCAATATTTTTCAGTGTTATCACTCATCTCATACTTTTTATCTGTGTTTTTTTATGCTACTCTGTGTCTTTAGTAAGTATTATTGTGTAGTGTACCAGTCAGTCACTCCGTGTGAAGTGATTCATTCATTTTTTTTTGTATTCTTTCAGCATTGTATTCTCCAGTATTTGTCATTGTAGTTCATGCAGTGATATTCACCCCAGTATACCAAATTATCCATTTATTTCTATGTGTACCTTTTTCTCGTATGCCAGCAGTGTCTCATTCCTCTAATTTTTTTCGCAGACTGTGTACCATTATTTTTGCCAGCAATTTTTGTCATATCAGTTACAGCAAGATTTTGTTGTAAGAATATACTAAAAAAAATGAATACGTGATTGTGTGTTGTGTGCCCCGCCACTTGTAAGCGTTGTGTGCCCTGCCACTTGTAAGTGTTGTGTGCCCCGCCACTTGTAAGCGTTGTGTGCCCCGCCACTTGTAAGTGTTGTGTGCCCCGCCACTTGTAAGCATTGTGTGCCCCACCACTTGTAAGCGTTGTGTGTCCCACCACTTGTAAGCGTTGTGTGCCCCACCACTTGTAAGCGTTTTGTGTCCCACACTTGTAAGCGTTGTGTGCCCCCCCACTTGTAAGTGTTGTGTGCCCGCCACTTGTAAGCGTTGTGTGTCCCACCACTTGTAAGCGTTGTGTGTCCCACCACTTGTAAGCGTTGTGTGCCCCACCACTTGTAAGCGTTGTGTGTCCCACCACTTGTAAGCGTTGTGTGCCCCGCCACTTGTAAGTGTTGTGTGCCCCGCCACTTGTAAGCGTTGTGTGCCCCACCACTTGTAAGCGTTGTGTGTCCCACCACTTGTAAGCGTTGTGTGCCCCACCACTTGTAAGCGTTGTGTGTCCCGCCACTTGTAAGCGTTGTGTGCCCCGCCACTTGTAAATGTTGTGTCCCCCCACTTGTAAATGTTGTGTCCCCGCCATTGTAATTTTTTGTGTGCCCTGCCACGTAAG
>NC_069429.1:48126169-48181500 GCF_026875155.1 Cherax quadricarinatus
GGGGGGCTGTTGAACAGTTTTGGGCCCGGACATTTGGGTTTTCTCTTAGTGTCCCAATTCCCCTACTTTTTTTTGGGCATTTTGCATCCCCTCCCCAGTTTTTTACTTTCGTAGGGGTGTTTCTGTGTGCAGATTTGGGACCTTCCCTTTCCCAAAGATTTTCCAAGTGTAGTTTAGATATATCTCTCCCTCCTGCTTTCCCAATGAGTAAAGTCAAGTGCTTCCAAGCGTTCCCGAGAAAAAGGTGTTTGACAAAACTTATACGTGCAAAAAAGGATCTCTTACACTCTAACTGGATTTCACCTCTTGTAGGAGATGTAATGTACAGCAGTTCCCCCTAGAGGGAAGGGGTGGAAAGGGTGGATGGGTTTTGGGGGGGGGGTTGTTTGTTTTGTCGGAGTTTATAAATGCCACGAAACAGAAACTCTAAAGTTAAATAGACTTTATGAGGGATGCTTTAATTTTCACATCGGGGTTTTTCCCTTTTAAATTTCGGTCTTGGGTGGGGATTGGAATTGCATTATCCGCTGGGGATGTTGAGCCAAGGGGGGGGGGTGATTTCTACCGTCCTAAAAAATCTGATGGGGGATGTGGGGGTTCTGATGAAAGGGGGGGAGGGGGTGGGGGGGGGGGGGGAAATCGTTTGTGCCAGAGGTTACGGGGGCCCGATGGATTGGTTTAGCAACACAAGGAATTCGAGTTGGTGGTGCAGCCCCTTTGATCTGGGGTTTTTCCCGATCCCCGTGCAGTGCTGCGACTTGACGGGGATGAATGATCGGGTTTTTCGGGTTTTAAAATGAATGGGCGGCTCTTGGAGGGGGAAGGGGTGGGTCGCTTTTCATGATTGGTGGAAAAATATTTGGGAAACGCGGGGGGCGATAAATGTTTTTTTGGAATGGGGGAAAAACGCGTCCCAAAAACCCGGAATAGACGTTATTTAAGAAGCGGGGGGGAAAGGGGGGAAGAAAGGTGGAGGTTTGGGCTACAAAACTTTTTGGGGGGCGTTTAATGATTACTATGTGGAGGTGAAGTACTAGGTATGAGACATGAACATCTTCGTAGTCGCTTGCAAAAATTCACATGAACTTTTTAATGTGGTTGGTCAGGGGCGGGTATGGAAGTCTTGGGGCGAAAAAACCCCCGGTTGTGTTTGCACAATTTTCAGGGTCAGAAAAAGGCGAGTCCCTTTGCAATTGGGAAGTTGCAGGGGTTTGGGTGGTTACCTGCCGGGTAAAGTACTTCTCACCACGGACAGCATATTTTTTTTAGCTGATTTGGTTTTGGGAAAAAAGCTACGGCGGGGAGTAGGGGGGTCCAGGCGGGTTCCCCTAGTGGGGGGTTTTAAAAAAAGTTGTAAGTGACAGGGATAGAACGGACTAAAGGTGAATTTGAGTGGAGGAGGTAGAGGAGCGTTTTTTATATGAGTAAAGGAAAGGCCCCAGGTATGGGGCTTTTCGAATGTTTTTAAAGGGGCGTTTGGGGGAATTTTAAAAGCATTTTTTGGTTTGATGTATAAAAAGCATGCTCATGGAGGGGGGGTTAGGTATGTCGAAAAGTCGGGGGAGTTGTGTTGGTCCCCCAAAAAGGGAGGGGGGGGGTCTGAGGCATTAGAGCAAATCTCTTAGTGCTCGTATATAAAATCTTTGCAAAAGTTTTAGGAAAAAAATGAGGAAGGTTAGGGGTGGGTTTTTCAGAGGGACGTAGGCATCCCAGGTGGAGCATAGGACGGGCATGAAACGTTTAGGAATTTTTGGAGGAAATGTAAAGGAAAGGGGGGGGTGTCCTCGGGCTTGATGGAAAAAAGCTTATGCTGGGTTGTAGAGATTTATTGGGGTTATTTCATTGAAGCAGGGTTTTTGGAGAGGAGTTTGTAAGAGGGTTGATCCCTTGTATGCCCGGGCTATGATACGCGACGGGTAAAGGTAAATTGGGGCAGCGGTTTTTTGGAAAAATGAAAGGGGGGGGGGTGCCCTGGGGCTTGACTGGCAAACTTACGCTGGTTGATGGAGATTTATTGAGGTTTATTTTTTTGAAGAAGGTTTTTTGGGAGGGATTGTAAGGGGGTTGATACCTTTAGTCTCGGCTAGATACGCGTACAGGTAAATGGAAAATTTGGGGGGGGCCGGCCCCGTATGGACGGGGTTTTGAGGCAAGGATCCCCCCCTTCCCAGCTGCTTTTTTCTTGTATGCAAAACCCTTTTATGAGCTGGGGATGGGGGTTTTGAGGCGGGGGACGCGGGGGGCCGTGCCCATGCAGGCGTGTGGGCGGGTATGTAGATGATACCACGTTTTTGTTAAAAGGGGGGGGAGGATTGCGGATCGTGGGATGGATAGTTGAAATTTTCTGGGACAGGTCTGGATGTGCGTAAAAAAGCAAAAATCGAAATTATTGGAGTGCGTACATGGGTGGGGGGGGCAAAAGGGGTTTGGGGGGTCAATCGTGGGGAATTAGGATATGTGGTTCGTATACTGGGGATGAGAGGGGGGGCCGAAGGGTGAAATCAGAATTTTGGTTAATAAAAGGTTTTGATCGACTTCAGGGGCTAAGATGGGGGTGAATTTTTTTCAGCAGAGGGGCAGTGTGGTAAAAACAATGTTTATAGAAATTTTGGGGGGGTGGCGGGTTTTACCCCTTTTAAAGAGGGATATTTAGGAAATGCGAGAAGGGTCTTCGTTATGTTTTTTGGTTTCGGGAGGCTTGGGTTTAAACCGGGGGGTTGCATGACCCCTGTTCGCCCTGGGGGTTTAGGTTCAGCTTTGGGGTCTGGGGGAAGGCCCCCTTTTGTTAGCAGCGGTTCTCGGGGGGGCGGTGAGAAGGGATCCGGGGGGTCGGGTAATGATCGAAATGCGTAAAAGGTGGAGCGGGGAGGGGATTAATCGAGTGTGAGGACATGCTACGTTTTTTATTAAAAATTTAGAAAAGCGCAAAAGGGTTCGGGTGGGGCAAATGGCAGCATATGTTGTCGTAGGGAAATTGTACAAGGGTTGTTGTTTTTTCCGCTGTATAAAATTGGGGGGAAATATGGGGGGATTTTGTAATTAAATTGGGACCCAAGGCTCGTGAATTGGTTGTCAGGTTTTTTTTTTTTTATTTTTTCATCAAAAAACAGTCTTAAATGGATGGGTTTTGGGAAGGAGGGGGATTTTGCGTTGCGGTCTCGAAGAAACGCTTTTCATGCAGTCTTCTTTTGTATCCTTGGACAAAATTCGTTCGTGGTTGGGCGGGGTTTTTGATTTTTTTAGTGGGGGAAATATTTCAAACCCTTCGGGCCTTAACATTAATGTTAGCGGAGTATCAAGCTAGGTATAAAAGAATTATGACGTGGGGCTGATTTTCTTTTTATATCGTGGGGTATGCGGGAAATGGGGGAACAGTTTGGATCACAATTTCGGCAGGTATCTACAGAAGTATTGCAAAAATAAAATCATTATGGTAGAAGTTGGGATAAAAGTTTTCCCGCAAACTATCGAAGTCTTACTGTTCAAAGGGTTTCTGCAACTGGGGGTGGGTAAAGGGAAGGGGGCTGGACCCCCCCCGTGGTTGCAAAGGTGGGTTGGGACTTAGGGTAGAGGGCGGGTTTTGGGGGGTGACGTGTATGGGATTTGAAGGGTTTGGTGTCTGTGTGTGTAGGTTTTTGGCGTTTTGTGGGAAATGAGATCTTTGGGTTAATCCTATATAGTCATGCATCTGATAAAACAATAAAAAGGGAATTTTTTCAGTATATTTCCCGCCCCCGCAAGATGAATGGGTTTGACTATGGCCGGGGTTGGTGAAGTATGTTGGGTCTTTCCTGGGGTTCCCGTTAGTTTTTGTTTATTTTTTGTAAGCGGAAACCTGCGATATCCCAAAAGTACATTATTGGCCTTTAAGGGGAAGTTTTAAGCGCCTTGGTGATGGTTTTAAACTTTTGTGAAGGGCAAAAGTTTATTTGTCTAAGATTTTTTTGTATATGTGTAGCGGTCACCCCCGGGGGGGGGGGGGGAGTGAGATGTATAATGTCCTTTTGTAATCTTGGACATTAAGTTCCTTTGGCGAGCTTTTGTGGGAAATAATTGTTCTGTCACCGGGTTCACGGGTTTTTTTTTTTTTCTTTATGGGGCATAAAAAAACAGTTAAGTTCAAATTAAACACCTTTTAATACATTGTAACAAGAAGGGGAATTTTTGGGGTTTTTAATTAGTTTTGGAAACTAAATATGGGGTTGGTGGGTATTTGGTGTCTTTGGTTTCCTCATAGTTTCATAATGTTGATCTGTAAAAGTCTTATGTTAATTATTAAAGGATTTTTGTATATTTTGATTCCTTTTTCAGTATATACAAAACCAAAAATAAAGAACACCATGTTTCAATTGCAAGAGTCATGTAGGTTTCTGTTAGTTATTTTATATAACTATAGTACTAGTGAGTGTGTAATGTATTTGTTTATATGATATTGTTTTTGTATATAAAATTTTATATATCCATAGTACCATTGAATGCGCAATGCATTAGTTTATATGACATTCTTTTGTACATAAAATTTCATACACAATATGAATAAGACTGTCAAGTTTGGTTATATATTTATTTGGTGTTTAAGGTATGTTCCGGTAGTTCTCTGTTTAGTTATATATATTGTTGTTGTCTTACATAAAGTTTTCACGGTTCTTGTTTTAAAATCAGTTTTGTGTACCACACATGTATACTGTGTTTTAAGTCAATTATGTATAACATACATGTATACTGTGTTTTTTAAATAAAAATATAAAAAAAAATTAACCGAAATTTTTGAAGAGCGTGTGCTGTACGACCCTTACGGGTTTAGCACTTCTCTCCTGATGATAATGAAGTGCATGACGAGATTAACGTCAACCTCACATTTTGCTTCATCAAACGCAGACAAGACCTAAATAAGGAAATTCAGATTTCCTGAGGCCTTAAGTCCCTGAACTAGAACTTGTCAGTGAAACATCTAATAAAGTATCCAGTAACTAGCCAGAGAGGCAACAAAACAGCCTCAAAATACGCCTAGGTCAACAAAGAACGAGATACAAATATATACAAATATTGTAAGATTTTAGATTTTGCCACCGAAGTGGCGAGTTTATTGTGCACCCCATGTCCATCCTGTGGAGGGTAGCGCGAGAGCATATGGATACACAAAAGGCCTACTAACTAGGCCACAGTCATTTTCGTCACTCAACCTTTGAGTAGTGAGGACGTGCACTGCTGCTGCCCCTGGCGTTGATTAGTGGCAGTTATATTTTCACAGAATGGCGCAGGCCAGCCGGAGAAAAAAGAGCACCCAATACAGCGAGTCTGTGTTGAGCTTATCCGTGGGGCTGTGACAGTAACTTCTATGGACCTGCTACTACCTGCAATCATACGAGATACATATGGTATTGCTAACGAGGAGATATGTGGAGTAGCGCTGAATGGCACGACGAGGATCTTTGTCAAGTTTAATTTGGCAAGTGTGTATGAGGCAGTGGTAGACAAGTACCAGGAGGTTACTTTTGACAGTTAACTCCGCTGTGACCGTGCGACTTCACGACGTTTCTCGCCATTACACATGGGTTAAGATTAGAAATGTGCCATTCGAGGCGGATGATTCCGACATCCGTCTTGCGATTGGCAAATATGGTACAGTACATATGGCCACTGTTGGGAAGTGGGCTACTGGGCCATACGCAGGGATACTCGAAGGCACGTAATCTGTGAAGATGACGTTACGTTACCCTATTCCGTCGTACGTAGTGCTGCCAGAATTTCGGACCCAGGTGTTTGTGACATACGCTGGGCAACGTCGGACCTGTCGGTTGTGTGGGTCATATGATCGCCTAGCGGCTCTGTGTGGAAGGAGGCGTGGCAACATGGAACAACGGCAACGACATACAGCAGTAGAGAAGGGTGAGGAGCAAGATTTGCCTTATGTGACTCTGCCTACACAAGGTGGGTCCTGGAGTGAGGTCGGGAGAGCGGAGGAGATGGAGTCAGCAGGTGTGACGAGGGGGGGGACACCCCTTCACTGAACGCTGCTCAGGTGTTGGAAGAGAACACCCCGACTGCGAGTGATAGCGATGTGGAAGACTCATTAGCCATGGCTTTAAATGTGTTATTGGCTGACAAGAGTATAGGGAAGGTTGGGAGTCCAGACCTAGTTCTTGGGTCTGCTGTGGATCAGGGCGTGGAACAGAATCTGCGGTCTGCGCAGTGTGATAAGAATATTTTGATGCAAGCGGTGGAGGTGGAGATCCACCGGGACAATGTATCAGACGACATGATGCAAGCAGAGGGAGCATCACGGATGCGCGCTGCTGTGCTATCTGACTCCGAGGACGTGATCACGCCTGCTCAGCGCACTGGCAAAAAGTCCTGGGCGGAAGTTACGCAGAGAGGACACAGCGGCCCTAAGGGGCAGGAGTTGGTTAAGAGCGTTTCTAAAGGGGGGGGGGAGAGGGACCGAGGTGTCATGAAACGATCTGGTGGCAAGACAGTACCAGGGTCAAGAAGGAAAACCGCTCTATAAGCTTCAAGTGCATGACATTGAACATTAATGGATTGAGATCAGAGAGAAAGTGTGTATGGTTTAGTGAATATTTGGTGCGTAATAGTGCTGACGTGGTGTTCGTGCAGGAACACAACTACAGACCAGGTTATGAGTTGAAGGTGAATGGGTATGTGTATGTGGAGCATGCGATAAGGTTGAAAGGAGGAGTTGCCATCCTGGTAAGGGAAACTAGCCCATTCGTAGTGAAGCATTGTGAGGGTGGGGAGGGGAGGGAGATTCGTGTAAATGGGTGGTGGGGTAGGGTGCAGATGAGTTTGGTGTGTGTGTGTATGGTCCGGCAGAGGGAGATGTGCATATTAAGAATAAATTTGTGAAGGATGTCCTAGTATATTATTTGCGTGCTTTGCCGGGTATAGCTGTAATTGGTGGTGATTGGAATTGTGTGATAAGGCGTAAGGATGTAGAACCTAGAGGGGCAGGGTATTGTTTGGGGATTTTGGGGGAATTATTAAATGGAGTGGGGTTAATGGACGTTGGAGGGGGTGGGGTTGTAGAACATACTTTTGTTAGACGTGGATATGCAGCTAGACTTGATCGATTGTATGTGCCCCGAACAGTAATAGTGAGCAGCGTGCGTGTGGTGGACGCCGTTTTTTCGGATCACAGAGGAGTAATGGTGGACCTAGAATGGGAGGGATTGCCTAGAAGGGGTCAAGGTTATTGGATGTTAAATGTGAAGCTTTTGCAGGGTGAGGAATGTCATCAGTCTTTTGCGCAATTGTGGGAACGGTTGGTGGATGAGGCGCCGGGGGATGATGAACTGGTAAATTGGTGGGATTCGGTGGCTAAAAATCGTATCAGAGAATATTATATTTGTCGTGGGAGGGAATATAATCGGTTAAAGTATGGGTTTCAAAGATATCTTGAAGGGCAGCTGCATGACTGTTATGCAAGAGGAGGAGCAAGCTATCCAGTGCAGGACATTGAGGGTTTAAAGGAGAGTATTAGGGTATTGCAAAACGAGCGTTTTGATGGTGCACGAATTATGGGAGGATTGGAATAAGTGCTATGGGGTGATCGGCCGTCGGCTTGCGTGTTAAGAGGCCAGAGAAAGAGGAGAGTGACGATGGAGATGATGGGGTTAAACGTACATGTAGGGATGGAAGGGTATAGAGCGGGTCAAGCATTGGTAACGACAGAGGGTATGAATGGATATGTAGACGCTTGATTTAAGTCATATACGCAAATGTGGGCTTCCGTGAGGTGGCATTGAGGGAAATGGGAGAGTGTGTGCAGTGAGAGCTTGGTCAAGATCAGGTGACATTAGGTGGGCCGATTACAGAGTGTGAGATTTGGCAGGCGTTGTCAGGAGTGAGCTTGGGAAAGGCGCCGGGTATAGACGGACTGCCAAATGATTTCTACGTAAAGAATTGGGGGGTTCTGAGGGTTTTTTTTAGTAAGGCTGTTTAACATACTTAAGGCGGCTTAGGTAATGGGAGAGCAGCAACAGACGGCCGTTGTGGTGTTGGTACCGAAAGGGGAGCAGTCAACGGTAATGGATTATCGGGCACTTTCGCTTATGTGTGGAGATTATAAGTTGTTTGCGAGAATATTAGGGAACAGAATCAAGAGGGTAATAGGCAAGGTAATTGATAGGGGGCAATATGGGGTGCCAGGAAGGTCGATGTATGAAGGGCATGGCATGATTCGAGAATTTATAGAGAAACGGGGGGAGTTGGGTGATGGAGGTGTATTGGCGTTAGATTGGAAGGCTGCTTATGATAGTGTAGAAAGGGAAGCGTTATGGAGGTTCATGCGTTGGCAAGGTTTTGGGGAAGAAATAATATCTTGGGCAAAATTATTGTATCAGGGGGCGTCGATGAGGTTAACGAGAGGCTAGGAGTTAAAATACAGATGCGATGGGGACTGCGCCAAGGCTGCCCACTATCACAAATACTGTTTGCGTGTATACAGGATCCATTTTATAGGGCCATTCGGATTATTATTATTATTATTAAGGCCATTCGGAGTTTTTTTTTTATTTAAAACAACACAATACATTAAATTGATAAAAGAACACAGTATCAGTTCTTACACAAAATTATAAATTTCATTGTCTAAATACACACAGACGATTAAGGTTGTGTTGTCACAAACTGTCCCTCATCCCATATACATTATATCCCATGTAACTTTTTTTTTTTATTTAAAACTTACAACAAATACAAGAATGTATAAGAGTTTAATAAAAGAAGACCTATACTGGATATTAACAATAACCTCTATCACACAATCCCAGTACTTAAAATAACACTATAGCTGATAGCCATATTGCCACCAGTTACACATCCAACAACATGTCCTACAAAACCCCTCCTTTTACAATAATTAATAATGCCAGTGCAGACAAAAATATTTACATGCACCATTCTAAGTAATACCTTAAATAACCTAACAATTAGGGTATATACCCTTACCTCATTAAACCGTAATGGGAATTTTTTTTTTATTTAAAAGCAACATATACATAAACCATAATAAGAAAAAAAACAAGCCGACAATTAGCAAAAAAAAAAAAAAAAAAAAAAAAAAAAAAAAAAAAAAAAACGTGGCAGACAATGTCAGTACACACACAAAAAACAAAATACAATTTAACACATTCATATAACAAAATTCTACTGAAATAAACCCAATCAGTTTACGGAAAAAAAACATACCGACTACTAAACAAAACGTCGGAGTCATTATAAAACATGTAGGAATAAGTCCTATAATCATGTATATATGTATATACATACACATGCACATATTCACATGTATGTGCACATGTGTTCTTACAGAACAGACTGGATTATACACGAAAAAATACGCAAAATGACTTATCACTAAATAAACTAAATATATAACATCCAATAACAGAAGTGGCAGACAATGTCAGGTACACACAAAATACATTTTAACACATTGATATAACAAAATTCTACTGAAATAACCCAACCAATTTATGGAAAGAAAAAAAAAACATACCGACTTCCAAACAAACAGTCGGTGTCATTATAAAAAATGTAGGAACAAGTCCTACAATCATATATATATATATATATTATATATAATATATATATATATATATATATATATATATATAATATATATATATATATATACGCATGCATATACACACATACGTGTATGTGCACATGTGTTCGTACAGAACAAACTGGATTATACATAGAAATAAAACGCCAAATGACTAGTCACCAAATATACTAAAAATATATTACATCCAATAATAGAACTATACCTAAGACATTGATTCCCACAAACACACCTACACACACACAAAGTTAATGTTACCGATTAACACTCAATATATAATATGACCTTCCATACAAAATGAAGGGTATATATAAATCCCATAAAATACTTATGTATTCTGGTACATAGTTCATAATGTACCCCTTCAATACGATAAAAAAAGACGTATGACAAGGATAAAGCTATCATCAGATTCGAATATATAAAACATATCCTCACATATACATATGAATATAAACCCCCTATATAAAATGGTTCTTATAACAATAAAAGAAAAAAACAGAAAATCACATACAACTTTTAACTCTGTGGTTTTACAAAATTCATAAGGTCTACATACCCCGGAGCCCCCGACGGCTCCCTGCAAATAAACTTTACCCACATCAAACACCTTGCAACCAGTCAACCTTCCTCACCAGGCATCCAATCACTCCAAGAGGACACACCACTGAAGAGACCAACCCCTTGCCTCTCACCCCGTCACCAAGCGGAGTAGACGTTCAACAGTAAGTCAACGATATCCCTCAGGAAAACTAGTTACCCACCTTCCCCCATATAATTGTTTGTTCCTACATGCTGTCCTATAAAAACACGCCGCCAACCCTTTTATCGTAATGTTTCCCTCCACCTCCCTCATCCCCCAAGAGACATACAAGTAATCAACTATTACGTATCTGATAGCCCTCCCCACCTCGTTGGGCATCCCTCCCATATCTAACATTAAAGCCCTAAGGGGTGATATCTGACCCCCCCCCCAATAAAAGGAAAACCCTCTTCAACCACAATCTTACCACCTCCAAAGCAGAACAAAAATATACTACATGGAAAGCAGTTTCAACTTCCCCACAAAAACCGCATGACGCCTCTCTCACAAAACCCATTCGTCTTAGCACCTCTTTCGATGCTAACGTCCCCATAAGAAATCTGTATACTAATTCCCTCGCTCTTGCCTGAATTCTTAGTTTACTAAATTCCACCCATATCACTCTCCAATCATATGTGGGATACACTGCCATCCCCTGCATTGATTCCTGACGACGACCCACACCCACCAACCGTTTTACCTTGAGTTTTTTAACATTGCGAACCTTTAACATAAACCTCAACATATTTTCACACTCCACTAAGTCCATGCCACCCCACCATTTGCGGATATCCCCCATCACCTCCCCCACCCAAAGACCCCTTTCCCCCGCTGGCCGAATATACCTCTGCTTCACATATGGCACCTTCACCCTAGACCCTAATGCCATCAATCCCAATCCTCCCTGTCTTACCGCAGTCATTACCACATCTTTCCCCAACCACGCCCTCCCAAAACCCCACACATACCTTAATACTCTTCTTTGTAATTCCATAATATCCTGACTTCGTAAGGGATAAATTTCCGCCACTCCCCACACCTTACTATAAGTCAGCGTATTTACCACCACAACCCTTTCATGCAAGGTTACGTCCCCGGCCCATAGACTCCTGAGCCTACTCAAAGCTCTGTCCATTACCATTTCTGAATTAACCCTCCTGCTCTCCTGTGCATCTGCCAAATACAAAATCCCACAAATCTTTAGCCTTTCTACAGTTATCCAGCCAAACTCCTCCCCCAAGGTCCCGCCTACCCAAGCGCCTGCCTCCAGCAACCGTGATTTCTGCTTATTAACTCTCATCCCAGTAGCATTCCCAAAAATCTCAAGTACCCTTCCCACTTTACTTAAATCTTCTGTCTCATTAAGTAAAACAGTTGTATCATCTACATAACCAACAATATTCCCACAAAAGCCTCCACTCTCCCCCATCCTTCCCATCCCACCATCAACCAGAACATAGAAAGGATTCTGCATACATGCAAAGAGTATTTGGGGGAGTGGACACCCCTGCCTTAAACCCCTCCCCATGCTTACAGGAGTACCCAACCTACCATTTACCTGTACTCTCATCGATGCATCCGCATACAATGTCCTCACCCATCCCACCACCCTCCCTCCAAACCCCATTCTCACCATACTCTCAATCAAAAATTCCCTATCCACATAATCATAAGCTTTCTCCCAATCCAGACCTAGAATACCTCCCTTACTACTACCCTCAAGGAAATCCCTAATACGTCCATGACCTACCCGCATAAACCTCCCCGGGATTCGAAACTGTCCTCCATGTATCACCGACTCCATGACCTTCAGTCTATTACCCAAAATTTTCGCAAAAACCTTGTAATCTGCGCACATCAGAGATATTGCTCGGTAAGCGCTCAACTCTCTTCCCCCCCCCCCTCTGCTTTCGCACCAAAACTATGACACCCGTACTTTGCGATGTGCCCAACTCCCCACTAATTAACATATGATCCAATACCCTAACAAAGCATTGCCTAATACACCCCCAATGTACTCTATAAAAATCATTTGTTATACCGTCTATCCCTGGTGTTTTCCTGGTACTCATCCCGAAAACTGCCTCTTCCACCTCAACCTCACTTATACCACCCTCCAACCCCACTCTATCCTGCTCACTTAAAACACTATGGACCCCCCCTCCAAAAATACCCTCCCAGAAACCCCCCTCCCTCCTACTCCATTTCTCCCTAAACCAACTATCAGCATAGAGACTCATACTTTCCGTAATGGATAGGACCCGACCCTCTGGATACCCTCCCACCCCAGGGCTTGTTTCCAATTGTAGAATTGTGGTTACTTTTTGCCGGTCTCGAAATTTACGTAAAACAAACCTGGACGACTTATCACCCCACAATACGTCCTCTAACCCCACTCTAACCCTAATTGCATCAAACCTATCATTGTGTAATTCAGCTATTCTACTCCGAAGACTGGCCATGTCATCCCTCCTACCAACTCCCCCAACATAACAGTCTTGCAACTGTCCCTCCAGATAATTTTGCAACCCAAAATGCCACCTCGCCTCTTCTCGTCCCCTAACCTTAAAAAAATTCGCTATTTCAGGTTTGGCCTGCATTTCCCACCAATCTAACAGATCTATCTCCCTGTCCCTAGCCTCCCAAAAATGCAACCACCAATCACTGACAAAAGGCCCCTCCCCGTACTCCTTAAGAAGCATAACATTTAATTTCCAGTACCCAGAATAAATACGCACCACTCCATCCCACATCAGATCTGCTATTACCGCCCTGTGATCAGAAAACCCCACATCGAAGGTTTGCACCCTCACAACATCAATACCCTGCTTAATATAGATTCTGTCCCATCGTGCCTCATATCCCCTACGGACGAACGTGTGCTCCACTAGGTATCCCCCCCCCTCCACCACATCAACAATCCCAAAATCTCGCAATACATCCCTCAGAACACTCAACACACAACCCGCCCCTCTCGGTTCGACATCACCACTCCGAATCACACAATTCCAATCACCTCCTATTACTGTTATAGCAGGCAAACCTCTCAAGTGATACAGCAATACTTCCCTGACAAAATCTACTTTTACCCTGGTATTACTACTTGCTGGCATGTAAACTCCAACGAAACTAGCTCGACTCTCACCCCAGACACCATCCACCCTCACGACCCTCCCACCCCCCCCTCTTCCCAACCGATGCCACTGCTACCACACCTTTCAATTGCAAACCACTGGTAACATACATCCGATATCCTTTCACCCGCAACTCACATCCAGCCCTGTGATTATGCTCTTGCAAAAAGCAAATGTCAACATCAAACCGCCGTAAAAACCACTCCACCCAAACTTTCTTGACCTCAGTCTTAAGTCCATTAACATTAAGCGTGACACATCTGAAATTTATAGAAGGGGCGGCTTTCCTCTATGCTGCTGGGATTTACTCACTGCACTTTTCACATTACGTGTTCCCTTGCCACTCGAGTTTTCCTGTGCAGTCACCTCTCCCCTCCCTCTCCCACTGTGCAACTCAGGCGCACCTCTACCACTATGAGGCATCGGCTCCACCACCGCTGCCCATGACTTCTTCCCCGGCTTCTGCCCCGGGGTAATGACCTTGTCTATCTCTGACGCAGCAGTTCTTTTCCTAGAACTTCCACTTACACACATATCACCATCAGGTGAATCCTCCTAGTGTACCTCCACGACCACCACACGCTCCAGTCCTTTCTTACTCAAGTCTTCTTCCACGATTTGTTGTCCCTCCAGCACTCCGTCCTCACATAAACTGAGGACACCTTCTGCACAGGGCTCCTCCCCATCCAGAAAATCCTTGATCACATCCACCAATGAACCATCCTGGGTCTAATCTTCCTGGACTAAAGACTCCTCATATGTCACCTTCGACTCCCCCGACGCCCCTGGGAGAGTGACACACGTCTCCGCCACCGCCACCTCCCGTTCGACCTCCTCGCTCCAGAGGTCAGTCCTCCAGCCTCCCGAGGCACCAGAGCCAGGCACCAAATCACAAGGCTGCTGAATCACAATTGGAATTCCCAGAACTCGAGGAGCCTGCCTCCTAGGACACTGGGCTGCCATGTGCTCATAAGAGCTACACAGACGACATGTTTTCCTCTGACCAGCATAGTACACATAAACCTGTGTTCTATGACCGGTCATCATAACATAGGATGGTATAGGCCTTGTTAAAGACATTTTAAGGGTGTAAGAACCCTCCGGCAGCCCTTCATACGGACCATCCCTCCACACCCCCATGGTTGCAGAATGCACTGTCCCATAACTGCTAAAAAACTCCTGTAGACCATATGCCGTGGCCTCGAAGGGTACATTTTGTACCTTCACCCATGTGAAGTACTTAGAGACGTCATGTAAAACCACATCCATCGCTGAATTCACACTCATGCGTTGTTCCTGGTAATGCCCTACAATTCTTGTGTAGAAGCCGACTCGTACAAATTTCACGAAGATTCTTGTCAAACCATTAAGAGCAACGCCATACAATTCCCCATTGGGAATACCATATGTATCCCTGATGATGAAAAGGGGAAACGTTCATCGAAACTCCACTTAATGTCCCCTAAACCCCAAACTCAATGCAGATAAAATTTATTCTCCACCTGTAAAATCCCCGCCTTTTTTGATACCCAAGGGAAAACCCCCGGGTAAACTGCGCAAAACCCAAACCCTCAATCAGGACGACGGGCCAGCACGTCCACAAGGGCCCCCAAATTTGCTTTCAAAAAAAATGTAATGGGAATTTACCAAATTTTGGTGATCCCTGAACAAAACAAAAACAAAATATATAAAAGTCCCTTTGCAAAAGAGATAGGGACTTTAACTTTTCCTATACACACACACCTTTTTTCCCGGGCGGAAGAAAATACACCACACAATCTTTAATATCAATAATAATGCATCCCCAGAAATTAAAACGGGTCATAACAACATTGCAAAAACAGGGAGTTCACAACTAAAATATAAGAGAAAAACATTACATGCTACCTCATCTTTACAACGGGTTAGTAAATATTTAAAAATAACCCAAAGAATAGAATTATCACAATGAAACATTCAAATTGGTTCTCCCCACACAAGAAGGGGGCAAAAAACCCCCCCCAATTAAGACTAAACAGGCCCCACCCCAAACAACTAACAAAATCCAAGCTTAAGATCAAACTTGTTAATAAAACCTGGACATAAGACCCTAATCCCCTATCTAAAAACCCCAAGAATACATCCCTGACATAGTAATATTCACTACATAAAATTTGGGGTAAAAGAAATTAAATCCTTTTTCAAATAGGAGACAGCTGAAAAGGGAAAAGAAATTTGCAGTTTCATTTTTAAAAACTACAAAAATAAAAGGGCATCACCCCATACAAAGGGTACACTTACCTACAGTTTTTCCTTTGTTTAATTTTTAAAATTTTTTTAACACATCTCATATTAAAAATAAGGATTCAATAACTCACGGGGCCGTTTTAAATTGTTGAAAAGTTCAGTACTGCATGCCCAAAAAACACCCATAACGCGTTTAGCCACCTATCCTTGACAGTGAGGTAAAAAATAAACCCAAACCAAAAAAGTAAATGTAAGAACTTCTAGGGTTACTGAATGAAACCAAGGACTGAACGGGAAATATAAAATAACCCTCCAGGGAAAAAACCAGTTTTACGAATGTAATCACTCACACTCACTCTCTCATCACCTTCCCCACTACGGGACAACCTTTTCACCCCCCCCCCCACATTAAAGGAACCCTTTTCCCCCGCCCCCCCCGTTCCCTGAGAATTGTGGGTAACAGTGAGATTACGATAGCCCACCGAAAAAATTGATTCCCCTCTCCCCCATAAATTAAAAACTATTCCTACAAAACCCCGTCCTAACGAACCTTGCTGCTAAAGCTTTTATCCTCAACCCGCCTTTTTTAAACTGCCTCATTTCCCCCCAAAAAACCCGCAAATAATCTGCCCCTAACCCTACCGAAGCCCTCCCCACTTCACTTGCTACCCCAATAACAAACCATCGACAAAAATCTAAGGGAAAAAACCAACTCCCCCCCCCCCCAAAAACCTAATAACCCCCCCCCCCCATCCAGAAACCCCCACCACCCCAAAGATGAACAAAAAAATAACCACAAAAAGGCATTTTCCTCCTCCCCCACGAATAAAAAATGTTTCCTTCTCACCAACCCCATTTTTAAAGCAACACTTCTTAGATCAACCACACCCCCTGGAAAAAACGTATACCATCTTCCTTTACCCTTTTCTGGTATCCTAAGCTTCCCCGAACTCCCCCCCTAAAGACCCCCCCGTTATACAATGGGGGATAAATGCGACCCCCTCAATAAAACCCCCTTTTCCACACACCCCCACCTGGGGTTTTTCTTTCCCAAATTTTTTAAACCCGCCTCCCCTGGCAACAAGAATCTTTACATCTTACACTTTCTCAAAACCCTACCACACCCCAGTTTCTGCATCCCTCCTCACCCTATCCACCCTAACAAAACCCCCCCTCTCCCCCCACCCTTAGATACCTCTGCTTAATATATAATGCCATTACCCTAGGCCCTAAGGCCAACAAACCTAGTCCCCCCCGTTTCACCTCCGTCATGACCACCTCCTTGGACAACCAGGCCCTCCCAAACCCCCACACAAACCTCAACACCCTCCTCTGTATTTCCTGTATATCCTGCACCCTCAAAGGGAACACCTCCGCCACACCCCAGACCTTACTATACACCAGCGAGTTAATTACCAACGCCCTCTGCTGTAACGCCACTTCACTAACCCTCAAACCTTTTAACTTGCCTATAACCCTACTCGTGACTGTTTCTGAGTTAATCCTCCTACATTCCTGCAACTGCTTCATATACCATATCCCACACACCCTAATTCTGTCACAAACCGTCCATCCCATCTCCTCCCCCAATCTCCCCCAACCCATGTTCCTACCTCCAATAACCTAGACTTTGCTAAATTAACTACCATTCCTGAAACATTCCCAAAACTCCTTATCACCTCTCCCACCCTTCTTAAAGCCTCCCCACTCGTAACTAAAACAGTTGTATCATCCACATAACCTACTATTCCCCCATGCTTCCCCCCTACCCCCCGCAATTCCTCCTCCACAGCCTCAAAGAAAGGATGTTGCACACATGCAAAGAGCAACTGCGACAGCGGGCAACCCTGCCTTAATCCCTGTTCCATCATCACCGCCCCCCCAGCTTTCCATTAACCTGCACCCTCATGACAGCCCCCTCATATAGAGTGCGCACCCACCTCACTACCCCCCTCCAAAACCCAATTTCTCCAAACAGCCCCACAAAAAGTCCCTCTTCACGCAGTCATAGGCCTGAGCCCAATCCAAGCCAAGGACGCCCCCTCCCTGGCAGTTCTCTATAAAATCCCTTATCCCACTGTGCCCATTCTTCATAGTCCGTCCCGGTATCCCATACTGACCCTCATGTATGCTATTCCCAATTACCTTCTTTAACCTGTTACCCAATACCTTCGCAAAAATTTTGTAATCTGTACACATTAACGACAACGGACGATAATCTCCCAAACCCTTCTCCTCCCCCCCCTTCTTTGGCACCAAAACAACAACCCCAGTTCTCTGTGTTTGCGCCATCCTACCACGTTTCAACATATAATTCAGAACCGCCACTAGGCACTCCCTCAGATCCTCCCAATGTGCTCTGTAAAAATCATTAGATAACCCATCTATTCCCGGTGCCTTCCCCTGACTCAACCCATTCACCACCTCCCCCACCTCTGCCTCCTTAATGCCTCCCTCCAACATGTCCCGATCCCCCTGCCCCAAACCCTGATGAACCCCTATAGCTCTAAATGTTTCTAACCCAACCACCCCTCCCCTTCTCTTCCATTTCTCCGTAAACCAATAATCAGTATACCTACTGATGCAATCTGTGTCAGAGAGACCCTGTCCCTGCACATAACCCTCCCCTCCCTCCACGACAATATGTGCCACGGTATTCGTCAACTGTCTGTCCTTGAATTTTCGGAGTACAAACCCGGTTGGCTTATCACCTTTTAGTACGTCCTCCAAGCCTGCCCTGTCCCTGAATGCATCAAAACGTTCATTATGCATCTCCACTAAATGACTTCTAAGTTCCCCCATAACTCCTCCCACACCCTCCCTACCCCCCCATAACAATCATTCAACTGGCCCTCTAAATAATTCTGCAATCCAAACTTCCAGCATGCCCATTCCCTGCCCCTCTTCTTAAAAAATCTTGCAATCTGCACCTTTGCCTGCAACTCCCACCAATCTAGCAAATCCACCTCCTCATCCCTAGCCTCCCAAAACCCTTTCCACCATGCCTGAAAGGACCAACCTTGATCTTCCTCCTGTAAAAGCCTCACATTTAATTTCCAATAACTCTGATATATTCACGGGATACCATCCACCCGAAGGTCAGCCTACACTGCTCTGTGGTCAGACAAACCCACGTTTACTGTTCTAACCCTCTCCACTCCTATCCCCTGCCTCACATAAATCCTATCCAACCTTGCCTCATAACTCCCCTGCACATAGGTGTGCTCCACCTGATACCCCCCCTGCCGACTCCATCTACGACCCCGACATCTCAAAAAGCATCCTGTAAGACACCCAATACACACCCTGCCCCCCTAGGTATTACGTCTCCATGCCTAATCACACAATTCCAATCACCTCCAATTATCGCAATAGCAGGTAAACCCCTGAGATAGTATAACAATACGTCCCGAACAAAGTCTGTTTTTATCCTCACGTTGCCAATCGCGGGCATATAAACTCCCACAAAACATACCCTGCTCTCCCCCCACCACCCATCCACCCAAACAACCCTCCCCCCTCCCCCCTCCTCCCACCCCTTTGACCCCGCAATGGACTGGTCCCTTTACTAAAACACCCACTCCCCCCTTTTAAAAGGGCAGTGCCATGCTTACAAACAACTTATATCCTCTCAATCGCAACTCACTACCTGACTTATGGTTATGCTCATGTAGGAAACAAACATCCACGTCATACCTTTTGAGGAACCACTCCAACCACACCCTTTTTACTTCAGTCTTGAGACCATTAGCATTTAGTGTTAACACACCTGAATGGTAAAGGGAAAAGGGCAGCTTACCTCTGTGCCGCTGTGGCTTGCTCACACTTCCCTTCAAGCTGCTCACACTTTCCTTACTATTTTTAATAAGACCCCCTAACCCCCCTGTCCCTCCCCCCCCGATTTTCCCTGTACTTCCCCCCTGTAGGGGATTTTCGTACCACCTCTGCCCATGCCTTCTTACCTGGTCTTTTCCCAGGTGTTTAAAAAAGTCGTCTAATTCAGTCAAAACCCCGCTGGCTGCTTCCTAGAGCTGCCTCCCAAAGCCATCTCTTCCACAGGTACATCCTCCCTGTGTACCTCTGCCACGACAACTGTATCCTGTCCACTATTCCCTGTTACTCCCTTCTTCTCACTCAGCCCTTGCAATCGCTGCCTATCACTGGGCCGTCCATCCATGTCCTCTTTCCCACCAAAGCCTCCTCCAAGAATTTCCCGGAGCACAGACTCTAAGGGCACCTCCTGTGTCGACTCCTCCACTTCCTCCACCACCACAGGCTTTGGAGGAGGATCTCCATCCTCCACCGGGAGTGTGACACACGTCCCCAACTGTTTTCCCTCCTTTTCCACCTCCTAACTCCATAGAGGAGTCCCAGTTTTCGCCGTCGCCACCACACTCGTCTCTGGACCTCCTCCAAACGGGGCTGGCCACCCTTGGGGCAACTCTAAAGTGCACATTGCGCTGCTATATGTTCATAAGAGTTGCGAAGACGACACGTCCTCCTTTGTCCCGCATAAGACACATATACCCGAGTTCTGTTGCCTGGCAACATAACATACGAAGGTATAGGCTTCTTTAATGTCATCTTGATGGTGTATAACCTTCCGGGGGGCCCTCATATGTCCATCCCTCCATACCCCCCCCTCGCCTCATGAGTGACTCCGTAGTTGCGGAAAACGTCCTCTATACCAAACTTGGTCGCCTCGAAGGGTACATTTCTCACTCATACCCACATGTAGTAAGTAGATACGTCATGCATGCACACATCCATCGTCGAGTTGAGGCACATTCGGCGTTCCTGGTACTCCTCCACCACACTGCTGTAGAAACTGGCCCTCGTAAACTTCACGAATACTCTTTTCAACCCGTTAAGGGCCATACCATACAGTTCCTCGTTAGGGATGCCGTATAGATCCCTAATAATTGCAGGAAGAATTACGTTAAACCATACCCCCGGCCGGGATTGAACCCGCGGTCATAGAGTCTCAAAACTCCAGCCCGTCGCGCTAGCCACTAGACCAGCTAGCCACAATAAGATTCATCCAACTAGGTATATTTCTACACCATAGGAAAGTTAGCACAGGCACCTCTGTGACCACAAATGCAAGTTTTTACAGACGAATCTCCAGCTAGCGTGGCCGTGACGAACTCTAGCTCAAGTCCCTTCACTGCCGTAAACATGACTTAAGAAATCGTAATGACACGATTGCAAATAAACCATACCCCCGGCCGGGATTGAACCCGCGGTCATAGAGTCTCAAAACTCCAGCCTGTCGCGCTAGCCACTAGACCAGCTAGCCACAATAAGATTCATCCAACTAGGTATATTTCTACACCAGTGGCTAGCGCGACGGGCTGGAGTTTTGAGACTCTATGACCGCGGGTTCAATCCCGGCCGGGGGTATGGTTTATTTGCAATCGTGTCATTACGATTTCTTAAGTCAAGAATTACGTTCCTCGTAGCAGGGCTCAGAGAACCCCTTAACAGCTCAATGCAAACTGTGTTGATTCTCCTGCCATTGTAATCCGCCATGTTTGATCAGTGAAAACTGCGCAGAAACCAGGTGAAGTGGGAGCTACTGCGCAGCCCGTTAGCACGGCCCAATAGCGATGCGAACAATGATGGTGTGTTGCGGGAGAGGGGAGGGTACTGACCGGGGGGAGGGGGGGCTGGTATCGTAGGTTATGTGGATGACACGACTGTTTTGGTGAGAGGTAATAGGGATTTGCTTAGGGTGGGTAAGGTGGTGGATGTGTTTGGGGAGGCTTCAGGTATGAAAATTAATGTTGAGAAGACTAAGTTTCTAGACCTAAGGGATAGTACAAATGGGGATGAGGTGGTAGGGGGTGGGTGGAAGGCGGTGGATCAACTAATGATATGTGGGATAATTTATGTGAGAAATACACGGGTGGTTCAAGAGGTGAATTCGGTGCGAATAGTGGATGGAGTATTGAAAAGACTTGGTGGTTTGAGGGCGGCGCAACTAACGCTGCATCAAAGAGTAATAGTGACGAACGTGCTATTGTACAGCAAGATATGGCATGTCGTTGTCATGTACCCGCTGATGAGACGTGAGGTGAAACGTTTACAACATGGGTTTTTTAGGTATATATGGGGATCGGGCTGCGAATGGTTAAGTAGAGCGGTGTTAACACTTCCGGTCAGTCGAGGAGAGCTGGGACTTTTACCTCTGGAAAAAAGGATGATGAGCGTGTACCTAAAACGAAGTTATATAAGGGAGGGGGGCGGGAGGGGAGGTGGACTTGTGCGAGTACGAAAGGATATGCAACGGTGATGGGGGGGTAGGGATTTAACAGTTGGTGAGGCCATGTTGAGGTTATTAATGACAGTGAGGGATCCGTCGTGTGTTAAATTGCTGGTCCTCGAAGGAGTGGAGGGTAGGTCAGTGGTGGCTGCTGTTGAAGGAGCATACCCTATGTATGCGTGGAACGAAATATGGACGCGTCTAAAACAATTACGTGTAAAACCGGGTGTTCGGGAGGTAATATTTAGATTTTTACATGGGATTTTGCCGTCTGGGGTTGTCCTATTCAATAGGAGGATAAGGGAGGGAGGGGAATGTAGAGCGTGTGGAAACATGGAGACAATTTTGCATGCAGTATATTTTTGTGACTATAGAAGTTGTGCGGGTCTGGTTAGGAAAGGTGTTCAGGTTAGTGGGTGGGGGAGGGTTGCAGGTGTTGCGGGCTTTAAGTTTGGATATAGGTGGGATGAGTAAGATGGTGGAGAATGCAGTGGCGTATTTGGTCACGGATTTTATATATACGTCATGGGCTATGAGGGAGGTGGGCGTGGATGAGAGGATAAAGGTGTTAGCTGCGACATTTTACAGAACTAAGTGTCTTGAATAGGGAAATTATGGAGGGAGTTGGGAGACTGCTTTTACTGAGGGCTATCGGAGTTTCGGTTGAGGGATTTATGGGATTTACGTGCAATGTAAGGGGTCGCGGCGGGCTGGCTTCCCGATAAGGACAGTGTGAAAGGGTTTAGTGTGGAAGAGAATGAATATAGTACTGAGACATAAGTGCCTTTGACTGTGTGATGAGCGGGTTGTGTTGTGAACGATACAAGTTCTTCAATTTAATTATTAATTATGCAATTGACAAAGGACGACAGATGTCATAATGTGATGGAATATTATATATCTGCAACGAAATTATTGGTATGTGTGTAATGAAATGACAATGTGGGTGCACTGTGTGAATGCGAAAATATATATAATTTTACAAACATGTTTACGAGTGTTGAAGTTAATGTTGTTTTAATGTTTTTTATGGGTGAAATATTTTTAGAAAGCTTGACTTATCCTGTTTTCTTATTACATATTGTTTTTTTCATGGAGCTCTATAGAGCCCGTAGTTAGGTTACCTTTGAATTGATATATATTATAGGGTAATTGATGGATGACATAGGATTAGGTTTTTGTTGTTTCACTGGTTATGTTGTAAAGTGTATGTAACATATGTATATATTTATACCTTCCTCGAGAAGGTGATATGTTTGGGTGTTTAGTAGATATACGTTGTACATGAATCATGTAGAATTGAATTTTATATTATATCAATACACTGAGTGATACTGAACGTATCATGTTGTTCAATATGGAATAATGAAAGCATTTCATACAATATAAAGTTACATATAAAGATTTTTTTTTTATTTAAAACCATACAAATAGACAATAGACAAAAGGAAAAACCATAAAGATGACAATATATGAACAATAACTGAAAAAACGTTACATTAGATATTGAAACAATAAAAATAACGTAACAATATAACAAGTATGACCACTGTAACCTACTATAAAATCAGATACCGAAGCTTAAAACTGTCCTATACTAGATACATGTGGATAAGTTAACTTTCGTAAAAACATGCAAACCTATATTAACTCTTCCTCAAATTAATCATCCTTGCTCTTAATTTACACTAGAATAATAAAATACATGTATACTTTCATTATTTCGTTACAGACTAAATTCCTTCTGCTCTGAACACGGAAAGAAATATGGATAATAATTAAACCAATGATGAAGAGAACACATCCAAGCGAAACCTACACCGACCATACAGGTCCATTAGAACTGCACGGTCCGCGCAGCTGCTCGCCCAGGTGTGCACATGTACATTATACATCGTACCTATATTTAGATTTAGCTCAACATTTTTCAATAATGCCACACGTAGAAGCATTCTACCCAATTTGCCTAATAAAGAGCCGTTTGAATCAAGGAACATTCCACAAATTATCATAAATTTACCCTAACCTAAGCCAAGTATTCCATCTGTATTATAAATGTCTAATCAACACGAAAATTTACCACATACCCCTAACCATATTCGTTGGTGTACATGATACAACCATGTATTACCATAAAGAAAAAAAAGAACAATAAAAAAGGAAAACCCACTCTTCACCTTTAAAATTCAGACTTCAATTTACCATTCATGTACATACATATAAATAATTATATAAAGTATATTGTCACATTGAACACAATCACTTCCAACGTCAGTTATAATATTACGTCGACTCAACCACGAATAATTCATTCATTCTTACAACTTCAAGGGTTCGTAATTATCTTAAACTACATACAATAGTATTGCCACCATCTAGACAAATTAAAAAGAAAAACAATACCCAAATATATCAAAACACACTATGCTTCTATTGGCACCAAATCAATGGTGCTTACAAAAATACATTGTAAATTAAACTGAAACATAAAAAGCCATTTTGACATTTACACATTGTACCAAAATCATAAATACGCATAGAAAATATGTACTGAATCATTGAAAATGTTCATGAGAAAAACCATTAATGGTATATACAAGAAAATAAATAAATATATATAAATATATATATAATATATATATATATATATATATATATATATATATATATATAAAAATATATATATATAATATATATATATATATATATATATATATATATATATATATATATATATATATATATATATATATAAAATATATATATATATATATATATATATATATGCAATAAGATCACAGTAAACAGGTGATTTCAGAATATGTAAAACAACCACTCTGAAAGAATAGAGAAATTCCAAGCGCTTTCGTCACTACTCACATTATCAAGGAACTATGAAAATAAAGCATCCAAGGAAGCTATATAAGGGGTCTGGCCAGCACCTCACTATCAGATCCCACAACGGTTAAACACCTGACGCGCGCCGACCCAACTTGGATAGGCCCTTTGCACAACTCACCCACAAACTATTCTACCCAAGAAAATTTTAAAATTATTATTTGTCCAGTGTATTATTAAATTCTTCCCAAATTCTATTAATTATAAATGGATCTAATTTATATAAACCAAAGGAAATATTCATATTATTGTCAAAACTGCTTTTTAATGAAACAAGATTCAATTATATTCCTGTCGACCATGGACTTGCTTGATACTACTTTCTCAACTTTTTGAGAATCAATTGGATGGTTAAAATCTCTTACTTGAATAAATAGAGCATTGGAATCTTGTCCAGTTCTAATGCTATATTTATGTTGTTTTTATCTTAGTTCGAGATTTTTACCAGTTTGACCGTAATAAACTTTATCGCAAATTTTACAAGGAATCTTATAGACACATCCATCAGCATTTTGGGGGGAATTCTTTATCAAAAGTTTTTTTACTGTATCAAGATTTTTGAATACAACTTTAATATTAAAAGTCTTAAGAAGAGAAGGCATATCAACCAAGTTTTCATGGTAAGGGAAAACCAACATATTTTTAGTTGAATAAGGCTGGTTGTCCCTTTTTGGATTGTAAAAAGTATTTCTAGCAACTTTAAAAGATTTATCAATTACATTTCTTGGGTATTTTAAATCATTACCTATTTCATAAATTTTGGATATTTCCTCATCTATGAACTCAGGACTACAAATTCGTAATGATAAGTTTTACACTCAGAAGTTTGGTATGGCAATGGGAAACCCTCTTTCACCTGTTCTTAGTAACCTATACATGGAATTTTTTGAAACAAGGTTACTTAACACAATCCTCCCTAATAGAGCTAAATGGTTCAGATATGTTGATGATATTTTGTGTCTTATGCCCAAAAATGTAGATATACACCATTTCCTAGGAAAATTAAATAGCTTAGCCCATTCTATAAACTTTACTGTTGAGTTTGAAGAAAATAACTCATTGCCTTTTCTAGATGTTTTAATTATTAAGGGTAATAATGAATTCAAATTTAAAATTTACAGAAAACCTACAAATAACTGTTCCTATATGCACTATTATTCCTCGCATCAAGATAGAGTCAAACTGTCTGTTTTCTCATCAATGTTTCTGAGAGCTTTACGAATTTGTAGTCCTGAGTTCATAGATGAGGAAATATCCAAAATTTATGAAATAGGTAATGATTTAAAATACCCAAGAAATGTAATTGATAAATCTTTTAAAGTTGCTAGAAATACTTTTTAAATCCAAAAAGGGACAACCAGCCTTACTCAACTAAAAATATGTTGGTTCTCCCTTACCATGAAAACTTGGTTGATATGCCTTCTCTTCTTAAGACTTTTAATATTAAAGTTTTTATTCAAAAATCTTGATACATTAAAAAAAACTTTTGATAAAAAATTTCCCCCCCAAAATGCTAATGGATAGTCTATAAGATTCCTTGTAAAATTTGCGATAAAAGATTATTACGGTCAAACTGGTAAAAATCTCGAACTAAGATTAAAAACAACATAAATATAGCATTAGAACTGGACAAGATTCCAAGGGCTCTATTTATTCATGTAAGAGAATTTAAACCACCCAAATTGATTTTCAAAAAGTTGAGAAAGTAGTATCAAGCAAGTCCATGGTCGACAGGAATATAATTGAATCTTGTTTCCATAAAAAGCAGTTTTGACAATAATATGAAATATTTCCTTTGGTTTATATAAATTAGATCCATTTATAATTAATAGTTTTTGGGAAGAATTTAAAAAATACACTGGAAAAATAAAAATTTTTAAAAATTTTCTTGGGTAGAATAGTTTGTGGGTGAGTTGTGCAAAGGGCCTATCCAATTTGGGGGTCCGGCGCGCATCGGGTGTTTTAACCGTTGTGGGATCTGATAGTGAGGGGCTGGCCAGACCCGTTATATAGCTTCCTTGGGTGCTTTTCTTTCATAGTTCCTTGATAATGTGAGTAGTCACGAAAGCACTTGGAATTTCTCTATTCTTTCAGAGTGGTTATTTTGCATATATATATATATATATATATATATAATATATATATATATATATATATATATATATATATATATATATTATAATATATTATATATATATATATATAATATATATAATATATATATATATATATAATATAAATATATATATATATATATATAGTACATATATGTCGTTCCGAATAGGCAGAACTTGCGATCTTTGCTTAAATAGCAACGCTCATCTTGCATGCTGGACAAGCGAAATTTGTGTATGCAATAATTTCGCCAAAAATCAAATTTTGAACATGACGAAAAAAATATATTTCATTTGTGTTTGTTTAGTATTAAATTACTGTAAACAAATCTAAAATATATTTAGTTGGGGTTTGGCTAAAAAAAAATTGCTCTTGTTATAACAAGGTTAGGTGAGTTTTTTTAAGTTCCTTTTGGTGGGAAAATTAAAAATTTTTTTCATTAAAAATTAATGAAAAAATGTATCTTTTAAAACGTATAAGAGAAAATTTTGGAAAGGACTTAATTTTAAATGAGTTCTTGCTAATTGACCAGTTTTGTATATTCGGCACGACATATATATATAATATAATATATATATATATATATATATAAAATATAAAAATATATATATATATATATATATATAATATATATATATAAGTAGTGAACTTTTCTACAGAGGCATCCCTTCCGGAAAAGGCCTTCTACAGAGGCATCCCTTCCGGTTTAGGCCTTCTACAGAGGCATCCCTTCCGGTTTAGGCCTTCTACAGAGACATCCCTTCCGGTCTAGGGCCTTCTTCTGAGGCATCCCCTTTTCACACCTAGGTGTTACTTCCGGTTTGACCTTGACCTCGCCCTCGAGACTACCTCACCCTTGACCCCCCAACCAATACCCCCCCGGCCCACGACCCCCCCTTCGCGACCCCCCTGTCGTGCCGCGCGCCCCGCCCACGCGCCCACCCGCGCGCCCGCCCGCGCCCTTCGCGACCCCCGCGCGCGCCCGCCCGCGCGTCCGCCCGCGCCCTTCGCGACCCCCGCCCGCGCCTTCTGCTGCGCCTTCTGCAGCGTCGTCCGGATCGCACCCGCGCCTCGAATTTTTTTCCGATTTTTTTCGAATTTTTTTTGAATTTCATTTTCTTGTGCTCTCCATCTCCTCGGATCAAATTTTTAAGGTTCCCCCTCCCACTTTCACCCCCATCCCAAAATTTCTCGAAAGCAAAGTCTCCATCTCCTCGGATCAAGTTTTTGGATTCATCCCTATGTGGGTTTCGAAATTCTTATGATCTCCTTGGATTGCCCCCTCCCACTTTCACCCCCAACCCCAAAAATTTCTCGAAATCAAAGTCTCCAATTCCTCGGATCAAATTTTTCTCGAAATCAAAGTCTCCATCTCCTTGGATCAAGGGTTTTGAATTTCTCCATCTCCTCGGATCAAATTTTTGAGGTTCCCCCTCTCACTTTCACCCCCATCCCAAAATTTCTCGAAATCAAAGTCTCCATCTCCTCGGATCAAGTTTTCGAATTCCCCCTATGGGGTTTTCGAAATTCTCCAATTCCTCGGATCAAGTTTTTGGATCCCCCTCTGGGGGTAAGCATGCTTACTACAGGTCTAAACAAGTCAAATGAACTAAGAAGGGTGTTTACTCGGCGGTCAGTGACGTCACACATACAAGCTGAATCTTGTCGACTTACCCCTATGTCAGTGAAGTCACGTGATGACCGCGCACACAGGCTGAATCTTGTCGATCCTTTTAGTTCATTAAAGTTAATAAGGGGACACAGTACATCAGAAAGTCACATTTTTTTTTCGTTAATACCCACAATTTCTTTACAACACAAGTCTAGACATTTTTTTAACTATTTCATCTCAGGTCACTCCCCACGAAGTAACCTCCTCCCCACCCTCCCAAACCCTCACACTCCAACCAACACCTCACAATTTTCACTCATAACCCCCAATTTTTCTCGTTTTAACCCTTTTAGTTCATTAAAGTTAATAAGGGGACACAGTGCATCAGAAAGTCACCACATCGCTTACATCCACTTTCGTTAAATTCACTACTCACAATTTTACATATTACGAAGTTAAATACGCACTTTTACTTTGAATATCTTCAAAAACACTCTCATAAATCATTTGAATACTCACAAAAATACCTTTATACATTTCCAAACAACACTGAAATACTCCAAAAACATCATTCGAACACCCCCAAATCACCTCTGAATACTCCCAGAACACCTTCATAAGTACTCTTGCACATCATTTGAACACCTTCATAAGTACTCTCATAATCATTTGTACACCTTCAAAAAAACACCTTTGAATACTCACATAAACACCCTTGAACACCTTCAAAACACCTTTGAACACCTTCAAAGCACTCTCATAATCATTTGAACACACTCAAAACACCTTTGAATAACCTCAAAACACCTTTGAACACCTTCAAAACACCCTTGAACACCTTCAAAACACCCTTGATCACCTTCAAAAAACAACATTTGAACACACTCAAAACACCTTTGAACACCTTTGAACATTTCCAAAACACTATTTGAGTACTCCCAAATAAGATTTGACATCTCTAATTTATCTGCACTTACACATTTCATTAAATTACAACTCATCCCTCAGTCTCCAGACTAGGCATTTTCTCGTTTTTACCCTTTTAGTTCATTAAAGTTATTAAGGGGACACAATACATCAGAAAAAAAGTCACAAAAACTAACTCAAACACTTTACTTTGAACACCCCCCAAAACACTCTCATAATCATTTGAATACTCACATAAACACCCTTGAACACCTTCAAAACACCTTTGAATATCGTTTTTAAACTAATTTCATCACAACCCACTTATATCATCTTTTTTTCGGTAACTCTAATTCGACTACACTTCCCTCATCAATTACCAACAAATTTTACTCGTTTTAAACTAATGTCATCACTGTAACCAAGATTTTCACAAAAAAAAACTCTATGACACCTAACACACACGCACACACACACTCCCACAACCCACAATTTTTTCTCGTTTTAACTAATTTCATCAGAAAGTCACAACAACAACAACCCACAACCCACAACATCCACAACCCACAATTTTTTCTCGTTTTAGCTAATTTCATCAGAAAGTCACAACAACAACAACCCACAACCCACAACACCCACAACACCCACAACCCACAACACCCCACAACCCACAATTTTTTCTCGTTTTAACTAATTTCATCAGAAAAAGGCACACCATCCACAAACCCACAATTTTTTCTCGTTTTAGCTAATTTCATCAGAAAGTCACAACAACAACAACCCACAACCCACAACACCCACAACACCCACAACCCACAACACCCCACAACCCACAATTTTTTCTCGTTTTAACTAATTTCATCAGTAAAAGGACACAAGTGCAACTAATGTGACATTTATTGTGGCAACGTTTCGCTCTCCAGGAGCTTTATCAAGCCATTACAAACAATACATGGACACAGAGGGTATATAAAGGCTCAGAGTGAGGTGAATACTAGTGAGGTACCATTTCGATGTTCACTAGTGGTAGTAGTAGTAGTAGTAGTAGTGGTAGTGACAAAAGTAATACAATATGGTAGAGCAATTAATTCGTACATGAGTAAAAGGATATAAAAGCTATTACTGGGGTAACATAAAAATAGGTTGGACAAATATAAACTGGAATGAGGCAGCTTGCTTCAGTGTTCACTCTCTGTGCTTTGTGTAGTATAACAGGAGAGACTATGTGATGGCAGGGTTTACTGTTTTCAGGAGGATTCTTGCTAAAACTTCGGAGATGGTGAAGCTGCCGTTGTTTTTGTTAATTGTATTCGAAACAGCGATCAGTGCTGATTCGAGGCACTTGCGTCTGCGGAAATTAGTTTCTTTGATCACTAATTGGGCGTCTCTGAATTTCATGAGATGATTGGTGGAATTTCGGTGTTGTACACAGGCGTTGTTCAGGTTATCGTTCCTACATGCGTAAATGTGTTCATTGAGGCGGGTGTCGAGGTTTCTGGCTGTTTCACCTACGTAAATCTTGTCACAGACTCCACAGGGTATAGTGTAAACTCCTGCATTGACTGGTTCGTGGTGCTTGGATTTTGTCCTGGTTATATCCTTTATTGAAGTGCTAGAAGCGAAGGCGACTCTGGTGTTAGCTTGTGAAAGTGCTTTTGAGACGTTCAATGCAACCTGACTGTTAGGAAGAATTATAACTTTGCTGGGAGTGGTGTTGATGCGTGGAGAATTTATGATCTGAAGAGCTCTTTTCTTGCAGTCTTTGATGAAAAAAGAAGGAAAATGTAACTCTGTGAATGTTTGGTGAATGTATGTACACTCCTCGTCAAGAAACTCAGGACTACAAATTCGGTATGCTCTTAGGAAAAACCCGATGATGATGCCTCTTTTGGTCTTGGTATCTTGACTGGAATAGAAGTGTGTGAGATCATTTTATTGGTGGGTTTCCGATAAACTTGAAATCTAGGTTGTTGTCTACTTTGTGAATGAGGACGTCGAGGAAAGGTAGCTTGTCATTGGACTCTTCTTCTAGTGTAAACTGGATCGCCGGTTCAACTGCGTTGAGCCTTGCCTGAAGATCCCGTACATCAAAACGTTTTTGGAGTTATTACGAGGACATCGTCCACGTAACGTAACCAAGTGACGCTTGAAGGGATGATGTTGGCGAAGTGTTCGGACTCTAGGTGTTCCATGTATAAGTTGGCTAGGACGGCACTTATGGGGGACCCCATTCCCATGCCGTAGGTTTGTTTGTAGAGCTTGTTATTGAAAGAAAAACAGTTGAAATTAACACAGAGTTCAATTAAGTCAACAAAATCTCCGGGAGGTAGTGGAAGATTAAGGTCCTGGTTGACTTTACGTCGTAGAACCTCGATGGCTTTTTTGGTAGGTACTTTTGTGAAGAGGGAAGTCACATCCAAACATCTTCCCAACAGTCAGGTTGCATTGAACGTCTCAAAAGCACTTTCACAAGCTAACACCAGAGTCGCCATCGCTTCTAGCACTTCAATAAAGGATATAACCAGGACAAAATCCAAGCACCACGAACCAGTCAATGCAGGAGTTTACACTATACCCTGTGGAGGCTGTGACAAGATTTACGTAGGTGAAACAGCCAGAAACCTCGACACCCGCCTCAATGAACACATTTACGCATGTAGGAACGATAACCTGAACAACGCCTGTGTACAACACCGAAATTCCACCAATCATCTCATGAAATTCAGAGACGCCCAATTATTGATCAAAGAAACTAATTTCCGCAGACACAAGTGCCTCGAATCAGCACTGATCGCTGTTTCGAATACAATTAAACAAAACAACGGCAGCTTCACCATCTCCGAAGTCTTAGCAAGAATCCTCCTGAAAACAGTAAACCCTGCCATCACATAGTCTCTCCTGTTATACTACACAAAGCACAGAGAGTGAACACTGAAGCAAGCTGCCTCATTCCAGTTTATATTTGTCCAACCTATTTTTATGTTACCCCAGTAATAGCTTTTATATCCTTTTACTCATGTACGAATTAATTGCTCTACCATATTGTATTACTTTTGTCACTACCACTACTACTACTACTACTACTACCACTAGTGAACATCGAAATGGTACCTCACTAGTATTCACCTCACTCTGAGCCTTTATATACCCTCTGTGTCCATGTATTGTTTGTAATGGCTTGATAAAGCTCCTAGAGAGCGAAACGTTGCCACAATAAATGTCACATTAGTTGCACTTGTGTCCTTTTACTTTACATATTGTCGGTAATTCTACCAACTTTATTACAATAATTTCATCAGAAAAAGGCACAACACCCACAACCCACTTCACCCACAATTTTTTCTCGTTTCAACTAATTTCATCAGAAAAGTCACAACACCCCACATCACCCACATCCCACAATTTTTTTCTCGTTTTAACCCTTTTAGTTCATTAAAGTTAATAAGGGGACACAGTACATCAGAAAAAGTCACAACAACAACTTATAACCACTTTTCAGCATCTCTAATTCGACTACATTACCCACAACCCTCATCAATTAACAATTTATTCACATTTTTCCCCCCTTCTTTTTACTGAATCTTAAAAGTAATACACATTCCTCCCTACAGTACTAAAATTCTAATAAAATCCTCTCCATACCCATCTCCTTGTATCCACATAAATTAATATTATACTCGCATCAACTACCCAACTATTGCGACATGTTTCAACACCCTCCATTCTTTTCCAATATATCATAACTTTTCATTTCTATAATTTCTTTTTAAAATATTCACACATTACCTTTATATTCAGTAAAATCTCCCCATATTTCTAATTACAACCCTCCCCATACACCTCGCCATCTCACCAGCATTTCTTCACATCCACTCACCCATCTCCCAACACACCTCTTCAGAACACACACAAAAATCACATTTCACATCCACAAATGCATCTCAAATCCACTAAAATCACTATAATCAAGATATTCACAAAACTCTATGACCACCTAACACACACACACACACACCTAACCTAACCTAACCTAACCTAACCTAACCTTACCTTACCTAACCTAACCTAACCTAACCTAACCTAACCTAACTTAACCCAACCTATCCTAACCTAACCTAACCTTACCTAACCTATCCTAACCTACCCTAACCTTACCTAACCTAACCTAAATTATCCTAACCTAACCTATCCTAACCTAACCTAACCTAACCTAACCTAACCTAACCTAACCTAACATTACCTAACCTAACCTAACCTATCCTAACCTATCCTAACCTATCCTAACCTAACCTAACCTTACCTAACCTATCCTAACCTAACCTAACCTAAAATATATTGGAACACTTTCAAAATACATTAGAGTACTCCAGAATTACTTTGAACGACTCCATTTTTGGATATTTCCAAATTAGTTTTGAAAACTTTATCGTAAAATCGAACATTATTTTCTTGTTGGTAAACACACCCATGGTAGAAATATTTACTCGATTTCCGAATAGAAACACTTTCCTCGCTCTGAGAGACTCATTGAGCTTATATGGGTCGCCCCTTCCCCCCGACGCCGCCACTTTGTAATGCGGTTCACACCCAATGTAGAAAATCACACCTGGGTCAACTCAGGACAGACAGACACCATGAAATTAACTTAAATGAGATATAACATTTGTATTCTACCTCATTCCTTTTTTTTTTTTTCATGGTAAGGTTTGATTGATTTAAAATTCATCATGTCTTAAAAACTTTTATTAAACATTTCTCTTTTTAATGAATGAATGAAACATATTAATCTTGGTGTAACAACACGCTCTAAACATCATAAATCCTCCTCTCTAAGTCTTGTTCTTCCAGCGATATTCCAGTAATGATAAATTATGTAGAACAGGACGATAATAAACTGTGTACTATTAGGGTCACAAGTGACATGGTCCTTAGGCAAATAGATAAATTAAAACCTAACAAATCCCCAGGCCCTGATGAACTGTATGCAAGGGTTCTAAAGGAATGTAAAGAGGAGCTTAGCACACCTTTGGCTAATCTTTTCAACATATCACTAAAAACGGGCAGGGGTGCCAATAAGTAAAAATGGAAAATGTGTACCTTTTTTCAAAACAGGTGACAGGTCCTTAGCTTCAACTATAGACAATAACCTAACCCCAAAGGGGGAAAATTTTATGGAATAAATAATTCCCGGGGAGTTCGTAGCCCCTTGAAAAGCATAAATTAATCAACGAATCCGCATGGTTTTACAAAGGGGCTTCCTCCTTACGAATTTATTAACTTTTTTCACAAGGTTTTTGAGGAGGTAATCATGGTAATGAATATGATATTGTGTTATGGATTCAGTAAGGCTTTTTGACAGGGCCCCACATCAGAACTATTAAAAAAAAAAAAAAATTAAAGACAGGGAAATAGGGGGAAAAAATTTTTTTTTCCTGGATAGGGGGCTTGGTTGACAAATGGGCAGCAGAGATTTGCATAAATGGGGAAAAATCAGGTGGGGAATGTCACGAGCGGTGTTCCCAGGGGCAGTGTTGGGGCCCCCCTGGTTACAATCTACAAAAACGACATGATGAGGGCATAAAGAGCGACATCGCAAGTTTGCCGATGAACCAAAATAGGCCGTCGAATTCATTCTGACGAGGACATTGGGCATCCAGGAAGATTTGAATGACTGATGCAGGGGTCGGAGAAGGGGGCAGATGCAGTTTAATATAGACAATGCAAAGTTCAAATTTGGACAGGACAATAACCATGCCACAAAAAACTAAATAATGTAGATGTTGCGAAAAAGATTTAGGAGTTCTGGTTAGCAGTAATCTGAAACCAAGCAACATGAAAAGTGTTTCGCAAAAAAAGGCTAATAGAATCCTTGGCTTCATATAGAACATAAATAATGGGAGTCCTCGGGTTGTTCTAACTCTTACACCTTGGGTTAGGCCTCTTTTAGTTTATGCTACAGTTTGGTCACCTTTTACAAATGGATAAAATTTCCCGGGAAAAATGTAAAAAGGGGAGGTGACAAAGTTGACCCCATGTATCAGAAAACCTTCCCTTGAGGATAGACTAAGGGCCCTGAATCTGCACTCTCTAGAAAGACGTAGAATTAGTGGGGATATGTTGAGGTTTTAAAAAATGGAAGACAGGAATAAAAAAAGGGGGATGTAAAAGTGTGCAAAAAAATTCTAGCCAAAACGGGACTCGCAGCAATGGTTTTAAGTTGGAAAAATTCAGATTCGGGAAGGATATGGGAAAAGTACGGTTTTTGGTATAGGTTGTGGATGAGGGGAACAAACCCCCAAGTACCGTTATAGAGGCCAGAATTGTGATTTTAAAAAAATAGGTTGGATAAATACATGAGTGGTGGGGTGGGGGGGTTAGACCTGATAGTTGTGCTACCAGGTCGGTTCCCGGTTCCTCCCTTAAGTAAATGTGACCGCCTGACTGGTTTGGGGTGCATTGCTTAAACCGGTAGGAACTTGGGCCTGCCCCGCATGGGCCAGTAGGCCCCTTTTGCAGTGTTCCTTCGTTTTTATTTCTTATGTTCTTTCTCGGACCTGTAAATTTTTTAAAATATTTCATTTGCATATAAAGGGGAGAAATTTGCACCATCACCTGTAAAAAATATAACCAATAAAAGTTACATATTTTTTTTATATCCCAAAATATTCTTCTCGTTAACTTAAATATCTCCCCATTCATGAGTTAAAAAAACATAATCGTAGTGGTCCCCTTTTTAAATTTTAAGATGTAAGTATTATGGTAGACATGATTCTTGGGGCTCAGGGAGAGAGAGATGGTCGAAAAGGGAAGTGATACATTTTCATGAAAGATAAATAAGTTATATATTTAAATTTTATATCCTCTTTAAGTTATAATTACTTTTTCAAATAATTTAAAAGAATTAAACCACTGATCAAGGTAAAAAATTTTTTCTTACCCTTTAAGTTCTCAACATTAGGCCAATGTTTTTTAAAATGATGTTTAAAATCTGTGAAAAGTTTCTCCAAATTAATTTTTTACTTCTTTGTGTTGTACCATTAGCAAAATACACAGATTATACTGTCGATTAAATTTTTTTCTGACAAAGTTTTTAGGTATTTGTTTTCCAAAATTAATATACCCCCCCCCCCCCAAACATCACTTTCCCCCCGTTTCCCCCTTTCATCAATGAATTTATGCGAATCATTCATTTTCAACCAATTTTTAACTCCTAAAATTCTTTTCCCCAATGTTTTTACCCTCTTCCTTAAAGTTGATTGGCAGTGTTTCAAAAATTTCCCAAACCCAAAGGAAAATCTTTTACCATTTCACAAATAACAATGAAATCGGGAAATTTCCCCATATTGATCTTTTATGCGGTTTCCGGACAATTTGGGGGGGACTTTCACACACAATCTCCCCTATACATAAAAGTTGCTAAATAGTATTAATAAAAAATTTTATTTAAAATCACCTAAACTAGGATCAGCCATTTCAAAAACCATTTTTATAATTTAAATTTTTTTGGGGTTTGGAAAAAAAAGTTTGAGAAAAGACTATCCATTCACATTCTCGTAACAAATAAATTTTCCAATTTTCTTTATCCATCTTTAGTCCTTTTTTCCCTACCTCGCTACAATCTCTTCTTTTTTAGAGAAAATGTTCCGCATCAACTCTTTTTTTAATGGGGGTTTGACTCTCTTAATTTATATAACATTTCTATAAACACCCCCACTAGTAGTTTGTCGCAACCCCTCCATATTTTTTCTTCAATGATTTCCCTTACCATTTCATCCAAAATTTATACCAAAAATTTCAAACGCTGTCACATCGAATATCTTTTTTTTTAAAAAATACTCATTACAGGGGTTTCTTCAAAGCATATAAAATATTATATATATATATATTATAATATTTTAATTATATATATAATATTATATATATATATATATATATATTAGGTAGTGGTTGGGAGACGCAACCCCCCAGGGGGGTACTACCGTCCTGCCAAGTGAGTGTAAAACGAAAGCCTGTAATTGTTTTACATGAGGGAGGGTTGCTGGTGTCCTTTTTTTCTGTTCCCTGGGAAAAGCAAGATTTCAGGTACGTCTTGCACTTCACTTACACTTAGGTACCTACACTACAGTACAAGCCATATATACACACCCCCCGGGGTTTTTTTCTTTTTTCCCTTTCTAGTTCTTTTCTTTTTATTTCCTCTTTTTCCCCGGGGGGGAAGGGGAAAGAATTTTCTCCGTAAGCCATGCGGTTGTAAGAGGCAACTAAAATCCCGGGGAGCAAGGGGCTAGTAACCTTTTTTCCCCCTTATTATTACAAAATTTTTAAAAGGAAAACTTTCGTTTTTCCTTTGGGCCCCACCCCCCCCCCGGGGGGGGTTTACGGCCGTGTGTTTAAAGAAAGAAAGATATATAATATATATTATATATTAATTATATAATATATTTATCCATTTATATTCAAATTGTGTCCCCTTTTTAAACTTTAATGAACAAAAAGGTTAACTTTCCTTTTTTTTTCAAAAAAGAAAATTCAGACAATATTTTTTTTGGGAAACCTTGCTTGTAAATCATATCCAGCAAGCGTTAAAACGGGTTAAAAACATCTTCCCCTTATTTTTTTTAAATGAACAAAAGATGATGTCACGATACTCATTGAACAAATTATCTTCCCCCAAAACATTTTTAGTTCTTTTAAGTTCATGCATTTCCAAGTAGCACCATCGGTTAAAATCCATAATACCATTTGAAGTAAGTTTGACCCCCATCCTGTATGACACAAAACTCGTGGGGTTCTTTCACCAACTCATGGTGATGCCACGTAGTTTTTTTATGGAAAAAAATTTCTCTGCACATATAGTTAAAAAAAAACTACTAACACATAAACCCCTCGCGGTGAAAAAGAGTATAAAAGACACGTCCGTATTGAGTTACAAGAGTTTTTAGATGAAACGTGGAAGTTCCTTGAAAAATTTGTTACAGAAGCAATGCCAAATCACGAACTGAAAAAATATTAATTCGATGAAGCCCTGATCAGTCCCCTTCCTTCGTTTTTGGGGGGTTTGGGAATCAATTTCTCACCGAAAAAAAGCTTATAGCAAGGGAAGTTTTAAACGGAGTTTTTTAATGAGAAAATTATTGAGTAAATTCCCCCCCAAGTAATTTTTAAATTCTAATGGAAATATTTTTTTTTCATTTGTTGAGTAACAAATTTAAATTTTTGGGTATAATATATTTTTTATCAAAATTGCGGGTAAAAAGCAAAAAAAAGATGAAGAAAAATATCTTTCGGTAATAAAAGGGGTAATTTTACAAAAGATTTTAGTGGCAGGATAAAATTCTTTTAGTACAACAAGCAAATTTTTTCGCTTTTTAAAATTAAAAAAGGGGAGGTCTTTGCTGATTTTTAAAGTCAGTTTTACCACTTAGCAGTCCATATTTTTTAAATCACCGGGTTTCAAAAAGCAAATCTCTAGTGAAGTCACTCGGATAAATTTGGAAGCATAAATTTGTAAAAATGGAAAAAAAAACCCCAATTTTTTCAATATTCGCACAGTATAGAGGGGCCTCCACATAATTTTATAACTGAAAAGTTGATAACCCTCTATAATACTGAAAAATTTAGTACAAAAAAAAGGTCGTGAGTTTATATTAAAAGGTGCAAAATGAATTTGTTAAGGGGGTTTTAACGATCCCAAACGATTAAAGGGAAAAAAAGTTGTGTTTCCAAAGGAATAGGTTTTCCCGGAGGGATTGGCATGCAACTTTATTCATTAAAAAAAGGGGGGAAAATTCTTGTTTTTGCAAAGGTTTTAAAAAAACGCTAAAAATTGTTATCATTATTGTAAAATATGAAAATAAAAATTCATAATACTTTTTTTGTTTTATTAAACCGCATTTTAGTTTTTTTAAGTTAAAAAGGGGGAAAATTCTTGTTTTAAAAAAATTTAAAAAACGTCTTAGAAATTTTGTTATCATTTTGAAAAATGTCAAATTTAAAATACTCATAATTTTTTATTCCCCAGCAGTCAAAACCCTTTTTGGGCAACGAAAAAGATCATACGTCGGGCGGGAACTGCTGAGTATAAACATCTCTGTTCTCTGATGGTCGGCATTAGACCTCTTCCAGCAGGTCGACTAACCAGATCAAGAAAATGGGACACCCCAATAGGAGGAAAAATTTTTAAAATTAAAGAAGGAAAATTGTACGATAAAAAAATATTGTCGTAAAAGTCTGCTTTTTTTTTCATGCGAATTTTTGTATAAAAGGATATGGTGCAAGTTATTATTGGGTAAGAAATATCCTTATCTGATGGTATCGAAGTAAGAACCTTTTATTTATTAGAAGATGCAGAGTTGAAGATCTGAACCCGGGAACTTTTTATTGATTTTTAAAACCTTTCCCCGGATAAAGAAATTAATTTCCTTTTTTTAGCAGCCAAAATAACCCAATTTGTTTTGCGGGACATTGGGGGGAAAATACCATTTCTAAAAATTTAATGAAAAACAAGAGATCCCATTTGGTTAGGTTTTAAAAGAAACAAATTTCGCGACAAAATAAATATTTCAAGGAAATCCATTGAAGAGTATAAAAAGTTGAAAGACAATAAAAATATCGAGAGGTTATTTTTTCTGAAAGGTTTGGGAGGTAAGAAACCTCAAATGTTTATATTGGAATACACTTTTAAAAACCCTATACCGAAGATATGAAATGAAATTTAAGGAAAAAGGGTATTCGATCAACCTGGTTGTCAAGAACAAAGAAAAACAAAACCAAGGTCAAAATTAGAAGATGATTCGAATTTATTGTTTTTCTAAAATTTGAAGGAAGTTTTGGTACCCTCAGATAAGAAAAAATTATTTACCTTTACATGGTTTAATTCATTTAAATTATTATGAAGAAGAAATTATAACTTGAAGAAGATATATTTGAATTAATATATATAACTCAATTTATCTCTTCAAAAAATGTACACTTACCTTTTCGACCATCTCCTCTCCCTGAACACCAAGAACATGTCTACCATAATACTTACATCATTAATTTAAAAAGGGGGGAACCAGTACGTTTATGTTTTTTTAAACTCATGAAGGGGGGAAATTTTTAAAGTTAACGAGAAAAAATTTTTTTTGGGATAGTGAAAAATATGTAACTTTTATTTGGGTTTATCTTTTTACAGGTAGGTGAAAATTTCTCCCCAAATTTAATGTAATGAAATATTTTAAAATTTTTTTTACAGGTACCGATGTACGGGGCTTGGAAGAACAAGACTTAGAGAGGGGGTTTTATGATGTTTAAGCGTGTTGTTACCCCAAATTAATATGTTTCATTCTTTTCCTTTAAAAAAGAGAAATTTTAATAAAAGTTTTTAAGACATGATAAATTTTAAATCAATCAAACCTTACCTAAAAAAAAAGGAATGAGGTAAAATACAAATGTTTATCTTTTTTAAATTTTAATTTCATGGTGTCTGTCGTCCTGAGTTCCCCCAGGTGTGATTTTTTACCTTGGGTGGAATTGCATTACTCCCGTCGTCTGCCCTGTGTTCCCGCAGGTGTGATTTTCACCTTTTGGGGTGAACCGCATTCCGGGGGGCGCGGGGGGAAGGGGGACCCCATATAAGCTCAATGATCTCTAAGGGGGAGGAAAGGTTTCTTTGGGGAAAATGAGTAAATATTTCTACCATGGTGTTTTTCCAAAAAAGAAAAATGTTCGATTTTACGAAAAAGTTTCAAAACAATTTGGAAAAAATCCAAAAATGAGTCGTTCAAATAATTTCTGGAGTACCTAATGTATTTTGGAAGTGTTCCAATTTTTTAGGTTAGTTAGGTTGGTTAGGGTTTGGATAGGTTTGGTAAGGGTTTGGTTAGGTTAGGATAGGTTAGGATAGGTTTGGATAGGTTAGGTTAGGGTTTGGTTAGGTATGTTGGGTTTGGTTAGGTTAGGTTAGGTTAGGATAGGTTAGGTTTTGGTTTTGGTTGGTTAGTAGGTTTGGGGAGGTTAGGATAGGTTAGGAAGGGTTTGGTTGGTTAGATGGTTGGGTTAAGTTAGGTTTTGGGTTTGGTTAGGTTTGGTTAGGTTAGGTTTAAAGGTAAAAGGGTTAGGTTTAGGTTTGGTTAGGTTTGGTTTGGTTAGGTTGGTTTGGTGTGTGTGTGTGGGTGTTAGGTGGTCATAAGTTTTTGAATATCTTGATTATAGAATTTTAGTGGATTTGAGATGCATTTGTGGATGTGAATGTGATTTTTGTGTGGTTTGAGAGGGGTTGGGGGATGGGTGATGGATGTGAAAAAATCGGGTGAGATGGGGAGGGATGGGGGGGGTTTTAATTGAAAAATTGGGGGGATTTACTGAATATAAAGGTAATGTGTGAATATTTTAAAAAAAAATTATAGAAATGAAAAATTAGAATTTGGAAAAGAATGGAGGGTGTTGAAACATTTGCAAAAAGTTGGGTAGTTTTGCGAGTAAATATTTAAATTTTTGTGGATACAGGGATGGGTATGGAGAGGATTTTATTTAGAATTTAGACTGAGGGGGGAATGTGTATTGCTTTTTAAAATTCAGTAAAAGAAGGGGGGGAAAAAAAAGTGAAAAATTGTTTAATTGATGAGGGGTTTTGGGGAATGTATCGAATTAGAGATGCTGAAAAAGTGGTTTAAGTTGTTTGTGATTTTTCGATTCTGGTCCCCCCTTTTTAAATTTTTAAGAAAAAAAGGGTTAAAAAAGAGAAAAAAAATTTGGGGTTGGGGGGAGTGGGGTGTTGTGATTTTCTGATGAAATTAGTTTTAAAACGAGAAAAAATTGTGGGTGAAGTGGGGTTTTGGGTGTTTTGCCTTTTTCTGATGAAATTAGTTAAAACAGAAAAAATTGTGGGTTGTGGGGGGTTGTGGGTTTTGGGTGTTGTGGGTGTTGTGGGTTTTGGGGTTTTTGTTGCTGTGACTTTCTGAGATATTAGCTAAAACGAGAAAAAAATTTTGGGGTTTTGAATGTTTGCCTTTTTCTGATGAAATTAGTTTAAAAAAGAGAAAAAATTTGGGGTTTTGGGGTGTTGTGGGTTGTGGGTTTTGGGGGTTTTGGGGGTTTTGGGGGGTTGTTGTTGTGACTTTCGATGAAATTTTCAAAACGAGAAAAAAATTGTGGGTTGTGGGGTTTGGGGCCTTTTTTTGTGAAATTGTTAAAAAGAGAAAAAATTGTGGGGTTTTGGGGTTTGTGGGTTGTGGGGTTGTGGGTGTTGTGGGTTTTGGGTTGTTGTTGTTTGAAATTTCTGATGAAATTGCTAAAACGAAAAAAATTGTGGGTTTTTGGGTGTTGTGGGTTGTGGGGTTTTTTGTTGTTGTGACTTTTGATGAAATTTGTTAAAAAAAGAGAAAAAATTGGGGTTGTGGGGGGGTTGGGTGCTGTGGTTAGGGTCATAAAATTTTTTTTTTTAAAATCTTGGTTACAGTGAAAAGACATTATTAAAAAAGAGTAAAAAATTTTTTTGGTAATTGATGGGGAAGGTAGTCGAATTAGAGTTAAAACCCAAAAAAAGATGATATAAGTGGGGTTTTGGGTGAAAATTTTAAAAACGATATTTAAGGGTTTTGAAAGGGGTTCAAGGGTGTTTATGTGGTATTCAAATGATTTTTGAAGTGTTTTGGGGTGTTCAAAAGAAAAATTTTGAGTTAGTTTTTGTGACTTTTTTTCTGAGTATTGTGTCCCCTTAATAACTTTAATGAACTAAAAAAAGGTAAAAACGAGAAAATGCCCATCGGGGATGAGGGATGAGTTGTAAATTTTAAAGAAAGTGTAAGTGCAGATAAATTCGAGATGTCAAATCTTATTTGGGGTATCAAATAGTGTTTTGGGAAAAGTTCAAAGGTGTTCAAAAAGGGGTTTTGAGTGTGTTCAAATGTTGTTTTTTGAAGGTGTCAGGGTGTTTTTTAAGGTGTTCAAAGGGGGGTTTTTTAAGGTGTTTTAAAGGTGTTTTTTAGGTTATTCAAAGGTTTTGAGTGGTTCAAAGATTATGAGAGTTTTGAAGGTTTCAAAGGGGTTTTTTAAGGGGTTCAAAGGGGTTTATGTGGTATTCAAAAGGGGTTTTTTTGAAGGTGACAAAAATTATAAGACTTACAAGGGGTTAAATGATGTGCAAAGTACTTTAAGGGTTCGGGGGTTTTCAAGGTATTTGGGGGTGTTCGAAAGATGTTTTTTGGGGAATTTTTAGTGTTGTTTGGAAATGGGATAAAATTTTTTGTGAGTATTCAAAGATTTATGGAGTGTTTTTTAAGATGTTAAAGAAAAGTGCGATTTAACTTTTAATATGTAAAATTTTAGTAGTGAATTTAACGAAAGGGAGAAGCGAGTGGTGCTTTCTGATGTACTGTGTCCCCTTTTTAACTTTAATGAACTGAAAGGGTTAAAAAAGAGAAAAATTGGGGGGGATGAGTGAAAATTGTGAGGGGTTGGTTGGAGTCGAGGTTTGGGAGGGGGGGAGGAGGTTACTTCATGGAAGGGGACCCGAATGAAATATTAAAAAAAAGTCAGTTGTGTTGTAAAGAAATTGTGGGGATTAACAAAAAAAAAAAAGTTTTTGAGTCTGTGTCCCCTATTAAATTTAATGAACTAAAAGGATCGACAAGATTCAGCCTGTGTGCGCGGTCACTGCTAGGGGTAAGTCGACAAGATTTAGCTTGTAGTGTGACTCATGACCGCCGATAAAAAACCCTTTAGTTTTATTTGACTTTTTTAGACCTGTAGTAAACATGCTTACCCCCAGAGGGGATCCAAAAACTTGATCCCAAGGGAATTGGAGAATTTCGAAAACCCCCAGGGGGGAATCCAAAAAAATTGATCGAGAAGGGGACTTTGATTTCGAGAAAATTTTGGGGGTGGGGGGGAAAGTGAAGGGGGAACCTCAAAAATTTGTCCGAGGGGATGGAAAATTTTAAAACCCTTGTCCAAGGAATGGAGACTTTATTTCGAGAAAAATTGATCCCAGGAATTGAACTTTTATTTCGAAAATTTTTTTGGGGGTTGGGGGTGAAAGTGGGAGGGGGCAACCCAAGGAAAATCATAAGAATTTTGAAACCCCCATAGGGGGGAATCCCAAAAAATTGATCCGAAATTTAGACTTTGATTTCGAGAAATTTTTGGATGGGGGGTGAAAGGGGGGGGGAACCTTAAAAATTTTATCCAGGAATGGAGGCACAAAAAAATGAAAATTAAAAAAAAAATTTGAAAAAAATCGGAAAAAATTTTGAGGGGCCGGGGGCGATCCGGACGACGCTGCAGAAAGGGGCCCAGAAGGCACGGGGGGGGGGGCGCAAAGGGCGGGGGGCGGACGCGCGGGCGGGGGGCCGGGGCGCAAAGGGCGCGGGCGGCGCGCGGGCGGCGCGCGGGCGGGCCGCGGCGCGACAGGGGGGGCGCGAAGGGGGGGGTCGTGGGCGGGGGGGTATTGGTTGGGGGGTCAAGGGTGAGGTAGTCTCGAGGGCGAGGTCAAGGTCAAAACCGGAAGTAACACCTAGGTGTGAAAAGGGGATGCCTCAGAAGAAGGCCCTAGACCGGAATGGATGTCTCTGTAGAAGGCCTAAACCGGAAGGGATGCCTCTGTAGAAGGCCTAAACCGGAAGGGATGCCTCTGTAGAAGGCCTTTTCCGGAAGGGATGCCTCTGTAGAAAAGTTCTCTACTTATATATATATATATATATATATATATATATATATATATATATGTATGTATGTATATATATGTATATATATATGTATATATATGTGCAAAATAACCACTGTGAAAAAATAGAGAAATTCCAAGCACTTTCGTGACTACTCACATTATCATTTGTGTCATCTGTGTAAGTCCCATCCTGTCTGAGTAAGGGCCCGATACTAGATGTGGTATTTGCCTTGTTTTTGGCATATGAAAAGAAATATTTTGAATTTCTTTCAATTTCACTAATAGCTTTACGCTCCTCCTGTCTCTCCTGGTTCCTGTAAGAGTCATTTAACTTAAGTTCGATAGTTTCCACTTCCCCCGTCAGCGCCTCCTTTCATGTATCAGATATTCTAGCAGTGACTCTTCGTCGTCTTCTGTAGAGGGAACATCTTTCTCTTTCCAGTTTACTCCTGCTCTTCTTCTTTCTAAGGGGAATATGCCTAGAACATGCTTCAGCTGCCAGGAAGTTGATCCTTTCAAGGCACTGGTTTGGATCCATGTCATTTAAGATATCTTCCCAACATGTTTCGTTTAGGACATGGTTTACCTGGTCCCAGTTGATGTTCTTGTTGTTGAAGTTGTATTTTGTGTAGACATCTTCACAGGTACATGCATTCTGCTGGTCAAGACCCCTCTGCATGTACGTCTAGACTTCGATTAGGTTGTGATCGGAATTAGTTGTTTTTGATATTCTTATGTCTCTTATCAGGTCCTCATTATTTGTGAAGATAAGGTCAAGTGTGTTTTCTAGTCTTGTTGGCTCCACTATCTGCTGGCATAAGGTGTGTTTTTCGCAGAGACTTAGTAGCTCATGTGTGTGACCTATCATCTGCGCTACCTCCGGGGATTGTTTCAGCTATAACATTATTTGCTACATTCTTCCATTTTGTATGCCTTAGGTTGAAATCACCAAGCAGTATGATTGTAATAAAGTTGGTAGAATTACCGACAATATGTAAAGTAAAAGGACACAAGTGCAACTAATGTGACATTTATTGTGGCAACGTTTCGCTCTCCAGGAGCTTTATCAAGCTTGATAAAGCTCCTGGAGAGCGAAACGTTGCCACAATAAATGTCACATTAGTTGCACTTGTGTCCTTTTACTTTACAAGCAGTAAGATGTTTGGGGATGGAGCTGGAAGGTTTTCCAGACAGTAATCCATTTTCAGTAGCTGTTCCTTGAACTGTTGTGAGGTTGCATCTGGTGGCTTATATACAACCACAATGACTAGGTTTTGGCTCTCGATCTTCATTGATAGAACTTCAACTACCTCATTTGTGGTGTTCAGCAACTCCGTGCAGATGAGGGACTCTTTGACATACAGGCCAACCCTCCCCCCCCTTTGTTGCCTGTTCATTCTGTCGCATCTATAAAGGTTGTAACCACTTATCCATATTTCACTGTCAAAGTGATCTTTTGTGCGAGTCTCTGTGAAGGCTGCAAACATTGCATTAGACTCCTAGAAGTCCACTGATGAAAGGCATTTTGTTGTTGGTGGATGGCTTAAGGCCCTGTATATTAGCAAATATGAACGAGGTTGCATTCTGTGTTTTTTGGGGGGGATTTTGTTATTGGCATCAGTATATATTAATAATAATGGCTCATCCAGCCAAGCTAGATGTTGTACCTGCCATCGAAGGGCATACGGTGGTATGGACGCCTCTGAGCTGATTTCATTCTACTCCTTGTGTGTATACTATTTCAATAAGCAGCATATTATATTACTGTACTCATGAAACGAGTGGTATTGATGAATAACAACACTGCACTAGCCAAGGAGTCGAACCCATGCTGTTTTGGCCTGCCTCATGGTGAGAGAAAACGCATGACGCTTTGTTAAGGATTGTGTAGCGTCATGCATTATCGCTCACCATGAGTCGGGCCAAAACAGCATGGGTTCGGCTCCTTGGCTAGTGTAGTGATGTTATTGATCAATACCACTTGTTTTGTGGGGCACAATAATATATATATATATATATATATATATATATATATATATATATATAATTTATATATATATTATATATATATATATATATATATATATTTATATTATATATATATATATATATATATATATATATATTATATATATTATATATATATTTATATATATATATATATATATATACATGTATATATATACAAGTAGTACTGGAGGCGGCTGTATGGCTCGGAAGTAACACCTAGGTGTTACTTCCGGTTTCCTACAGAGCGGTCCCTCCTCTGAGCGGTCTCCTTTTCACACCTATGTGCTAATGACCTTTTCACACCTATGTGCTAATGACCCTTTTCACACCTATGTGCTAATGACCTTGACCCCGCCCACGACCCCCGCCCACGACCCCGCCCACGACCCCCCCCACGACCCCCCCCGCGCCCCCCCGCACCCCCCACCCGCACCCCCGCGCCCCCCCCGAGCCCCCCCCGCCCGTCGCGCAGACCACCGGCCCCGCCGCGCCTCGCGCCCTGCCCGCGCCCCTCGCGCCCCTCGCGCCCTGCCCCGCGCCTTCTGCAGCGTCGTCCGGATCGCCCCCGCGCCTCGAATTTTTTCCGATTTTTTTCAATTTTTTTTTTCATTTTCTTGTGCTCTCCTCGAATCAAGTTTTTTGGATTGCCCCTCCCACTTTCACCCCTATCCCAAATTTTTTCGAATTTTTTTTCTCAATAATACAAAGGCTCCATCTCCTCGGATCAAGATTTTCTCGATATCAAAGTCTCCATCTCCTCGGATCAATTTTTTTCTCGAAATCAAAGTCTCCATCTCCTCGGATCAAGTTTTCTCGATATCAAAGACTCCAATTCCTCAGATCAAGCTTTTGGATTCACCCCTATGGGGTTTTGAAATTCTTATGATCTCCTTGGATCAAGTTTTCTCGATAATACAAAGACTCCAATTCCTCGGATCAAATTTTTCTCGAAATCAAAGTCTCCATCTCCTTGGATCAATACACAAATAACCCGCACATAAAAGACAGAAGCTTACGACGACGTTTCGGTCCGACTTGGACCATTGACAAAGTCACACTAACAGAGGTGGAGCAGGAAGGCTATATATAGGCAGGAAGAGGTGGAGGTGGTAGTAGTAGTGGTAGTAGTAGTAGTAGTAGTAGTACAAGAATTGTATATAATACCGACAGGATGAAATGACACATGCACAACACCCGGGCATCCCCACCGTAGACGTTTCGCCATCCAGCCAGCCACTGGATGGCGAAACGTCCACAACAAAGACAACCAGACGCCGCACATGTGTCTAATTTCATCAGTAGATGTAGTAGAAGAAGAAGAGGTAGTAGTAGTGGTAGTGGTAGAAGGTGGGAAATAAGGAAGACGAGCCAGTCAAATACAAAGGAAGGGGAGCACTGCAAGAGAGCTAGAAACCCACAGAGGGAGAGCAAGCGCACCGAGGTGCGTGAAAGGGGAAGTGGTGAAATAAAATAAAGAAGGAACAGAAACACGAGACAGGAGAGAGAAAGACAACCCAGAGGAGAAAAGGAGAGAGGAAAGGGGAAGAGGAAGAAGAAAAAGAGAAGAAGAAGAAAAAATGAGGATTCAGGTTAAGTCACGGGTGTTCAGAAGTTTGGAGCATTTTACAATGTAGTGGGAGAGGAAGGCATCTACAGAGACGAAGCCAGGGCTAAGGTTCATACAAGGAAAGTTGTGTATAAGAGAGGATTCAACTAAACGGCGACTGTTCGAGTTGGAAGTAGGGAAGACAGTTTTAGCAGAAGACCAGTCAATAGGATGGCTATGATCTCTGACGTGACAGAAAAGAGCATTGTTAGTGTCGGCAAGCCTAACACTATTTTTGTGCTCCCTAAGTCTGTCAGAAAGAGATCGACCAGTTTCTCCAAAGTATTGAAGAGGACAGGAGGAGCAAGAAATAGAGTAGACACAGGAACATCTGTAGAGGGAGGAGAGGTATGAACGAGATTAGTGCGAAGAGTGTTAGTCTGGCGGAAGGTAAGCTTGATGTCTAAGGACGGAGAGAATTGTTGAGATTAGAAAGACCGGAAATGTAGGGAAGGCAGAGGATAGAAGAGTTTCCCATGAGTAGAGAGTTTGGGAGAGAAGAAATTGCGTTTAGCACGTGAGAGGGCAGAGTCTATGAAATGGGAAGGGTAGCCAAGACGGGAGAACGAATTATAAAGAGTGGAAATTTCTGCTGGAAGGAACTGAGGATCACAGATGCGGAGGGCACGGAGAAAGAGGGAGATAAGAACACTTTTCTTGACAGGGGAAGCATGATAGGAAAAGTAGTGAATGTACATGCCACTGTGCATAGGTTTACGGTAAACGGAAAAGGAAAAAACCTGTATCTGAGCGGTGGACATGGACATCAAGGAAAGGAAGTAAGGAATTAGATTCCCATTCAGCTTTAAACTTAATGGAAGGGGCAAGATTGTTAAGAGCTTCAAGAAAAGGTTGGAAGAGACTGGAGTCATGAGGCCACAGAGCAAAGATGTCATCCACATAGCGGAGCCAGAGTGAAGGTTGCACATCGAGGGTAGGAAGAAGAACAGTCTCGAAGTATTCCATGTAAAGATTAGCAAGGACAGGAGAGAGAGGAGAGCCCATAGCGACACCGAAGGTTTGGGAATAATATTTTCCCTTGGAAGGAAAAGGAGTTCGAGTCCACACAGAGGCGGATCAGATCAAGAAAGACATCAGTGGGATAGGGAGATGAAGAAACCCTTCATGGGCCTTCTCTCTAAGGAAATCAAGGACATCATCAAGAGGGACATTGGTGAAGAGGGACTCAACGTCAAGACTAAGCATCTTACAGGTTGGGAGAGAGCGAACCCGTTCAATGAAGTCTTGAGAGTGACGGAGGTGGGCAGGAGAAAAAGTACCAAGAAAGGGAGTGAGGGTTTTGGCCAGCCAAGAAGAAGAGAATAAGAGACAGAACCTCTAGAGGATATGATAGGACGAAGAGGAATATCAGGTTTATGAGTTTTGGGAAGGCCATAGAAATAGGGAAGAGAGGGACAGATGACACGAAACCGTTGAACAAGGTCAAAGTCAGGAGGACAGAGGTCGGAGAGAGTCCTTAGTTTTTTGTTGAAAGTTCTCTTGATGCGATCAAGAGGGTTGGAAACGAGAGGAGTGTAGGTGCGTGAGTCAGAGAGCAAGACATCAGCTTTACGGAGGTAATCCTCGCGATCAAGGATAACTACCGAATTACCTTTGTCAGAAGATAGTATGACAATGTTAGTGTTAGATTTAAGAGAAGAAAGGGCAAGTTGGTAACGGCGTGGAAGGTGGTGATTCTTGGAAAACAGACTAACAAGAGCAGGAAGGAGAGCACCACGAAAAGTGGACAAGTCAGGAAGATTACGGAAGCGAGATTGACGAAAGGAATCAAAAGAGCTAATCAGGGAAATACCAGCGCGAGGAGTAGGCGAAGTGGCAAAGGAAAGACCAAAACCAAGGACTCTCTCCGACCTCTGTCCTCCTGACTTTGACCTTGTTCAACGGTTTCGTGTCATCTGTCCCTCTCTTCCCTATTTCTATGGCCTTCCCAAAACTCATAAACCTGATATTCCTAACAATGCTCTTTTCTGTCACGTCAGAGATCATAGCCATCCTATTGACTGGTCTTCTGCTAAAACTGTCTTCCCTACTTCCAACTTGAACAGTCGCCGTTTAGTTGAATCCTCTTATACACAACTTTCCTTGTATGAACCTTAGCCCTGGCTTCGTCTCTGTAGATGCCTTCCTCTCCCACTACATTGTAAAATGCTCCAAACTTCTGAACACCCGTGACTTAACCTGAATCCTCATTTTTTCTTCTTCTTCTTCTTTTTCTTCTTCCTCTTCCCCTTTCCTCTCTCCTTTTCTCCTCTGGGTTGTCTTTCTCTCTCCTGTCTCGTGTTTCTGTTCCTTCTTTATTTTATTTCACCACTTCCCCTTTCACGCACCTCGGTGCGCTTGCTCTCCCTCTGTGGGTTTCTAGCTCTCTTGCAGTGCTCCCCTTCCTTTGTATTTGACTGGCTCGTCTTCCTTATTTCCCACTTCTACCACTACCACTACTACTACCTCTTCTTCTTCTACTACATCTACTGATGAAATTAGACACATGTGCGGCATCTGGTTGTCTTTGTTGTGGACGTTTCGCCATCCAGTGGCTGGCTGGATGGCGAAACGTCTACGGTGGGGATGCCGGGTGTTGTGCATGTGTCATTTCATCCTGTCGGTATTATATACAATTCTTGTACTACTACTACTACTACTACTACCACTACTACTACCACCTCCACCTCTTCCTGCCTATATATAGCCGTCCTGCTCCACCTCTGTTAGTGTGACTTTGTCAATGGTCCAAGTCGGACCGAAACGTCGCCGTAAGCTTCTGTCTTTTATTGTGGGGGTTATTTGTGTATCGTTCCAGTCACGGTATTGTGCCTTTTGTTATTTATCCTTGGATCATGCTTTCCTCGATAATACAAAGACTCCATCTCCATGGATCAAGTTTTCTCGATAATACAAAGACTCCATCTCCTCGGATCAAAGTTTTTTGGATTCCCCCCTCTGGGGGTAAGCATTCAAATGAACTCCTCCTATGGGGCATGGTACTTTCTCTTACTACAGGTCTAAACAAGTGTGACGTCAGTATTCCTCTCATTAAGTTAAATGAACTAAAAAGTGTGTTTACTCGGCGGTCAGTGACTTCACGTGATGACCTCACACATACAGGCTGAATCTTGTCGACTTCCCCTATGTCAGTGACGTCACGCAATGACCCCACACACACAGGCTGAATCTTGTCGACTTCCCCCTATGTCAGTGACGTCACGCGATGACCCCACACACACAGGCTGAATCTTGTCGACTTCCTCCCCTACACATTTCATATACAACATAGGGAAAACATTTTCACTCTTAACCCAGGATAATCCAAATAATTTCACATTTTTTCGTTAATACCCACAACAATCCACAATTTCTTTACAACACAAGTCTAGACATTTTTCTCGTTTTAACTATTTCATCTCAGGTCACTCCCCACGAAGTAACCTTCTCTCTCTCCTCCTCCCCACCCTCCCGAACCCTCACACTCCAACCAACACCTCACAATTTTCACTCATAACCCCCAATTTTTCTCGTTTTAACTATTTCATCAGAAAGTCACCACAACACTTATAACCACTTTTCGATAAATTCACTAGTCACAATTTTACATATTACGAAGTTAATACGCACACACACCTCACTTTACTTTGAACTCCTTCAAAACACTCTCATAAAACATTTGAATACTCACAAAAATACCTTTGAACATTTTCCGAACAACACTGAAACACTTCCAAGACAACATTTTGAGTACTCCCAAATACACCACTGATTACTTCTAAAACACCACTGAATACAGTCAAAACACCAGCAAAATCACCATAAACTAAGATCAACACCCACATCCCACAACATCCACAACCCACAACACCCACATCCCACAACACCCACAACCCACATCACCCACATCCCACATCACCCACACCCCACAATTTTTTCTCGTTTTAACTAATTTCATTCAGAAAAAAGTCACAACAACAACCCACATCATCCACAACACCCACAACCCACATCACCCACACCCCACTATTTTTTCTCGTTTTAACTAATTTCATCAGAAAAAGTCACAACAACCCACAACTTATAACCACTTTTCAGCATCTCTAGTTCGACATCAACACCCACAACCCACAACACCCCACAACCCACAATTTTTCTCGTTTTAACTATTTCATCAGAAAAAGTCACCACAACACTTATAACCACTTTTCCATTAATTCACTAGACACAATTTTACATATTACAAAGTTAATACGCACACACACCTCACTTTACTTTGAACACCTTCAAAACACTCTCATAAATCATTTGAATACTCACAAAAATACCTTTGAACATTTCCAAACAACACTGAAACACTTCCAAAATATCATTTTGAATACTCCCAAATAAGATTTGACAGCTCTAATTTATCTGCACTTACACATTTCATTAAATTACAACTCATCCCCACAATTTTTTCTCGTTTTAACTAATTTCATCAGAAAAAGTCACAACAACAACCCACAACTTATAATCACACCCTTGAATAACCTCGAAACACCATTTGAGTACTCCCAAATACACCATTGAATACTACTAAAACACCACTGAATACACTCAAATCACCACCAAAATCACCATAAACTAAGATCAACGCCCGCAATCCACAACACCCACATCCCACAACACCCACATCCCACATTATTTTTCTCGTTTTAACTAATTTCATCAGAAAAAAGTCACAACAACAACCCACAACTTATAACCACTTTTTAGCATCTCTAGTTCGACAAACAACACCCACAACCCACAACACCCCACAACCCACAATTTTTTTCTAATTTTTAACTAATTTTCATCAGAAAAAGTCACAAAAACACCCCACTTATATCATCTTTTTTTTTTTTTGGTATCTCTAGTTCGACTACATTACCCACAACCCTCATCAATTTCCAATTTATACACATTTTTTTTCCCCTTCTTTTTACTGAATCTTAAATGTAATACACATTCCTCTTTACATTACTAAAATTCTAATAAAATCCTCTCCATACCCATGTCCTTGTATCCACATAAATTGATATTATACTCGTATCAACTAATCTCACTGTCCAACTATTACGACATGTTTCAACACCCTCCATTCTTTTCCAATATATCATAACTTTTCAATTCTATAATTTCTCTTTAAAATATTCACACATTACCTTTATTTTCAGTAAAAACTCCCCATATTTCATTAAATTTCTAATACAACCCTCCCAATACCCCTCTCCATCTCACCCGCATTTCTTCACATCCACTCACCCATCTCCCAACACACCTCTTCCGAACACACGCACACACACAAAAATCTCATTTTCACATCCACAAATGCATCTCATCACCCATCTCAAATTCCACTAAAATCACCGTAACCAAGATATTCACAAAAACTCTATGACCACCTAACACACACACACACACACACTCACACACACACACCTAACCTAACCTAACCTAACCTAACCTAACCGAACCTAACCTAACCTAACCTAACCTAACCTAACCTAACCTAACCTAACCTAACCTATCCTAACCTAACCTAACCTAACCTAACCTAACCTAACCTAACCAAACCTAACTTAACCTAACCTATCCTAACCTAACCTAGCCTAACCTAACCTAACCTAACTAACCTAACCAAACCTAACTTAACCTAACCTATCCTAACCTAACCTAAAACCCAACCTAACCTAAACTAAACCTAACCTATCCTAACCTAAACCTAGCCTAACCTAACCTAACCTAACCTAACCTAACCGAACTTAACCTAACCTAAACCTTTCCTAACCTAGCCTAACCTAACGTAACCTAACCTAACCGAACCTATCCTAACCCAACATAACCTAACCTAACCTAACAGAACCTAACCTAACCTAACCTAACCTAACCTAACACTAACTTATCCATAACCTAACCTAACCTAATTAACCTAACCTTACCTAACCTAACCTTACCAAACCCAACCTAACCTAAATTAACCTACCGAACCTATCCTAACCCAACCTAACCTAACCTAACCTAACAGAACCTAACCTAACCTAACCTAACCTAACCTAACTTATCCTAACCTAACCTAACCTAACCTAACCTAACCTAACTTATCCTAACCTAACCTAACCTAACTTATCCTAACCTAACCAACCTAACCTAACATAACCAACCTAACTTATCCTAACCTAACCTAACCTAACTAACCTAACCTACCCTAACACTATCCTAACTCAAATACACTAAAATCACTGTAACCATGATATTCACAAAAAACTCTATGACCACCTAACACACACACACACTCACACACATACATACACACACACACACACACACACACACACACACACACACACACACACACCACACACACACACACACACACACACACACCACACACACACACACACACACCTCACTTTACTTTGAACACCTTCAAAACACTCTCATACATCATTTGAGACCACCTTTTCTCAGTATCTCTCATCCACAACCTTTATCATCTCACTACAGAACAACCCCAAGATTACTTCGAACACTCTCATAAATCATTTAAATACTCACATAAACACCTTTGAACATTTCCAAACAACACTGAAGCACTTCCAAAATATCATTTTGATTACTCCCAAATAAGATTTATCATCTCTAATTTATCTACACTTACACATTTCATTAACTGAAATTACAACACATCCACCATACTCTCCCCCATTCCGACTT
>NC_069429.1:48182000-48211047 GCF_026875155.1 Cherax quadricarinatus
TAAAATTTTTCCCCACAACGCTCTGTAACATCAAAAACCCACTTCCACCGCTGACAACGTTTGATAAAGTTGCCTCAGCCACCGTCTCCCCTCTCCACCCGCTGTTACACAACCATTAACCTCACAGTGCTTGTCAAACCCCAATCCCCTGTCCCCACCATTGTAATTCCCCCAGTGAATCCATCCAAAGGGAAGAAAAACGACGATTTTCCAGTAAACCCTAGGGAAAACTTATTTTACACTTCTCCTTCAAATACGACACCAGACTGTACTGAACTCTACAAAAGCCTCGGGGCTGGAACAGAAAGTTGCATGTAAACACCGCTTCATTCACACTCACCCAAGTTTTTGGTTCATAAGCCCAAACTTTTTTCATTTCAGCAAAAAGGCTAAATTATCCCCCCTATCTAGAAGCAGTTAAAAAAGTTTGGAAAATGGCCCCATTGCTAACCTGCCTCCTCGTTATCCAATAACTCCCATATGTGTTCTACCCTCTGATGTGACCTACCCGGGCCCCAGCTACTCAAATTCAAGACTTAGCTACAAAAAGTTCAAAAAAACACCCCGCTTTTCCTGTCTAAATTTGCCCACGATCGCCTTAGCTGCTGGAAACCCCTGGCCTATTTCTCTTACTAAGAACACTCCTTTTCCAGAGCTTTTTCTTCATCGCCCCCGTTTTCCCCCGCTCACCCCATTGGGATTTACTAAACTTTTTTGTTGCTTGCTGTCTTCAGAAGTTCTGATTGGAACTGAATCCCCAGGCTGAGGCTGACAACTCAAATTCTACGCTTCAAGGGTGAGGGACTGTTTACATCGTTTACATTTACTGTTCCTGCCTATTTTCTGTATTCGGAAAAAAGCCTACTGTGTGGCAAATTTTTCGAAAAAAAATTGCCTAACTGTTCCCTTTGTGTCTTACCTCCCAACCTGTCGGTTTTTAAACCCTTTTGATGCTCTCTTGCAGACACTGAAAAACCCATGGCTTTTGGGTAAGAGAACCCCCTTGGGACATCCCTTTTAAAGGAAAACTTTTGGGGCTGGCAACGGAGTGGACATCCTAAAACCAAGAAACCATCGAGAACGTCTTGACGAATTTAAAGGTGTAATGCTACCTGGCAAAAGTGGTCGACATGGGAGCATCAGAGGGACGCGCCGGGGGTAAAAACATTGTTTTTGTTGGGGATAGCCAGATTAGGTACATGGATAGGGCATTCTGTTGAAGGATGGAGTGGGAGGAAAGAGAGTGTGTTTCTGGGGGGGATAAAGGGATTTTGTTCCCATCGGATGACTCATGAAGGTAATGGAGAAATCCTTACGTCTCAGGTGGAGGAAAACGATGTTGGCAAGTAGGAGTGGGCCCCTGATTAGCGGGTAAAAAGGTTTAGCAATAGAGAAAAATTAGGAGGAAGGGTGGGAAAACCTGTCATTGTGGCATTTTCCCAAGGAAGGATTGGGAAAATGAATGGTTGCCCAAGCAATTGGTTCAATTGGGGCTGGGACAAATTGTAAGGAAAATGCGGTAACATTCATTGAAAATGGGCCCTTCTATGCAAAAAAATGACATGTATCCCGGGATGGGGTTCACTTATTAGGGGGGGTGGGGGCATGGCCAACCGGGAGGGAGCTGTTAGGTCTTTAAAAAGGAATGTTTGTGGATGGGGTTTTTGCAGGGAAAACTGTGAAGTCTCAGGGTAGTAATTGAGTACTAGGGGAATAGTAAAGGCAAAATAAGGTGGATATTGGAAAGCCGTGGCACTAATTGACAAGGCGTAAAAGGTTTGTGGAATACAGAAAAGGGCAGGAAGGGTAAAGAGAGAGGGGGGGCTTTAGGTATTTTTACCAAATAGTCGCAGTCTAGGAATAGATGGAGGTTGAGACTAGTTGCTATGCGGTAAAAAGATGTTTTGCCCTTAGAGACGTGTTTAATTCAAAAAATCGGGACATGCCGCGAATGTCACATTCGGTTTTAAAATTTTTCCAATAGTAGAAAATATCGGGGGGGGGGGTGGGGTGGCATGATGTCCGAGATCGTTTTTAACGTTTCATAAAAACGGGTATTAAGTCTGAAGTAAACAACGAGCGTTTGGATAGAATTTCAGAGGGGGATGAAAAATTAATTTTAGGTGTGATATACCCTCCCCCCAAATTTAGATAGGGACCAGGGGGAACTATGGGAGGAATTGTTGGGGCCAAAAGGGCACGATAATGAGTAATTTAGGAGACTTTAATTTTTAGTCATATTGTTTGGGAAATTTCTTGTGGGAATTTAGAATCATACGACTTTTTAGAAGTAGTTCAGGATTGTTTTTTGAAGCGTTTTGAAGAACCTAAAAGGGGTAATCCCGTTGACTTAGTTTGGCAAAAAATGAACCCCTTTTTAAAAAATTTAAAGTTTCAGAAAAAAGGGGTGTGCGCCCCACAAACAATTTTCATTTAAAATTGAATGGAAGTATGATATAGGAAAAATCAGTAACAGCCCCGTTTTTCGTTTAGCAATTACGATGGGCTTAGAGAAACTTATCATCTGTTGACTGGGGTAAAAGAGGCTTTCGTATGCAGTTTTCTGAACACATACGCTGCTAAAAAAAGAACTTTTATCCTTATAAAGAAATTGATCAAATGAAATGCCCAAAATGGATGAATAATAGGCTGAAATATTACTAGGGCATAAAAAAGGGAAATTTAAGGCGTATAAAAAGAGGCGAGGTTCTTTTGAACAGTATATTGACTTAAGGGGGACTTTAAAAAGGGGGGATAAGAAAAGCAAAAAGGGGATATGAAATTAAATTTTGTTGGGTTCTAAAAAAACCCCAAAAAAAGTTTTTTCCAGGTATATAGAAAAAAAGTCAAAAACAAGGCCCCCTTAAAATAACATGGGCATTTACGACAAAGAGAATGAAAGGTCGATTTTAAAAAATTATTTTTCTGGTTTTTACACAGGAAGAATAAAAATATTCCGGAATTAATTTTATAGGGGCCAGAAGAAAAAAATTATGTAACATCACAGTCACTATGAAAGGGTTTGTAAAGCGATAGCCCGACTGAAGAAAATAAGTCACGGGTCCGTGGGGTTTTTTTCCCGGGTTAAAAAGGAATGAAAAATGGAAGTTGTTAACCTTAACAAATTTTTTTAATTTATTCTTCAAACAGGTGTAGTTCGATATGTGGAAGATGGCAAATGTAATTCTATTTTAAAACAGGGAAAAAGTCGTTACGTCAAATTACGCCCCAATAAGCCTGACCCCAATTTTTGGGAAATTCTAGAGTCAATTAAGCTGAGATTATAAGAAAGCCATCTCGATAAGCAAAGCTTATTTAAGATACTTTAGCTGGGTTTACAAAAGGCCCGGGCTTGCTAAATAATTTATAACTTTTTTCAGTAAAGCTTTTGGGCTGTTGACCCCGATAAAGAATTTGTATTGTTTCTTAGATTTATAAGGCATTTTATAGAGTTCCCCACCAAAAACTGTTTAAGAAAGTAGCAGCTATGGGTTGGGGGGAAGGGTGTCCGTGGATCGAATCAGGCTCACGACAGGAAGCAAGATGTCCATAATGGGGTTAATCCGGTGGGGTCATAACAAGTGGCGTTCCACGGGGTCAGTCTTTGGGGCCCCTTGTTGTTTTTAAAAATATCAATGCTTGATGAAGGAATTTAGTGATATGAGCAAATTCGCCCATGAACGAAGATAGGAGGATAAATTGATTAAACGTGATGTTTTGGGAACTTTAGGAGGATTTAGACAAACTCTACTCTTGGTCAGAAAAGTGGGGTGCTTCAATGTAATAAAGCAAGGTTCTGAAGCTCGGGGGTCCATAAACCTAGCACTTATAAGTTAAAAAATGTAGAACTTAACCATCAGATTGCCCAAAAAGGGCTTTGGGGGGTTTTGGTAAGCAGCAACCTTAAACCAAAAAAGCAATGCCTAAGCGTAGTAATAAGGCAAATGATACTGGGGTTTAACAAGAAATGTAAGAAAAGAAATCCCGAGGTCAACTGCCTTTTTTACATCATTAGTAGGCTCACCCAGATTATGCAGCTCAGTTCTGGTCCCATATTACAGAAGGACATAAATTTCTTAGAAAAAAATTTTAGGAGGGTGACTAAAAATTTAAAACTAGCATTAGAAAAATTCCCTTATGAAAAAAGATTGAAAATCTTAAGTTACATTCATTTTTAGACGAAGAATGAGGGAGACCCGATCGAAGTGTTAAGTGGAAAATAGGATTTAAAAAAGGGGATTTAACAGGTTTGAGGATGTCCTCCAAGAGAGAACCCCCCCGTAATGGATTTAAATTAGATAAGTTTGATTTAGAAAGGACAAGGAAAAATATTGGTTTGGAAATGGGTGTTGATGGTGGAACAGTCTACCTAGTTGGGTTTTTGGGCTAGGATTTGGGTAGTTTCAAATTTAGGTTGGAAAAAGGGTACAGGGAGTGCGAGGGGTTGGATTTGAGGGGATTTGCACATCGGAGCTTGTTTCTTGGGTGGCATTGGGGGTTTGGGTTGGTAAATTTTTTGTTAGTGGGATAAAATTGGGGGGCCCTGCCTAGTGGGGGCCCAAGGGGCCCGTGCGTGTTCTTCCTTTCTTATGTTATTATTTTCTTATTTGAGAGGGACCGGGACCTCTCAGTGGCTACATTCTCATACTATATATCTGCCCCTTCCCTTCGAGGTTTTTTAAGTCTCCGAACTTTTCGTTTTTTTTTCAGATATTTCCCTAAACAAGGGAAAAAACTAAAACTCTCCAAGTGGGGGGCTGAAAACCTCAAATTTTTACGACTTCAAGGGTGAGGGGACTGATTACTCTTTCACATCTTATTTTCCCTTTCCCCTCCCTTTCTGTATTCGACTGAAGAACCCTTACTGTGTAGGCAAAACCCTTTTTTTGGGAAAATAAAGTTCCCTAAGGGTTCCCTTTGTGTTTTTTCCCCAACTTTAAAAAGGTTTAGGGGGTTATATGTGGGGGGGAAACTTTCAAGGACCCCCAAAACACGTATTTCAAAAACACCTTTTTTGAAAGCAGGACTCCCCCGTAAAGGAATCCCTTTGGAAAAAACATCCCCAATTTTCCCCAAAAACCCATTTAAAAAAATTAAAAGAAACTAAAGACTTATCGCCCCCAGAAGAAAAACCCCTTAAATACCGAGAACCCTGGATCTTCGCTTATCTCTACCCCCAAAAATTTTTAAACCCAAAACAAGGGGTTTCTATAAAAATAGCCTGAACCACTCCCCAAAGAAACTTTTTTCATCGTATCCCCCCCTAAAACTTTAGCCCATGCAGAAGGTTACTCACAACTTGTCCAATCCCCCTCCCAAGTTTCCCCAAGACTCAAAAATTTCCCCCCGGAAAGATCATCAGATGAAGTTTTCTCCCCTGACCTCAACTTCGGGACTAAAAATACCCCAAAAACCCCCCAAGTCCTTTTCCCCAATCTGTTGGCAAAGTTCTACTTATTTCCTTAATTGAAATTTGAATAATTTAAATGGGCCTCATAGTGATGTATAGGGGCTTTTTAAAATAACTTTTGGACTTTTTTTAAAACTACAGTGTTGAAAACAATCTTTTATTTTCCCCGGAAACAATCCATGACACCTTTTCAGTTGGGAGTTCCCTCCTTATCACAAGATAGGCACAGGCTTTTTGCCAAAAAAGAGAGGCCACGATGCTCCATGAACACGACGGGGGACTCAGTTTTGGGAAAATTGGGGCGAAATTAGCGAAGAATTTTACGGAGGAAGAGGAAGACCCTGTCACATTGTGCAGAAACTGACAGCCCAAAACCTGGAGCAGCGAAATGAAACAGGTGCGGAAAAAAACCCCCACCCCCAAAACCGAAAACCAAGGGGAAAAAATGGAAAAGGGGGGGAAACCCAGAAAGGCCCCCCCCACCCCCCCCCCCCCCCCCCCCCCCCAAACCCCCCCCCCCCCCCCTCCCCCCCCCCCCTGGAAAATTTAAAGGGGAAAAGCTTATGGGGCCCAACAAAACCCCCAACAGGGGGTTTTTTTCAAAACCTGGAATCCGACAAAAAACCTGAAGTTAAAAGGGTTTTGGTTAACTTGGGGGGGAAAACCAATATTGACCCCTTTCTCAAAAAGGAAATGTATACCACCTTAAAGAGATTCAGGGAGACAGATGCTCATTCCCTGGGGGAAAACTGGATCCCCGGCGGGAAGTTTCACAAAGGGTTTTTAGTGATGCGATACCGTGATGTTGCCCATGGGGGGGCCCAATTTAAGCAGCTAAACCCCGTGGGGGTGTCAGCTCAAGGTTTTTAAAGGAAAAAGAGGGAAAGGAAACGCCCCAAAACCCGGGAAGGGTTTTTCCCCTTTCGATTTTGGGGCCCATTTGCCATCCCAGCTGGACCCGGTTCTTGGGGCGGTACGATGTCAGGACCTTAAAACAGCAAAAACCCATTTCCCCGTTTTGTTTTTCAAAGCGTCAGCTTTAAAGGACACCTGGGTGCACTCGCCCGAAACGAGTAATCTGCGGTGTCTGCAGCCAGCACCACCTCCCGGGGAAATGCATCCCAAAGCCTGAAAAATGCCTCGCCCCCCACCTCCACAATCCCCGGAACTGCAGGCAGAAAACACCATGCCTGGAATCCTGGGTTTCCCCCGAGAGGTCCCAGATTAAAGAATTTGGGAAAGGACGCCAAAAACTGGGCCCAAAACGGGCTATGACGGTATCAAACGAGGGGTTTGCAGAAAACCCCTCCCCTACCGCAGTTTCTCAGCGACTAAAAAAAGGGAAAAATTTGCCGGGAATTTTCCCAACCCTAGAACCCTAACCCCAGGATTTAAAGGGTTTAAAAGAACTCCTGCCCCCCCTCCCCAAAAAACGAAAAAACAAAAAACAAGAGGAACAGGAGGCGTAAAACAGGGTGCAGGGGTCAATACGATCAGCAGGCTCCCACAAAAACGGCCCCCCCCGGCCCAAATTAGCACGAAAACGCAGGCACCCCTTACCCGGCACAGCGCTTTGCAGACTAAAAAGGCCCCTCACCAGCAGACCCCAGTACTAACCTGGTTTACAGAAACAGCCCCGGTCCCTTAAAATAAAGAAACCCAAACCCCCTCAGCACCCCTAAAACCAACAGCAGCCGAAATTTTCCACTTTTTCAAAACCCATCTCCAAAGCAGGCCTCCCAGGGAGGATCTCGAAAGCACTCTTAAAGGGTTAAAAGGATCTTATTTGAAAACACAATCAATCCAGGAAAAAAAACAGGCACATTCCGGAGATGGTAAAGTACTCCATGAGAGTTTTGCTTTCTGACCAAAAGAGGAGACAGGGGAAATGCCTTTGAATTTGCAGGTTCTCGGGCGGGGCCAGGACTCAGTCTCCAGCTCAGGAAAAAACAGCGATGGAAAAACCTGGGGAAAAAAATCAAAACCCTCAAGGTCCTACAATGGAAACATTCAGGGCTTGAGGGGAAAACAGCACCTTTGGGGGATGGCAGTAATTCGGGATGGGGGTTTACATCGTTTGTTACAAGAAACCCCTGACGTCCCCACTATGTGCCAAAACTACCCCTTTTGGGGTATTTTCGGCACATGGACCCGGGATTAAATGCAAAAGGGGACAGCTGTATTTGTATCCAAAAACAATTAAACCCCGAGGTTATAGCCAACCCTGTGGGCTGTGGGGAGGGTGTCGGGTACACCCCATCCTTGTGGGACTTTCCCGGGGCGCCCCTTCCCCTCTTAACATCAAAAAAGAACCCAAGGACACCCCCCGGGCATTTTCAGAAAAACCCCCTCGCATAGCCAACCACTGAGTGTATTATTGTGGGGTGGAAAAAATTTTTAACCCCACCCTCCCCCCCAAGCTGCACTCTCACCAGCAACCCAAAAATGCTGGGGGAAACATTGGCAATGCTCCCACACGATATTCCGAGGTAAAGTTGTTAAAAAATGGAGACCCCAAAAACACCTGTTGGGTGGCGCTCGACCTTACCTTCGGGTTTAAGACAAAAAAGCGCAGGGCCACATGGGAAAACCCCTCCTCATTTGTCAGTGCCCCTTTGCAGTGATCAAACCCCCTTTAACATCACCCGGCCTCCCCCAGTTGTGCTGCCCCCTAGAGGGGGCGTAAAGAGGGCCCCAAATGGAAGGTGTTCCAGGGTTACTTCATGGCTGGTGGTCCCCAAATACTCTCTATTGAAGATGTTTTATACGGGGTGAAAAAGGGGCTAATCCTGTTCTCTCCAAAGGGAGCAGGTGTGTGCAATTCCAAAGAAGTCTGCAGGGCGCACTCACCAAAAAAGAATGGTGGTTCTACAACGACCCAGGTGCGGGGCAGAACCCCCGCAAAAAACTCTTTTTGGTAAGCTATAAGGCGTAAACTCGGCCGGAACAGGAAAATTTTTGGGGAGCCTTTTTGCAGCATGCCCGCCCGAATCTCTTTCAGAGTAAAAAACTGGGGAAAAAAGGCTGGAGGGTGGGTAAACCCTTCGGGGCCCTAAAAACCAAACCCTTTTTGAGATATGGGGCAAGCTTCAAAAATAGGGAATGGCAAGAGCAAGGGGAGGCCACCCAGCCCCACCCGAACCCATCCCCGGGAAAAAGGGAAAATAGTGGAGTTTTCACTTTCCGGGGGGCCCCCTTCAGCTCCCCAGGGAAACGGAATAAAAAGGGATTTCGCCACAGGCCCCCGCTAACGATACAAGGGCATGTGAGTGGAAATGTGACTGATGTAGACCTCACAGTTTGGAAAATCCGAACCCTGCCATTAAAACCAGGTGACACGCCCGGGCCTCGATGGTGTGAGTACCCCCATGATTGCACGGGTGGGCAGAAATGGAGGGGGGGCCAAAACTAGGTCATTTTTAAAAAGTCGTGGGAGGGGGCCAGGACACTCCCCAGCGCTTGGAAGGGAAAACTACAGTTTGTAAACCCAAATTTCCCAAAACCCAAGGACCCCGGCAGTAAAGAGGGGCCCCTATCGGGTGGGCCCGCTGCTTTGCCCAAAACTGCTGAGAGGATGGTTTTTAAACCGTTTCCCATGGAAAATTGGAACCCCCTCCTTTTCAATATTTTGGGTTCACCCAAAAGGGGTGGGTACAGCAGAGTGCATAACCCTCTACTAACCAGATTGCTGGGCAGTAAAAAAACTTTAGTATTGTCGTCTACCGACCCTTTAAAAAGGGAAATTTTAGCTAGCCCGCCTCCCCAGCATTTTTGGAATTCTAGTGGAAGGGAATCAAAAGGCGCCCCCGGCCTGGATAGGTCCTCCTTAGGGGAAAGGGAGGCCCCTGTGTCAGCTTTAAAGGGGAATACTCTTCCCTTTTTTTTTCCTGGAAAACGGTACCCAAAAAGGGGGGTGTTTCTCAAGGGCCCACCTGTTTAAAATCCTTAAAGCAGGAACTTGTGGGGCCTTTCCCCCTTTATAGTGGTACCAAACCCCCTTTAGCTAGCTGATGATCTTTTCATCGTAGTGAATGGGGAAAAGGGAATTTGTTTGAACGAAAAGGCTCAGAGAGCTTTGGGCCTTTAATTTATCCGGGCTTGCAAGGAACTAGGCCTAAAATCTCGGCCGAGAAATCTTTGCAATGAAGTTCAAGGGACCAGATCCCGGAATAGATTACGTATTTTGGATATTGGGAAATTGGTGGGGCGGCCCCCTACCTGGGACTTGGGAAATTTTAAAATTTTATAAAAGCTGACCTTTTTTAGAAAAAGGGAGATGTCAGGTTTACGTGCTCTTTTCAGACTAAAAAGCCTTTAGACCATGACGAGGGGACCCCGGGTGGGGCAAGCAAAAATGTACTTCCCCTTGGTTTTTTTATATAAAGCTATACGCTCGCCATTGACTAGGTGCACCGGGTTTAGCTATCTCTTCCCGAGCAGGCAAAAAAGTGGAGGTCGTACAAAATCAGGCGATTAAAAACTATGCTTGGGGCCCCCCTCTGGACCCCCCACAGTATGTTTTTAGATTTTGAGGCCGGCTTCCTTCCTTGGCTGACAGAGTAAGATACCTAAACGCCTGGCCCAAAATGGCCACGATTTTGCACGGCCCGCAAGGACCCCCAATAAAAGGGGAGGATATTTGGGGCAACCCTGTACAAGATCCCCCCACTCTTCCGGGGCTCTCCGGATTCGTTTGTTTTGTGCTGCTGGGCGGAAAACTGCTGCCCATAAAAAACTACTCCTTGAGAAGAGTTGTGACCCTTTCCCGTTGCTGGGGGAAAATCCCCACCCCCTGGCGCCCAAAAATTTCCAAACCGATGTTTGCATCATGAAACTACCAAACTCTTAAGAAATTCTGCAGTCAAAAACACTCTCAGAAATTTATTTTGGGGACCCGCTTTGGCCTTTCGAGGGAGGGGACTTTTGCCCGTTTTATTTTAAAAATGGTTCTGTCGCCCTGACAGGAAAAAGAGCCCGCAGTGGACTGTACCACAAGGTCAAAACCAAGGCTGGCGACTCCCCGACCAATGCCCCGATCCTTAAAGGGTGGTGGGGGGCAATTCAGCAGGCATTGTCACCCTGCCCCCACGAATTTGACTCCGACCTGTCTTAAAAATGTTGATTCCACGTCTGCAATCAAAGCCCTCTCCCCCCTCAACCCCAGGAAAAATGTTACCTATCAATCGATTTGAGCATTAAAGACCGCCTTTGGGAAATTCAGGGTAACAGATCGACCCTTGAAACTGGATCCCCCGCCATGCTGGATCCGGGGAAATGAGGCCCGGGAGATGATGAAAACCAAAGGGAGCAACAAAGGAACCCATCCACATGTTGGGGTTACGGGCCCCAATCAAACCTACGACAGGGCCAAAATGGGGGTGCCAGGCCATGAAACTTATGGGGGAGGGCTTAGGGATTTTCCCCAAACTCAACAATTTGGGACCGAGCAGCGGGCTCAGGGAAGGGAAACCCCCTCCATATGGGTAGAAGCTGGGGCCAGGGGCGCCCGTTGACCGCCATCCCTCGGCTTTTGTTTTTGGGGTTTTTCCCCCAGCCCAAAATGAGGTAGACAAGGTGAGGAGGAGAGTGCCAAATACTGTCCAATCACGTTGGGCCCGCGGCCCCTAAACACTATCTTCTGGGAAATGCCCAAGTTACTGGGGACGCTCCGCAGGCAAATTTGGAGTGATATTCCTCCCGAAAAGGGAAAACCCGGGGATGGAAAAGCGGGGCCCCACTAGTGTACCCTGGAGTCAACGAAAACCCGCAAGCTGTTACCAGTGATAACGGGTTTTCCCCCTCCTTGCTTGGTTTTTTCCAAAATTAAGGGGTACATTCGTTTTGGGCGCTTAGAAGGGTGACCAGTTGAAATGACCAGAAGAGTGCTTGAACCCGCATTTTGGGCGCATCATTGTAAAAAACCTTTCTCCTCGGGAGCCAGAGGGGTATTTGCAAGATTGGAGGGCCCCTGCCCAGGGGCTACTGTCTTGACGAACCCCCATAATTTAAACATACACCCCAAAGGGGATTTGTTTTGTGAAAATTAAAATGGAAAAAAAATACCCACAGGTTGTTAGGTAAGGGCAAAATATGCCCAAAAGTTAGGTATCTTTTTTACGAAAAGTTTCGGGCCCACACAGCCTGAATCAACTTCGAAAAAAGAAATAAGAACATAAAAACGAGGAAAAACTGCAGAAGGGGCCCACTGGCCCTGCGAGGGCCCGGTCCAAGTTTTAAACCTTACTAGTTGGAAAAGGCCCGGATTTGAGAGGGGCCTGAACCCCACAAACAAAACCGCGTTCTAATAGTGGAACCCAAAGTCTCACCCCCTGGCGCATTTAAAGGGTCCATCCTGTTTACTTCAACCCTTTTTTTGTTTTAAACTTCGGAACAATTTCTCTTCTCCCGCACGGAGGGACTGAACCCCTCAAAAAATTTAAGGGGGGGTGGAATGAATTTAATCGTCTTAAGTCTCTTTTTGGTTCTATCAATTTTTTGTATTGATGAAGAAGCCTTTTGTGTAGGCCCAAACGTTTCGTAATAAAGATACATAACTGTTGCATTATGTGTCTTACCTACAAACAGGGGCTGTGTGTGACTTTAAAAAAGCCCACTGTGTGGGTGAAACGTTGTCAAAAAGGATCACATTATATGCTAGTCTTTATATTTCCACTGTGTCGGTATTTATCCCATTTTTTTCGAGGGCTAGTATGGTAGGGGTTTTCCCCAGTGGAAGGGGCCCTCCCCAAAGAGAGGGGTTGTTGAAATAGTTTTGTCGTAGTCGTGAAGATTATTACTGTCCTCAGAATCAAGATTCCAGTGTTGCAGGCTGAAGGTTGTAACAAAAAGGTATACAATACCGCAAGTGAAATTGAGACACAGTGCAACACTGGGTATTTTTTATTGTAGACATTACATAATCTTCCGATACGACAACTATACTACAAAAAAACCATCTTTTGGGTAGGACCACTTCACTGGGGAACCCGCCCCCAGTGACTATGCCCCCCGTCTGACACCTGACGGTTTCTATATAAACGTCAGGTGCCTTGCTTTTGCTTCAGAAAACTCCACGATATGGTCTCTTCGACCTACTGCTAGGGGTTAGGGGGCTGATTATTCATCTTCTTACATAGTTCTCCCGTCTTCAATTATGTCCCGAACATAAAATGGTATAAAATCCAAAAGATTTTTTAGGTAAGACACATTGCAACAGTTGGTTCTTTATTTTGAACGTTTCGCCCCAAGTACCTTCCATCGGGTACAGAAAATTGATAGAAGCAGAAGATACTTGAAGACGATGTAATCAGTCCATCACCCCTTAAAATTTTAAAGGGGGTCAGCCCCCAGTCTGGAGAAAGCATTGTTCCGTTGTCTGAAACAATATGAAGTTGAAAAACGGAGGAGCCTTTATTAGGCCCGGAGGTGGACGTAGGTTGCTTTGGGGGGGGGGGGGGGGGGGGGCCCTCTCAAACCCCCCGTTTCTGTAGAGGTGAAGTGATGGTCTGTACCAAGAAACCCCTTTTGTTGCAGTGTCTGACAGAATGAAAATTAAAAAGGGAAAAATACCGACAGATTGTTAGGTAAGAAAAATATGAACGTTAGGTATCTTTATTTCGAAAAGTTTCGCCTACACAGAGGGTTTTTGTCGGTACAAAAGTTTTAGAAGCAGAAATACTTGGGGGGGTTGGGGGGGGGTTTTTTTTCCCTCACCCTTAAATTTTGAGGTGGTCAGTCCCTCAGCTGGAGAAGGCATTGTTCCTTGTCTGAAACAATATGAAGTTTTAAGTGACGGATGGAGCCCTTTTTTTAGTGCCAGGGTGAGCGTAGGTTGCTTTTGGGGGGGGGGGTCCTCTAAAACCCCGCCCCTTTATATAGAGGTCGAAAGGGGGTTGTACCAAGATACCCCTTTTGGTTGCAGGTTTTGACAAATAAATTAAAAAAAGGATTTAAAAAACCGACAGTTGCTAGGTAAGACACATATGCACAGTTAGGGATCTTTATTTTCGAAAAGTTTCGCCTACACAGTAGGCTTCTTTTGTCGGTACAGAAAAGGGTTTATAGACAGAAGATACTTGAAGACGAAATTAATCATCATCACCCCTTAAAAATTTTTAGGTGGTCCCTCCCCATCTGGAAAGGCATTGTTCCGTTGTCTGAAACAATATGAAGTTTAAGTGAAGAATGGGGCTTTATAATGCCAGGGGGTGAGATAGGTTGCTTTGGGAGGGGGTCCCCTTTTCAAACCCCCGCCGTTCTCCTAGTAGGGTTGTCGAATGGGCTTACCCAAAATACCCCTTTGTTGCAGTGTCTGACAGAAGACATAAAAAGGTATGAATACCGCAGATTGTTAAAGGTAAGACACATATGCAAATTAGGTATCTTTTTTTCGAAAAATTTTGCCTACACAGTAGGCTCTTTAGTCGAGACAGAAAAGGTTAAGGGGAAGAGAAGATCTTGAAGACGATGTAACAGACCACTTCGAACCCCCTTTTAGTGAGAACGGCTGGGTTTGAGAAGGACCTCCCTTCCAAAGCAACCTACGTCTCCCCTCCTGGCACTATATAAAGGCCCCATTCTGTCACTTCAACTTCATATTGTTTCAGCAACGGAACAATGCTCTTCTCCAGACTGGGGGACTGACCACCTCAAAACTTTAAGGGTGAGGGACTGATACTCGTCTTCAAGTACTTCTGCTTCTATCAACTTTCTGTACTCACTGAAGAACCCCTACTGTTAGGGAAACGTTTCGAAATAAAGATACTAATTTGCATATTGTCTTTACCTAACAATCTGTGGGTATTTTATACCATTTTAAGTTCATTTCGTCAACACTGAAACACAAGGGTTCTTGGACAACCATCAACTTCGACCTCTACTATGAGAAGGGCTGGGTTTGAGAGGGCCCTGCCCCCCCAAAAGCAACTACGTCTCACCCCGGCACTATATAAAGGTCCATCCTGTCATTAAACTTCATTTTGTTTCAGACAACGGAAAAATGCTCTTCTCCAGACTGGGGGGACTGACCCCCTAAAAAATTTTTAAGGGTGATGGACTGATTACATCGTCTTCAAGTACTTCTGCTCTATCAACTTTTTGTACTCGACGAAGAAGCCTCTGTGTAGGCGAACGTTTCGAAATAAAGATACCTAACTGTGCATATGTGTCTTACCTAACAATCTTTTGGTATTTTATACCATTTTAATGTTCTTTCTGTCAGACATGCAACACAAGGGTACTTGGTACAGACCACAACTTCGACCTCTACTAGTGAGAAGGGCTGGTTTTTTGAGAGGGATGCCCTCCCAAAGAACCCAACGCTCACCTCCTGGCACTATATAAAGGCTCCATCCTGTCATTTCAACTTCATTTTGTTTCGACAAGGGAACAAGCTCTTCTCCAGACTGGGGGATGCCCACCTCAAAACTTTAAAAGGGTGATGGACTGATTACATCGTCTTAAGTATCTTCGCTTCTATCAACTTTTCGTACCACTGAAGAACCTACTGTGTAGGCGAAACTTTTCGAAATAAAGATCCCAAACTTTTGCTATGGTCTTCCTAACAATCTGGGGTATTTTATACCATTTTAATGTTATTCTGTCAGACACTGCAACACAAGGGTATCTTGGTACAGACCATCAATTTCGCCTCCTATGAAACGGCTGGGTTTGAAGGGACCTGCCCCCCCAAAACAACCTACGTCTCACCCCCTGGCCTAATAAAGGCTCCATCTGTCACTTCAACTTCTTTTGTTTCGACAACGGAACAATCTCTTCTCCAGACTGAGGGACTGACCACCTCAAAACTTTAAGGGTAAAGGACTTTACATCGTCTAAAAGTATCTTTGCTTCTAAACTTTTCTGACTCGATGAAAAGCCTACGTTAGGCGAAACGTTTTCGAATAAAAACCTAACTGTTGCATATGTGCCCCTTACCTAACAATCTGTCGGTATTTTATACCATTTTTAAAGTTCATTCTGTCAGACACTGCAACACAAGGGTATTTTGGTACAGACCATCAATTTTCGACCTCTACTAGTGAGAAGGGCTGGGTTTGAGAGGGACCGCCCTCCCAAAAAACCTACGTCTCACCCCCGGGCACTATAAAAGGCTCCATCCTGTCACTTTCAACTTCATTTGTTTCAAAAGGGAAAAATGCTTTTCCCAGACGAGGGACTGACCACCTCAAAACTTAAAGGGGTGGGATGATTACATCGCTTAAAGTATCTTCTGCTTCTACAACTTTTCTGTACTCGACTGAAAAACCTAGTGTAGGCGAAACTTTCAAAATAAAGATACCTAACTGTTCATAGTGTCTTACCTAACAATTTATGTCCGGGAATTTGTTTGAAAAAGCCACGGGAGGCAAAACGTCTAAAATAAAATACCCAGATGTTGCACATGTGTCTCAATTTAAATTTTAAAAAATAAAAAGGCAGGTCCCTCGGGATTCCAGCCCTTCTCACTCAAAACTGTAGTGACGAAAATGAGGGCTAAAGCTATAGTAAACCCCGGACTCCTGTTGCTTACACTTTTTGAAAAATCCTAGTAATCTTTTTACGTACGTTTAGGCATTGCGTCTGGGTTTTCAGGTTCTTGCCCCATAATTTCAAACCCTTTTTCCTTTTCTATAGGGCCCAAGCAAAAATTATTTATTTTTTAAAATGCGGGGTTTTTTTACTGGGAAACGTGTAAAATAAAGGTTGGTACTCGACAAAACCGGGGGTGAAACGTCGTTAAAAATTGGTGCTCGAAAAACCCAGTGGGCGAACGTCGTCAAAAAGGGAGGTTTTCGCAAACCCCAGGGGATGAAACCTGTATAATAATGTTTGGTGCTCGATAAAGCCAGGGGGTGAAACGTCGTATAAAAAGGGGTTGGTGCTGGGCAAAGCCACAGTGGTGAACCGTTGTATAATAAACGTTTCCCGTGATAAAAGTGTTTTGGCATTACTCCCCTTTTCAACGGTGGAGGGGCCCTTTGATGCTGATAAAGGGCTCTTGATCCAAGAAACGAGCTCTCTAAATTTTTTGTATAAAACCCTGATTAAACCCCACTCCCCAACCTGCTCGAGCCCCCAAAGATTTAGCGCCCCCCCCGCGAATAGAGAACAAAGAAAACCCACTAAGTACACAGCACTGGGGACAGTGCACACTAAAACTTCCTAGTATACCTGACGATGGTTGGAGATCATCGCCCCAGCACCTGGCCCATTACTTTGAAATTGTAATGAGACATGGCTCATTATTTTGGTAATTTGTTCATGACTGTAACCATGAAAGGGGTGAGGCTGTTTCATTACCTTGTAACTTGCCATGTTTTGTGACCAGACTACCCTGGATTTTTACCTTTTGTAACTAGTTCACTATCATAACTTTGGGGCCAGTCCCGGGGCCCCTTTATGTACTTTGTAATTTTTTTGACTACCGCCACAGAGGGGTTGGGGTCATAATAAAGAAATTAAACTAACTAGCCTGGTCTGAACCAAACCCCTGGTTGACGGACGGATGCAACGTTCCCTAAAGAAATCACAATACCGTACTGGAACAATACGTTCCCATTCAATTAAATAAACAGGGGGGGTTCGGCCCCATACGTACAGAACATTTTAAAAGAGCGGCAGTAAAATATGTAAACAATAACGGATTCCCTGAAGTCTCCCCACCCCAAGAAAAAAAAAGTACAACCTTTTTTTTAAACCGTCATTTTTTGGCAATCTATCCTTCTAACATGCACATCATTAAAAAAAAAAAAAAATGTCCCTACCATCTAAAATTTTTAAATTATATGAGGACTCCAGTAAATATTTTGCAAAAAAAATGACTTTTTAGTAAATAAACCCCCCCAATCTTACTGTGGATACAGGAAGGCTATTGGTTTCCCCCCACGCCAACAACTGATTGACGGGTAATGATACCCTTTTTTTTTTTACCTTCAAATATTTTTTTCAAAATGTGTGCGTCCCTTTCTTATTTTTTAGAGAAAGGCTAAACCCATAAGCATCGTACAGAACCTGTCTATAATATTCTAACAACACTTAAATAACATTTATCTCAAATGCCCTCATCACATCAAAATAAATTTTTTCGGGTTAACCCGGAGGGTAGGAACCCAAGATACCTAAAAAGTCCGGACTTTATTAGGCAACTTGGGAGTCCGTTCTTATTTCAATGGCGAATAAAGGCGTGGGTGTAAGAAATATGGGCAAAAACCCCACCCCCTCCCCGCCCTCTCAACCCTCACTTAAAAAAAACCTTTTCTCCCTAACTCACTCCCATATCATTTTTAAATATGTGAAAACCCCACATGCCATTTTCGTAGAACACATCCGCAACCCCAAAAAGACTTCTCTCATTATTGTAATTTTCATCTTTTATCCAAACTCACCCAAAGACTGTAAACAAAAATTTCCCCAAACTTAAATTTTGTCCCAAGTTTTCCCGAAATACTCTGCCAATATGGTTTTTATTTATTAAAATTCGCCGGTATTTTCCCGGCCCGGGCCTTTCCAAGTGGTGGCCCGGGCCCTTGGGCCCCCGTTTGGGGTGCTGAGACCCCAAGTCCCCAGGAGGGGGTACAAGTACCCCTCATTTTGGGACCAACGTCCCCAGGCCTAGCCACATTCCCCCCCCTCACGGGGTCGTAGGGAAGCAGGCCCCTGGTCCCATCCCCGCCCAAAAAGGGGTATGGAAGGCAGTCTTGTAGCTCAAGCTCGGTCAGGCACCTACCCTCCCTAGAAGGGGTGGGCTGGTTCGATCCCAAATAGGGGCTTTTGAGTAAAAGAAACAGGGGTTAGCAGAATAAAACCATTCCCATTTCTAAAAAAAAAACTAATTATAATACTGTTATATGTTTTTTTACTACCTCACTTTTTACAATCTTTTTAATATAAACTTTTTAATTACCAAAATTTTTATTAAAATCAAAAAAAAAAATATTTAAAATTTTTGCTCCAAACTTGTGTCAATATAAAATCAGTAGAATTAGGATTATCTGCCCAAATGCCTAACATTCTAGTGGTTTTCTTGTAATTTGTTAAAAAATTTTCATTTTCATGGCGGAGAAAAGACCCAGGCCCCCCAGTGGGTGAATAAGAACGCTATCACCCGGTAAAGAGCACACTTCAAGCAAGACGACTTTTTTTCTCATTACTGCAATAAAATATGTTAGCAACAGTTCTTTATCACATTCAAGACTGGGTTTTTTAAAAAGCAAGGTATAATTAATTTCATACCTCTGCTTTTTATCATAGTCTGCGAAACGTTTTTATTTAAATTTAAAGTTTGAAACATACATAAACGTTTTATCCCCAAAAAAGCTAAGTTATACTACTGAACAAAAACACTTAGTAATAAAGATTTTACCGCATATTTTTTACCCGCAACTATTTTGGGATAAAAAATTGAGGTTTGTTTTCAAAACTGCTAATAATTTTCTGCTTATTTTTTAATTTTCTTGCTGTATCACGTCGGTCCCCTGATAAAAAAAAGACAAAAAACGAGTGGGCGCGAGACAATACCAATTCCTGCGGTAGCAATTCTACCGGGGATCAGATTGTTACCTCCACCTGTTTCAACCCCTCACCGCCACCCTGCTACGCCCCAGGAAAAAAGTTTTTGTGAATAATATAAAAAAAAAAGTGGTGAGTGTGTGTGTTTTTTTTTATATAAATATAAAAATATATATATATAATATATATATATATATATAAATATAATATATTGGGGGGTTGGGTTCTTTTATTAAAAACGCATTTCACCGTTCACCACCAGTCAAGGGAATTTTTAAATTTTAAATGAAAATTTAAAAAGAGATTAACGAACGTCAGAGTTTTACCGTGACAAATTATATTTTGGAAATAAAATCAAGACAACTTTAGGATACGGAAAGGTTTCCCTACCTATTGCTCAGCGATAACGTTAATTTCCAAGACTCGCTGTTCTGTTATACTTCAATACATCAAATGTTCTACAAAATGGTCTTTTTTTGTCACCATTGGTAAATCATTTTTCCAAAAAAAACTTCACACATACCATTAATTTTTCGATTTTCTTAAATTTAAAATCAATTTGGGAAATTCGGGGTAAAAACAAATCTACGAAAATTAACCTTAAAACCAAAAACCCCCAGGGGCGTTTATCCCCCGGGCCATCACAGGTGCATTACTTTTCAGGTCGATCTTACATTTTCCCTCTTTCAAAACGCGGCCCGAGGTCAGACAGACTTCCGGTGACCCAGATGCCAGCAGACATTAGTTTTAAATTTAAATAATTACTTTATTTCAACAAGTACATTACAAGGAAAACAGGCCCCATAGACAATATATATGAAAGCCGCTTGTTATGCAGACATTTTTGGGCAAATTTGGGAAAAATTTTTCCCAGGACCGACCACACCAGTCGACTAAACCCCCGACCCACTTTTCTGTGGGTAAACATGGGGAACCGGGGTAGGAAACACCCAAGTTTTTTTCCCCCTTTCCGGGAATCGAACCCGCCTCAGCGGTAAACGAAGATTTTGCCATTAGGCCACTTTCGCTTTCGGGGCAACAGACCCCGTGAGTCATCACAGCCCAGTTAATCTGATGGATGCCTCCTTTGTTTCAACAATGCACAAATGCCAATTGCCATGTCATTGAATACGCACCCTAAACCCCAAATTTTAAACTTCGTACGGTAACTGTTTTAAATTTATGAAAACCCCAGGTTCAATAGCCGGAGGAGTCTGGGGAATCAATTTACTAAAAATAAGAAAAATTATTATCAAACTAGGAGACCAGAATGCTAAAATTTAAAGACAAAAAGTACCATGAAAATAAATTTCCTGGATCACTATTTATACCAAGGTTGCTGATCGTTGACAGACCCAAAACGCGTAACAAAACGCAAAAACTCAGTTTTTTTTTTTTAACTTTAAAACGGGGTTTAAGACCAAGACGCGTAACAAAACTGCAAACCCCCTCAGTTTTTTTTTTTAACTTATAAATTGGGAGAGGTGTTGATGAGTGATGAGGGTGAACGGGGTGGGAGAGGGAAAGGGAAAATTTTTTGTAGGAGTTTTGGGGTTTCCTGGGATACGAGATTGAGGGGGGGTGAGAGGGGGTGGGGCATAAAATTGGACACTTTTGGGTGCGAGTTCTGCAGTTAGGGGACCGTCCCATCTTCCGCAAGATACTAAAAAATATGTTCGGATTTTTAAAACCCCGAGGGTTTCCACCCAGGAAACCCAAAAATGTCAGTGCGTCACGAGGGCGTCTGTCTTATTTCCATTGAGGTCCTTCATTTTGTCCCCCAGGATCACTCGCACCAGTCGACTACCACCCAGGTACTATTTACGCTAGTATCCAGTATGATAAAGCCCCTTTCAAAACGGTAGTTGACAGCACGTTTTGGGCTGATTTTAACACACAATTTTTCATTATTACCCTTTTCTTTTTATCACTGTAGGCTGTGGAAAACGGTGCTGTTTCGACTGTTTTTGGACACTATCAAACTTGCAAACTGCTGTCTCACAGACAGGTGCCCAGCGCCCCTTCTGAGAGACTTGTCAGGTTGTGCTCACAGTCCCCCGCTTCTTTTGAAAGATGGTAAGCAAATGGAATGAGTTGGATAAGGTAGTCGAACTCATATACAATTTCAAGAATAGTTATGACAGGGCTTAAGAAGCCGGCAAATTGGAGGTTAAGAGGAGGGGGACGAAGATCAGTCCATGTCAGCATACGCAACGGTGAGTACACGCACATGGATGGCATTTTTTTTTTTGTTCTCATATAACATGTACCACCAAAATTTGATATGCGACTCCTAAAGAAAATAAAAATCGTACAAGTTCGAAAACATGGGACAAAACTGTTCCACAAATGAAATAAGTTTAAAACTGGAATCGACCTCCGCATGAAAAACTACCATTCCTCCATTTCCCCCAAACTACTTAAATCCAACCAAAACTTCGCCTTGAAGCCAAACATGATGCCTTAAGCTGTATTGATAACTTAGTCACACAGCACACACTCTCGCAAATTATTTACGTTGATGGTTCTGTTCACCAATCCACTGGTGCAGCTGGTAGTGCTGCTGTTGTCGTACAGAGTGATGGCTCTCTTAAAGAATTTGGAGCACGCATCAATAATTGGGCCTCTACCCTTCAGACAGAACTGTTTGCCATACACCTTTCACTGAAAGCATCTATGTATCTAAGATTGACAGTTTAATTGTAACTGATTCATCTGTCATCCATAAATGCTCTCAACTCATTAAGTATAAATTTGTGGCATGCGTGTGTCAGAAGCCAGACATAGGTATGGTAAGATTGTGGACAGTGGAGTCAGAGTGCACATGCTGTGGATTCCATCTCACATTGGTCTTCGGATGCATGAAGAACTGATAAATTGGCTTAGCTGTATGCTTTCAAAGAGGGGTAGTATACAAATCTGGCTGTCATGTAGTAGTTTAAGAACAATAATACGAAAAGAACTTCAACTTAATTTTATTGACTTAAGACTCAGGGAGATTGAACCAGTCATCCATCATCATCATTCTATATCATGCAGGAGGAGCACATGTCTATGGTGCTCCAACAAAATAACCAGACTCTTGGATGTCACTACCGCCGGCTCCGGCTGGGTTACAAGTATCTTTGGCAGGTTAAATCACCACCACCAGATGTAGACCAAACGAAATGTAAACTTTGCCAATGGACTATTGTCCACACCCTGCGTCATTATGTACTGGAGTGCGATAAAATTAATGAATTTAGAACAACTCACTCAGAAGTGTTCAAGAAATGGCAAAGTATTTTATCCACAGTGGTATATTACAGACCATTCTGGAGAAATACCCTGACTTTGCTAGCTGTAAATAAAGCATTACCACATGTGTGCATGTGTGCGTGCGTGCGTGTGTGTGTGTGTGTGTGTGTGTGTGTGTGTGTGTGTTTGTGTGGTGTGTGTGTGTGTGTGTGTGTGTGTGTGTGTGTGTGTGTGTGTGTGTGTGTGTGTGTGTGTGTGTGTGTGTGTGTGTGTGTGCGCACTCACGTAGTTGAGATTGCAGGGGTCGAGTCAAGCATGTGGTTGTGTGTGTGTGTGTGTGTGTGTGTGTGTGTGTGTGTGTGTGTGTGTGTGTGTGTGTGTGTGTGTGTGTGTGTTTGTGTGTGTGTGTGTGTGTGTGTGGTGTGTGTGTGTGTGTGTGTGTGGTGTGTGTGTGTGTGTGTGTGAGTGAGTGAGTGTGTGAGTGTGTGTGTGTGTGTGTGTGTGTGTGTGTGTGTGTGTGTGTGTGTGTGTGTGTGTGTGTGTGTGTGTGTGTGTGTGTGTGTGTGACTCAACAATCAATATTTGCACCAATAACTACAGTTGTGACCGGGTGTGGAAGTGTGAATTGCTCATTACACTAATAATTTGTTCATGATTGTAGCCATGTATAAACGTAAGTAACCATTCTTACAGGATTCATTACCTTTGTAACTTGTGAGTTCATTACCTTTGTACCTAGTTCAGCTATCAAAACTTTGGGGGCCCAGTCCCTGGACCCATTACGTACCTCTGTAATCTGTAAATACCTTTGTAACTTGTCATGATTGACTAGACCTACCTGGTGTTCATTACCTTTGTAAATTGTGAGTTCATTACCTTTGTAAATTGTGAGTTCATTACCTTTGTAAATTGTGAGTTCATTACCTTTGTAAATTGTGAGTTCATTACCTTTGTAAATTGTGAGTTCATTACCTCTGTAACTTGCTCAGCTATCAAAACTTTGGAGTCCAGTCCCTGGACCAATATGTACCTCTGTAATCTTTTGACTACCGCCCACAGGATGGGTATGGGGTGCATAATAAACATATTAAACTAAGGCTATTAAGGATGCATCTAACTTTTTCAACATCAGACAAGAATACTTACTCCCTAAAATAGATTCAAGTAGCCTCGCAGCATATATAAGCTGAGAGAAATAAACCTCGTGGTGTATATATCCTCAAAAACATGGTAATTCCAAATGCGTTTACATTTAACGAAAGAATGTGAAATACAATAAGAGGAAGATCCCTTGCGAGTCATATTGTGCAAAATTAAACCACAATTTTGAACAATTTGTATATTATTATTATAATTATTATTAAAAAAGGGCCCTTAATAGGTTTCTTGATATTATCTTCTTCCAACTTATCGCTTTTATTTTACTTATAACACTAGAAGGCTTCAATCAGCTTCAAATTTCAACACCTGTACACGGTCACTAGGGCCGGAGTCCTGGAACAAGTGGCATGTGCAGGTGCCTTGGGACCAAAGTTATTGAACCCATTCCCAGCATCTTTGAATGGATCATATAACTTCCTAAACCCCCAGCAACATAGCTTCAAGCGTTCAAACAGATTCCTCCTAATATAACGACAGACGGCGGAGAGTGAAATTCAGGTCCGTTGGTGTAGATTTGACGTCTCGTCTAACTGCCTTCACCTTTCAGTGCTGATAACTTGCTAATTTCTGACTGGCTTCAATCTTAATTTGACAAAAATTAGTGTCCATGTAATAGCCTGTGAATTCCAAACCTGATTTGCTCTAAATCTTCAATGCTAATACTTACCTACATTGTAAACTTACCTGGAGTTTACCTGGAGAGAGTTCCGGGGGTCAACGCCCCCGCGGCCCGGTCTGTGACCAGGCCTCCTGGTGGATCAGAGCCTGATCAACCAGGCTGTTACTGCTGGGTGCACGCAAACCAACGTACGAGCCACAGCCCGGCTGGTCAGGAACCGACTTAGGTGCTTGTCCAGTGCCAGCTTGAAGACTGCCAGGGGTCTGTTGGTAATCCCCTTATGTATGCTGGGAGGCAGTTGAACAGTATCGGGCCCCTGACACTTATTGTATGGTCTCTTAACGTGCTAGTGATACCCCTGCTTTTCATTGGGGGGATGTTGCATCGTCTGCCAAATCTTTTGCTTTCGTAGTGAGTGATTTTCGTGTGCAAGTTCGGTACTAGTCCCTCTAGGATTTTCCAGGTGTATATAATCATGTATCTCTCCGCCTGTGTTCCAGGGAATACAGGTTTAGGAACCTCAAGCGCTCCCAGTAATTGAGGTGTTTTATCTCCGTTATGCGAGCCGTGAAGGTTCTCTTACATTTTCTAGGTCGGCAATTTCACCTGCCTTCAAAGGTGCTGTTAGTGTGCAGCAATATTCCAGCCTAGATAGAACAAGTGACCTGAAGAGTGTCATCATGGGCTTGGCCTCCCTAGTTTTGAAGGTTCTCATTATCCATCCTGTCATTTTTCTAGCAGATGCGATTGATACAATGTTATGGTCCTTGAAGGTGAGATCCTCCGACATGATCACTCCCAGGTCTTTGACGTTGGTGTTTCGCTCTATTTTGTGGCCAGAATTTGTTTTGTACTCTGATGAAGATTTAATTTCCTCGTGTTTACCATGTCTGAGTAATTGAAATTTTCTCATCGTTGAACTTCATATTGTTTTCTGCAGCCCACTGAAAGATTTGGTTGATGTCCGCCTGGAGCCTTGCAGTGTCTGCAATGGAAGACTTATACCACACTCTACACTAATCTTTTCGCGTTCATTAGTGTCGGCTCATTAAAGTCGGTACCTGACCAGTCGGGCTGTGGCTCATACGTTGGATTGCGTGCAGCCAGCAGTAACAGCCTGGTTGATCAGGCTCTGATCCACCAGGAGGCCTGGTCACGGACCGGCCGCGGGGGCGTTGACCCCCGGAACTCTCTCAAGGTAAATCCCAGGTATAAGGGGTCTAAGCAATACGGGGAATACTGAGATACTCTTCTCAGATTGCACAACTACCTAAATACATCTAATTTTATTATACCATTATTCAAAGGAAAGCCATAAACCCGTAGGAATCATACAGCGTCAGGGAATTTTTTTTAATAATGATAACAACAATAATAATAATAATAATAATAATAATAATAATAATAATCTTTATTTCTACATGTACAAGGTATACAGACCTAACTGACATCAGTGGCATACTACTAAATAGAAATATACTGACTGACATTGGGCCCCCGTCTCTTTGTCACACTCTATATTACAAATATTTCTTCAGAATATAGTGGCAGACGTATGGAATGATGTTGGAAGTGTGCCAAAATATTATTATGCTAGAGGAAGCGCTGAACTCTAGGAGTCACGCAGCACGTATGAAATGAGAAATAATCAGGTTTGATTCAAGAAAGTGGAGGGTAGACACAATTCCCTAGATCAAGAGCCCCTCCCTGGTATCAAGGCATTATTCTCAATGGAGAGCATAGCTACGAAGGGGAATGGGAGGACATCAATGATGGCCTGGTAGCCTGATGCTGGTGAGATGCCTTTGGACCAAAGACATCTCACCAGCATCAGGGTACCTCCTTTCTGGGGTATTTTAATTAAAATCTTTCGGAAGGACACCACAAGCGTCAGTTTTATTCCAGCACTTAAATCAGTACCTGCATAGATCAGTACTGGCGTTGTGGATTAAGCACTGTGTAACCCATAACGATTTTTTTTTTAATTTAGTAATTTATAAAGAAGAGGTTACGAGCCCCTTGCTCCCGGCATTTAAGTCGTCACTTAAAACACGCATGGCTTACGGAGGAAGAATTCTTTTCCACTTCCCCATGGAAGTGCAGATCTGTGTGTGTGTAAATATATATATATATATATAATATATATATATATATATTATATATATATATATATATATATAATATATATATATATATATATATATATATATATAATATGTCGTGCCGAATAGGTAAAATTGGTCAATTAGCAAGTACTCATTTAAAATTAAGTCCTTTCTAAAATTTTCTCTTATACGTTTAAAGATATATATAGGTTGGTAGAGTAGGTAGTAGGTTGGTAGACAGCAACCACCCAGGGAAGTACTACCGTCCTGCCAGATGACTGTGAAACAAAAACCTGTAACTGTTTTGCATGATGGTAGGATTGCTGGTTTCTTTTTCTGTCTCATAAACACGCTAAGATAACAGGGATATCTTGCTACTCCTACTTACACTTTGGTCACACTTCACAGACACGCACATGCATATATATATATATACATACATCTAGGTTTTTCTCCTTTTTCTAAATAGCTCTTGTTCTTTTTTATTTCTTCTATTGTCCATGGGGAAGTGGAAAAGAATCTTTCCTCCGTAAGCCATGCGTGTCGTATGAGGCGACTAAAATGCCGGGAGCAATGGGCTAGTAACCCCTTCTCCTGTATACAATTACTAAAAAGAGAAGAAGAAAAACTTTATAAAACTGGGTTGCTTAAATGTGCGTGGATGTAGTGCGGATGACAAGAAACAGATGTTTTGCTGATGTTAATGAATGAAAAGAAGTTGGATGTCCTGGCCCTAAGCAAAAACAAAGCTGAAGGGGTAGGAGAGTTTCATTTGGGGGAAATAAATGGGATTAAATCTGGGTATCTGAGAGAGTTAGAGCAAAGGAAGGGGTAGCAGAAAATGTTAAATGATCATTTTATGGAAGGAGAAAAGAGAATATGAATGTGTAAATTCAAGAATTATGTGGATTAAAGTAAAGGTTGGATGCGAGAAGTGGGTCATAATAAGCGTGTATGCACCTGGAGAAGAGAGGAATGCAGAGGAGAGAGAGAGTTTTTGGGGGAGATGTTAAGTGAATGTATAGAGCCTTTGAACCAAGTGAGAGAGTAATTGTGGTAGGGGACTTAAAATGCTAAAGAGGAGAAACTTTTAGAGAGGGTGTGGTAGGTAAGTTTGGGGTGCCAGGTGTAAATGTAATGGGAGCCCTTTGATTGAACTTTGTATAGAAAGGGGTTTAGTTATAGGTAATACATATTTTAAGAAAAAGAGGATAAATAAGTATACACGATATGATGTAGGGAGAAATGACAGTAGTTTGTTGGATTATGTATTGGTAGATAAAGACTGTTTTAGTAGACTTTTAGGATGTACATGTTTATAGAGGGGCCACAGATATATCAGAATCACTTTCTAGTTGTAGCTACACTGAAGTAAAAAGGGAGAGGGATACAAGGGGAATAGAAGCATCAGGGAAGAGAGAGGTGAAGGTTTATAAACAAAAGAGGAGGCAGTTAGGGTAAAATTTTAAACAGCTATTGGAGGATAGATGGGCTAATGAGAGCATAGGCAATGGGGTTTGAAGAGGTATGGGGTAGGTTTAAAAATGTAGTGTTAGAGTGTTCAGCAGAAGTTTTTTGGTTACAGGAAAGTGGGTGCAGGAGGGAAGAGGAGCGATTGGTGGAATGATGATGTAAAGAGAGTAGTAAGGGAGAAAAAAGTTAGCATATGAGAAGTTTTTAAAGTAGAAGTGATGCAAGGAGGGAAGAGTATTGGAGAAAAAGAGAGAAGTTAAGAGAGTGGTGAAGCCAATGTAAAAGAGAGCAAATGAGAGAGTGGGTGAGATGTTATCAACAAATTTTGTTGAAAATAAGAAAAGTTTTGGAGTGAGATTAACAAGTTAAGAAAGCCTAGAAACAAATGGATTTTCAGTTAAAAATAGGAGGGAGCGTTATTAAATGGAGAGTTAGAGGTATTGGAAGATGGAAGGAATATTTTGAGGAATTGTTAAATGTTGATGAAGATAGGGAAGCTGTGATTCGTGTATAGGGCAAGGAGGAATAACATTTGTGGAGTGAGGAAGAGCCAGTTGTGAGTGTGGGGGAAGTTCGTGAGGCAGTAGGTAAAATGAAAGGGGGTAAGGCAGCCGGGATTGATGGATAAAGATAGAAATGTTAAAAGCAGGTGGGGATATAGTTTTGGAGTGGTTGGTGCAATTATTTAATAAATGTATGGAAGAGGGTAAGGTACCTAGGGATTGGCAGGAGCATGCATAGTTCCTTTGTATAAAGGCAAAGGGGATAAAAGAGAGTGCAAAAATTATAGGGGATAAGTCTGTTGAGTGTACCTGGTAAAGTGTAGGTAGAGTTATAATTGAAAGAATTAAGAGTAAGACGGAGAATAGGATAGCAGATGAACAAGGAGGCTTTAGGAAAGGTAGGGGGTGTGGGGGACCAGGTGTTTACAGTGAAACATATAAGTGAACAGTATTTAGATAAGGCTAAAGAGGTCCCTTTTTGGCATTTATGGATTTGGAAAAGGCGTATGACAGGGTGGATAGGGGGCAATGTGGCAGATGTTGCAAGTGTATGGTGTAGGAGGTAGGTTACTGAAAGCAGTGAAGAGTTTTTACGAGGATAGTGAGGCCAAGTTAGAGTATGTAGGAAAGAGGGAAATTTTTTCCCAGTAAAAGTAGGCCTTAGACAAGGATGTGTGATGTCACCGTGGTTGTTTAAAAAATTTATAGATGGGGTTGTAAGAGAAGTAAATGCGAGGGTCTTGGCAAGAGGCGTGGGGTAAAAGATAAAGAATCACACACAAGTGGGAGTTGTCACAGGGTGCTTTTGCTGATGACACTGTGCTCTTGGGAGATTCTGAAGAGAAGTTTCGGATTGGTGGATATTTGGGGAGGGGGGGCAAAAAAAAGAAAATTAAAGGGAATAACAGGAAAAAGTAAAGGTTTTGAGGATAACAAAAAGATTTGGTGATGAAAGATTTAAAATCAGATTGGAGGGAGAGGTATGGAGGAGGTAACGTATTTTAATATTTGGGGGGGGAGTGTCAGCGGA
>NC_069429.1:48211547-48245584 GCF_026875155.1 Cherax quadricarinatus
CTCTCCCGCAGGTCGAGAGCGAATGTATGGAAAATTAAACTGATGTCAAGAACAAAATCCAAGCTAAACCTACACCGACCATACAGGTCCATGAGAACTGCAGGGTCCGCGCAGCTGCTCCCCCAGGTGTGCACGTGTAATTACACATCGTACCTACAATTAGATTTAGCTCAACTTTTTTCAATAATTCCATACGTAAAACATTTCTACCCAATTTGCATAATAAGAGCAGTTTGAATCAAAGAACATTCCAAAATTATCAAAAATTTTACCCTAACCTAAGCATAGTATTCCATCTGTATTATATATGTCTAATCAACACGAAATTACCACATACCCAAAACCATATTCGTTGGTGTACATGATACAACCATGTATTACCTAAAGAAAAAAGAACAATAAAAAAGGAAAACCCACTCTTCACCTTTAAAAATCAGACTTCAATTTACCATTCAGGTTCATACATATAAATAATTATATAAAGTATATTGTCTAATTGAACACAATTACTTCCAACGTCAGTTATAATATTACGTCGACTCAACCACGAATAACTTCATCCATTCTTACAACTTCAAGGGTTCGTAAAACTCTTAAACTACATACATAGTATTGCCACCATCTAGACAAATTAAAAAGAAAAACAATACCCAAATATATCAAAACACACTATGCTTCTATTGGCACCAAATCAATTGTGCTTACAAAAATACAATTGTAAATTAAACTGAAACATTAAAAAGCCATTTTGACATTTACACATTGTATCAAAATCATAAATACGCATAGAAAATATGTATTGAATATCATTGAAAATGTTCATGAGAAAAACCATTTATGGTATATACAAGAAAGTAAACATACACACATACATATATATATACATATATACACATATATATATATACATATATGCATACATATATACATGTGTGTATACATGTAACAACACATACCACGCATATACGCATATATATATATATATATATATATATTATATATTATTATATATATATATATATATATATTTATTATATATATATATATATATATATAATTTTGTTGAAAATAAGAAAAAGTTTTGGAGTGAGATTAACAAGTTAAGAAAGCCTAGAGAACAAATTGATTTGTCAGTTAAAAATAGGAGAGGAGAGTTATTAAATGGAGAGTTAGAGGTATGGGAAGATGGAGGAATATTTTTGAGGAATTGTTAAATGTTGATGAAGATAGGGAAGCTGTGATTTCGTGTATAGGGCAAGGAGGAATAACATCTTTGTAGGAGTGAGGAAGAGCCAGTTGTGAGTGTGGGGGAAGTTCGTGAGGAAGTAGGTAAAATGAAAGGGGTAAGGCAGCCGGGATTGATGGGATAAAGATAGAAATGTTTAAAAGCAGGTGGGGATATAGTTTTGGAGTGGTTGGTGCAATTATTTAATAAATGTATGGAAGAGGGTAAGGTACCTAGGGATTGGCAGAGAGCATGCATAGTTCCTTTGTATAAAGGCAAAGGGGATAAAAGAGAGTGCAAAAATTATAGGGGGATAAGTCTGTTGAGTGTACCTGGTAAAGTGTATGGTTAGAGTTATTAATTGAAAGAATTAAGAGTAAGACGGAGAATAGGATAGCAGATGAACAAGGAGGCTTTAGGAAAGATAGGGGGTGTGTGGACCAGGTGTTTACAGTGAACATATAAGTGAACAGTATTTAGATAAGGCTAAAGAGGTCTTTGTGGCATTTATGGATTTGGAAAAGGCGTATGACAGGGTGGATAGGGGGGCAATGTGGCAGATGTTGCAAGTGTATGGTGTAGGAGTAGGTTACTGAAAGCAGTGAAGAGTTTTTACGAGGATAGTGAGGCTCAAGTTAGAGTATGTAGGAAAGAGGAAATTTTTTCCCAGTAAAAGTAGGCCTTAGACAGGATGTGTGATGTCACCGTGGTTGTTTAATATATTTATAGATGGGGTTGTAAGAGAAGTAAATGCAGGGTCTTGGGAAGGGCGTGGGTTAAAAAAAAAAGAATCACACACAAAGTGGGGTTTTTTTGTCTCTTGAACCGCAAGAGGGCAACCAGGAAATGCTTCGGAGGAGGGAGATAGGAGAAATTGAAGAAGTTGCCGACTTATTCAAAGATTAAGGAAATGTGTGAAATGTTGCTTAAATGGCAAACCTTTTTTTCTGATGACAGTCACCTTAACGAACAGCAATTACAAGCCGTGCTGGTGAGCTGTTACACTAACAATGTTGTGAATCACTTTAGGGAGTCATAAAGGAACGGAGAGTACAGGCCAACTATGGACAGATATGTGTGCACAGAAAACCAGTGACTCTGAAGCTGGTCCTAGTGGGGCCCCAATTAAAAGAAGAAGGAAGTAAACCCGGAAAAGGACTTGCTACCTCAAAGTCCTAATGGAAGGGGAATTACCCACTTTCTAAACACTAAAACCTCTCTCCCTTCCTCCCATCCCATCAATCATCACACCAGATCTTCATTAAAGTAAGTGTCAATTATTTTATTGTTATTTATTCCTATTTCATTAAACTTTAATATTCAAGTAGTAAAATTTTTTTTTCATACTTTTGGGTGTCTTGCTAATGCACGATTAATTTTTATTTCCATTATTTCTTATGAGGAAAATTGGATTCGGTGTTTCGAGATTATCGGTATTCGATACAGCTCTCAGGAACGGGTTTAATCTATTGAATACCGGGGGGTCCACTGTATTCTAATTTTTCTTTGGTCTCATTTTATAGAAATGAGGACATTTACAGAAAATTGAGCAATTATTATTGATTTTACATGAAAAGTACCTTGAAATTTGAGCTCAAAGTAGCAGAAAGTTTCGACTTTACCAAAGTTTCAAATAGTAAACAAATCATGCCAAGCGTCCAATACACCATACTGGTGAGTCAATATTCTTTTCGCAGTGGCGCCAATATTATTTATAAACCAAATATTACACTAATGCAAGTAAGTTAGAATAACAGTAAATTCATCTATTTTTTTTGGGTTGGAAAAAAAAAATCATAAAGTGGAAATCAAAAGAATAGTAAGAAGGGCCCTTAGAACATGACCTAATGAAGCAGAGGAAATGTCATTTTAGTGCCAGGAATGTTCTATTCTTGTTTATATTCTGGACCCTATTCGGAAAATGGCATCTATTTGAAACTTTAGTTGTGACAATGGCAAAATTGCTAAATTCTGACCACGTGTACTGGATAGTATGAATTGGTAAATGGGTGGTTTCTTGCACTCATTCGATAAAGACAAAATGGAGTTCAAAGCGAAATAATTCATATTTTTGTCAGACTAGTACATGAGAATTGGGTCGAAATATGGGGCTCAAAGTGGGCAAAATCGCTGATGCGTAAACATCCGCCGTCTCGAGACCGCTAACTTCAGCAAGAGTGTAATACACGTAAGTTTCCATCAATTTCATACTTTGTGTCTCCATTAATGATCCGGAAAGATTCTCTATCTTTTCAATAGAAAAAAAAATTTTATTTTTTTTTTTTTTTTTTAAATTGGCCGAACCCTGAGAACGAGTCTCGGAGAGGTCCTGTCGACCCTCAAAAGGGTTAATGAACTCATGCCCCCAGAAAGTCCGCCTCTGCAAGTCTGTAGGATGACCAGTGGGCATTGAGTCTGAATACCAGGAGGCACTAAAGGTCCTAATTTCTTTTTCAATTAGGTAATTTTTCACATTGGGTCAAATGCATGGGTAACAATCCATAGAAAAAGTCCCTATGACCGCATGCCTAATTGTTTGCCCTCCACAGCACACCACAAATTCACCTTGAGAGACATTCTTTTGCTAACGCTCTGGGAGTTTCTGAGTGGGATATCCACCAATAAAGGCTTCAACTTTTCAATCACCACTAGCCATTTCGGCACACAATCAAGAAGAGTAAGCCTTCTTTCATAGGCTTATGTCCTGGGTGTGGCCTTCTCCCTCCTGAGTAATGTAGATTACTTTCTGCTTGGCAATTTCTATTTCTGTCCAAAACAGGCCTGTTTCATCGCAATAAACACTTGTTCAGGTTTAAATTCTTCACTTGTGTAAATGTAATCCTTGAATTTCTTCACATATTTTTCAGCTGCTTTTTGGTCCAAACGGCAGCCGCCACCATGCCTAATCACTCTATGTATGCCACTAACGATTCCTTAAATCTCTCAACCAAACCATTTGCTGGCCTTAAAGTTCAACTCACATTACACCCTAGTTGCAGGCATTTTTTCAATTAAAATTAAATAATTAAACTAAGTTTTGCCCAAAATGCCTAGCATGCAGGCATTCTAGTGGATTAACACATCTGTAATCATTATTTAACTACAGTAAATAAACCACACAACAACCAAATTTCTGTAAATTCCCAACATTGTAATCTTTGTAGAGAATAAACTTTGAAATTTGAAATTTGAATTAAATCCTCATGCAACTTCCTAGCCTTTTCACAAATGATCACTTGAGAGATGCCTAATCTCCTGCTGAATCTGTTTTTCATTAACCCACACCTATAACAAGTCTCTCAACATCTCTAACACTATGCGATCGTTCTGTTCGAAAACAAAGTTGCACCTTTTGCAACACCAGCTAGCTTATTGCTTGTTTTCCTGGCCACTGTAGTAGCGATGGTTGATTGGTTTTATAAACAACCTGGCCAGCTCATCCGACACATGCACTCCACTTTCGTACCTTTGCGCAATTATCTTTACACTTCATTTCAATAGTCTCTAGCACCCTTTTCCTTGAAGGGTTGGCACTAGAACTTTCTTGGGGCCCATGGTGACTTATTTTGGGCAGAAACAAGCACCAAAAACACTGTTGATAAAATGCGAATGTACCGAATGTATGCTTAGATGCGACGACGACTGGCTGGCATGTAAACACTGGGCATGACACGGGGCAGTTTCAGGCCACATGTGGGACACGTCCCGGACGAATCGCATGTGGCGGTTTTTTAAACGAGTGGCGAGGCAAAATTTTTGCGTATGTATGGAGTGGCCCCTCAGCACACATGATTAATACACCAATGACCCACAACTTCGAGAGATGAAGCCCCCTAAATAAATTTTTGATCTGTATTGGACCATTTTCAGTTCATTACACAAATAAATCCGCACATAGAGAGAGAGCTTATCAATGATGTTTCGGTCCGACTTTGGACTTGTAAATGGTCCAAGTTAGGCCGAAATTTTTTAATAAGCTTCTCTCTCTCTCCTATTTTCCAATCGCAGTACGTGACCACACTGTGTCCTTTTTTGTTCTTCAATATCAGTTATATACTATAATAATGTCTAGGACACACCAAAATGTAGTCTAAAGTTTCCACTTAAAAGTGAAAGTTAGTATGTGAAAATGTCCGAGCTGTGATATTAAGAACTTTTTTTTGACACTGCTAAAATGAGGCCTATAATATATGGGGTGGATGATGTTATCTTGCCAGTTTATTTTGTAACATAGAAGGTAGATTAGTATGTTAGTAGATAGACAATCCAAGGAAGTAGACTTCCTGTCATAAGACAGTGAAACTTTATGCAGTCCTCATCTTTTCTTTCTGGCTCAATTACATGTAAGAATAGCTGGTTAAGCTTAACAAATATTTGCTTGAAAGTTATACATACATTTTCTTTGTTTTACCTGTGTGTTTCTTAATCCCTTGACTGTCGCAAAAACCCCCAATCCTGAGGTGTCTCCTGGTGTCCAGCAAAATTAAAAAAAAAAAAAAATTATTTTTTCTTATGAAAAAGCGAATAAGAGAATCTTTTTCCCCCGATTGTAATGACATAAAAAAAAAAAAACGAAATTTATGGAAAGCTGACGGAATTACGCTCTCGGTGAAGTTAGCAACCTTAGCGATATTTACAAATCGGCGAATTTCGCCCACTTTGAGCCCTATTTTTTTTCCGGCTAATTCGACATTGTTCCTGCGACACAAACTCATAGCTATTTCTTAAACTCTATCCATTTTTTTTTTATCGATGAGTACAAAAGAAACTACTGAGCCATGTTTACCAATTATCAACTACCCAAAAAACGTGGTCAGAAATTTGCCATTTGGCCAATTTCCCAAAAATTAAAAAATATGACAATTTCAAATAAGGTCCAAAATGAAACAATGCAGACATTCCTGGCTCTAAAATAACATTTTTCTTTGTTCATCAGTCCATGTCTCCAGGCCTCTCTGATATAACTCTTGCTTTCTATTTTGAATTTTTTATACCCCCCTCAAACAAACAAAATAGAAGATATACTATTATATGACAGATTAACTGCAATAACTCCAATATTGTGTAAATAAACATCAACCCATTCATGACTACATATTGAGAATGGCTACTTGGACATTTATTGGACAATGACAATCATTTGTTAACTTTTTGAATATCGGCAAAAATTCAACATTTCCCCTACTTTGAGCTGGTCCATTTCCCAGGTTCTTTATATAGTAAAATCAAACTACAATACCTCTATTTCTATAATATGTTATCACATACTATCAATGAGGACCAAGAAAACTAGAATACAACCATAAATTACTATACGAAAATAGATCATCAAAGTCAGCATTTTATAAAAAAAAAAAACGGTCGGAGTTATTTTTTTTTCTCATTATGCACTGCGTGCTCCAGAATTTCTTTTATATGTGCACACTGACCACACAGACCCATTTCTCTCACATGTGGGGACTACCAGCTTTTCTCTCCTTCTGAATTTGAAGCTGCTAGAATTTATGAGTAATATATAACGTCAAACACGTACCTCGTAAGACGTAAATATACGCCCGCGAACAGTCAAAGTGTGTTAATAGTTCTTATATTTTATTTACATTTAAGTAGACCTTTTTGAGATCTCTTTAATGATGATTCCCTGAGCTGTAACATATTTGTGAGTCAGCTTTATGAGAGGAAAGGCAGTACATTTAGCCCTTGATTTAATGACTTCAAGAAATATGAATACAGGTCCTTGGTGAATGTAATAATGGCCTTTGTAAGGCAAAGCCTCTGTACTAGTATTGAAAGGCATAATATATTTAATTCCTTTAAAAACCCAGTGTCCCTATAATATTTATATTTTATCCTTTCCTGTTGGTGGCCTCTGTACTCTCTGAAAGTTAAAAATTGGATATTGATGATGTTTGAGAGCTGAAAGGGATATTAGTGGAAGCCTTGGAGTGAGCGTGATTGAAGGTATATAGTTTTGTCATAACACTTCACTAACAACTCATGTTTAAAAACTCACAAAGGGCCCCCATCTTTACCTTCTAACATGATATAGGACTGATAACTTAATATTAGTAAGTTAATTAACATGCATTTCCCCCTCCCACCCCCTCCCCCTCTCCCACAACTTTTACAGGTGTGGAGAATTTTTTTTTGACAGAATGGAACTCTAAAGAGCCAAGCGTCGCAGCACCATCAGCAGTCGGCGTGGATGTGAGCATCCTCCTTCACTAACGCTTGTTTACACTGTGGCGTTTGTATTATTAAAGTTGTATGGATGTACCCCTGATTCTATAGCCAGCTTGTAGTTAGCTAGGACCTCACTTGACCCTATAACATTCTTTTGACCTGACAATACTTCACTAAGTTAAGATCTTGACCTTTGACAAATTTGTGGCAATAAAAACAGAAGCCAATAATGATAGTACGCAGTGGCGTGGTTATATCAGATCACAACCACCATAACTGTACCCCAGTGGGCATGTGTGTCTGTGTACATGTGTGTGTTGTTTGCTTGGTTGTTTGTTTAATTTTGTTTTGTTATTTACACTAATGCAAGCTGTGACATAGTATGTGTGTGTGTGTGTACTTACCAAATTCACCTAATTGTGGGTTGCAGAGGTCGAGACTCAGTCTCCTGGCCTGCCTCTTCACTGAACACTATTAGGTATCCACTCTCTACTGCTCCATGAGACTTTAGTCATACCTCATCTTAAAGCTATTATGGTCCTGCCTCCACTACCTCACTTGCTAGGCTAATGCTACTTCATGACTATTCAAAGACTGAAGTAATACTTTATAACATCCTTGTGTGTGTGTGTTTTATGTGTGTGTGTGTGTAGAGTGAAGTAGTGGAGAAGAGTGTGAGAGTGTGAGTAGTGTTGGAGGTGTGAGTGTTGGAGTGTGGAGTGTTGGAGTGTGAGTGGTTTTGGAGTGTGTGTGTCTGGAGTGTGAGATGTTGGAGGAAGTGTGAGTGTTGGAGTGTGAGTTTGGAGTTGTGAGGTTGTGAGTGTGAGAGAGGTAAGAGAGTAAGAGTGTGAGAGTGTGAGAGTGTGAGAGTGTGAGAGTGAGAGAGTGAGAGAGTGAGAGAGAGTGAGAGTAGTAGTGAGAGAGAGAGAGGCAAGATGAGAGTGAGAGAGAGTGAGAAGTGAGAGTGGAGAGAGGAGTGAGAGTGAGAGAGAGTGAGAGTGAGTGAGAGAGTGGAGAGAGAGTGAGAGAAGAGTGGGAGAGAAGAGGTGTGAAGAGGTGAGAGAGTGAGAGAGAGTGAGAGAGAGAGAGTAGAGAGTGAGAGAGAGTGAGAGAGAGTGAGAGAGAGTGAGAGTGAGATAGAGTGAGAGAGAGTGAGAGATAGAGAGTGAGAGACAGGTGAAGTGAGAGGAGTGAGGAGTGAGAAGAAGAGAGAGAGAGAGAGAGAGAGAGAGAGAGAGATAGAGAGAGAGAAGAAGAGGAGAGAGAGAGGAATCCTGCCACACACCTGCTCAGTGCACTGGGAGTGTGAGCCAGGTTCACAATCACTACACAGTGCTCAATGGATGGTGTGTTCCAGGATCACAATATTGTGCTCAGTGTTTGGTATTTATGAGGGGTCACAACACCATTACAGGTGTGCTCATTGGGTGGTGTGAGTGGTCACACCATTACAATGTTCTCACTGTGTGGGTATGTGAGGGCAATGCCAATCATAGTGGCTTCACTGTGTTGTATGAAGTTCACCACTACAGTTGTGGCTCAGTGGCTGGTGTGCGAGGGTCACACCATTACTATGTGGTGTGTGCGTTTTTGCACCATTACAGTGTGCTCAGTTGGGTGGTGTGCTCACACAGGTCACTCCATACAGGTGCTCAGTAGGTGGTGGTTCACCAGGGGATCACACACTACAGGCTTTTACTGTGTTTGTGTGCATCAGAGTCACATTTTAAATGTATGACCAACAGTTTACAGTTACTTATATTTTCCTGAAGAAGATTCATTTTGCACATATATTGGACACACAATCTAGCATTTTAATTTTCTAGTAATGGAATCTGATATTTAATTTAGTATTGATTTGGTGTGATTAGGTAGTTAGTCTTATATTTAATTGTGACTCAGAATTCAGCTTGGCTTATCATTGTCAGGTTAATATTATTAATGCTTCTTGTGAGTGTTTGAAGGTATTATTCTGCTGCTCTTCACATTCTTTTTTATGATTATATGATTATATTATATGTATGTAGGTAGTAGGTTGGTAGACAGCAACCACCCAGGGAGGTACTACCGTCCTGCCAAGTGAGTGTAAAACGAAAGCCTGTGATTGTTTTACATGATGGTAGGATAGCTGGTGTCCTTTTGGTGTCTGTCTCATAAATATGGCAAGATTACAGGCATTCTTGTACTTCTACTTACACTTAGTCACACTATACATTACATGTACACATTATTTATAGCACACTCATCTGAGTTTTTCCTTTGATTTTTAATCTAATAGTTCTTGGTCTTAATTTAATATATCCTTTTATAATCCATGAGGGAGTGGAATAAGTAATCTTTCCTCCTTAATCCATGCGTGTTGTAAAAGTCAACTAAAATGCCGGGAACAAATGGCCTAGTACCCCTTTTCCTGTAAAGAATTAATAAAAGAAAAAGAAGAAGAAAATTGGACAAGTGGGAATCTGAATGTGTCGTGGATGTTGGTGCAGATGATAAGAAAGAGCTGATCTTGGTGGATGTATAATGAGAAGAAGCTGGATGTCCTGGCTTTTAAGAAGTGAAACAAAGGTGAAAGGGGGTGGAGAGTTTCATGGGAGAGGAATAAATGGGAATTAGGTCAGGGGGTTCAAATAGAGTTAGAGCTAAAGAAGTGAGTAGCAATAATGTGAAGGATAAGCTATGGCAGAAAAGAGGGACTACAAATGATAAATTCACAAGGATTATGTGGAGTAAAATAAAGATTTGAAATGTGAAAAGTGGGCTATAATAAGCGTGTAGCACTGGGAGAAGAGAGAGGTAGAGGAGAGAGAGAGATTTTGGGAAATGTTGAGTGAATGGCGTGGGGAGTTATTTGAGGAATCAAGTGTGAGAGTAATGGTGGTTTGGGGATTTCAATGCTAAAGTGGGTAAAAATGTTTATGGAGGGAGTAGTAGGTAAATTTGGGGTGCCAGGGCGTAAATGAAAATGGGAGCCTTTAATTGAGCTAATGTGTAGAAAGAAAATTGGTAATAAGTAATACATTATTTTTTGAAAAAGAGGCTAAATAAATATACAAGGTATGATGTAGCACGTAATGATAGTAGATTATTAGATTATGTAAAAAAAAAAAAAAAAAATTTTGGTGGATAAAAGGTTGTGGGTATGGCTCCAGGTGTACATGTTTATAGAGGGGCAACTGATATATCGAATCATTAATTAGTTGTATCTTACATTTAGAGTAAAGAGGAAGAATGGGAAAAAGAGAAGGTGGCAACAACAAGTAAGAGGGAGGTGAAGTGTATAAACTAAGGGATGAAGGAATTCGGGTGAGAATAAAAGCGACTATTGGTCAGAAAGGTGGCTAGTGCAAAAGATGATAGTGGGGGGTTGAAGAGGGTTGGAATAGTTTTAGAAAATCAGTATCTAGAAATGTGGGGCCAGAATTTGTGGTTATAGGAGGGTGGGCGCAGGAGGAAAGAGAGTGATGTGGTGAATGATGAAGTAAAGGTGTGATAAAAGAGAAAAAGGTACTTATGAGAGGTTTTACAAAGCAGAAGTTGTTATAAGAAGAGCAATAATGGAGAGTAAAAAGAAAGGTAAAGAGAGTGGTGAGAGATGGCAAAAAAGGAAGGCAAATGATAGAGTGGGAGAGGCAACTGTCCAAGAATGTTTAATGAAAATAAGAAAAAAATTTGGAGTGAGTTAAACAAAGTTAAGAAAGCCTAGAACAATATGGATTTTGTCAGTTTCACTGAAACAGAGTGGGGAGTTAGTAGAGGAATGGAGGTAATTGGGTAGATGGCGAGAATATTTTGATGACCTTTTAAATGTTAAGGAAGAAACAAGGCAGTAATTTCAGCACTGGTACAGGGGAGGTATACCATCTTTTTAGAGTGAAGAAGAGCATAATTACAGTGTGGGGGAGGTACGTGAGGCATACTAAAATGAAAGGGGGTAAAAGCAGCTGGAACTGATGGGATCCAAGACAAAATGTTAAAAGCAGGGGGGATAATAGTGTTGGAGTGGTTGGTACTTTTGTTTAATAAATGTATGAAAGGGTGAAGTGTACCTAGGGAATTGGCGGAGAGCATATAGTCCCTTATATAAAGGGAAGGGGACAAAAGAGACTGTAAAAAATTATAGAGAATAAGCTTATTGAGTATACCAGGAAAAGTGTATGGTAGGGTATATAATTGAAGAAATAATCAGAGTAAGACAGAATGTAGTATTTGCGGAATGACAAGAGGTTTCAGAGTGTGTAGGCGGGAGGTGTATATCAAGTGTTTACCATTGAAGCATATATTTGAACAGTATTTAGATAAAGGTAGGGAAGTTTTTATATTGCATTTATGGATTTAGAAAAGGCATATGTAGAGTGGATAGAGAGGAGCCAATGTGGCAGATGTTGCAAGAATATGGAATAGTGGTAAGTTATTAAATGCTGTAAAGAGTTTTTTATGAGATAAGTCGCTCAGAGTAGGGGTGTAGAAGAGAGGGGAGACTACATGTGTTCCCGTAAAATTAGGTCTAGACAGGGATTTGTGTAATGTCACCATGGATGTTTTAATAATATTTAATAGATGAGGTTTGTAAAGGAAGTAAATGCTAGGTTGTCGGGAGAGTGGTGGGATTAAATTTTGGGAATCAAATTCAAATGGGAATTGACACAGTTACTTTTTGCTGATGATACTGTGACCTTTATGGAGATTCTAAAGAAAAATTGCATAAGAGGTAGTGGATGAGTTTTGGGAATGTGTGTTAAAGGTAGAAAAGTTGAAAGTGAACATAGAAAAGAGTAAGGTTATGAGGGTGTCAAAATGAATTTAGATTAGAAGAAAAATTGGATATCAAAATGGGGAGGAGGAGTATGGAAAGAAGTGAATGTTTTCAGAACTATGGGAGTTGACAGTCGGCGGATGGATTTATGAGGATGAGTTAATCATAGAATTGAATGAGGGAAAAAAAGGGTGAGTGGTTGCTTTGAGGTATAATGTTGAGTCAAAAAAAAACGTTATCTATGGAGGCAAAGAAGGGAATGTATGAAATAATAGTAGTACCAACACTCCTTTTATTGGGCAGTGAAGCTTGGGTGGATAAAAGCAGTAGCGAGTAGAGACGGTTTGGAGGCATTGGAGATGTCTGTTTAAGGGCAATGTGGTTGTAAATATTTTACAGAAAATTCCGGAGTGTGGAAATTATGGAGAGGAGTGGAGTTAAAAAAAGTATTAGTCAGAGGGCAGAAGAGGGGGTTGTTTGAGGTGGTTTGGGTCATTTAGAGAGAATGGATCAAATAGAATGAAATGGAAAGCATATAAATCTATAGGGAAGCGAAGTGCGGGGTAGGGGTCGTCCCTCGAAAGGGTTTGGAGAAGGGGGTAAAAGGAGGTTTTAGTGTGCAAGGTGGCTTGGACTTCCAGCAAGCTTCATGAGCGTTGTTAGATAGGAGGTGAATGAGACGATGGTATCTTGGTGACCTGACGATCTGTTTGGAGTGGGTGAGCAGGGTAATTTTAGCGAAGGGATTCAGTGAAACCGGGTTATTTTTCATATATCTGTACTGAGTCCTGGAAATGGTAAGTACAATGCCTGCACTTAAAGGAGAGGGTTTTGGATAATTGAGCAGTTTGGAGGGATATGTTGTGTATCTTCATATTTGTAGTGCATCTAACTGTTGTATTTCTGAGCAACCTCTACAAAACAGTGATAATGTTCGAGTGTGGTGAAAGTGTTGAATGATATAAAGTATTTTCTTTTTTGGGATTTTCTTTCTTTTTTTTGGTGTCTACCCTGACCTCGGTGGGAGACGGCCGACTTGATGAAAGCAAAAAAAAAAAAGAAAAAAAAATGTAATGCAGCTTTATATAGTTGTACAGGTGTGGGCAAGAAATAAATTTTTACAGAGTTGCAGCACAATCTGCAGTTTCCCCTCGCATTTTTTGGCATAGTGTTTGATTCGAGTTTTTTTTTTCTTGAATATATTCATCCCGTTGAAGGTTAAATATCATTAAGTTATCTTTGATGATGCTTTTCTATTCTTCAATAGAAAATCATTTCCTTATTAATGTCCCAAATAGATTAAGTGTGTATTGTCAAGTAGGGCTCCAAGGTGGCCATTGGTATGTCATGACTCGTCCATTCCATTGTCCACTGAATGTTAGAAGATATTCTTAAAATTTTCTAAACGCTAATGAGGAAATAACAAAGGAATCCTAGTGTCACCTTGTAGAATATCAGTAGATGATCTATAGCTTAATGTTGATAACAGCGAGAAAAGACTTGGGTGCACAAGAAAATTTTGAAAAACACGAACCTTTTTGCTCCCTTTAGCAGGTAAGTTTGTCTTGGGTCAGTGTGATGAATGGTTTTGTCTATGTACTTTTAATCTATTTTTGTATCATCCCAGTGTGAGGGGGGGGGAGAGGTGATACATGTTAGAAACTGGCCTGTGTTTTACCTCTTACTTTGCATGGCCTCTTTATTTTAATATAATTATTAATTAAAAATTCTCATGTTTGATTTAGTCTATCATTATACATGATACAGTATCTCAGTTTTTTTTTATAATACTTTCTTTTTCAAAATCTTGAGTTCTTATTTTAATTAATGTTCCAGTGAGATAGGAACATTTGTTTCTACTCGTATAAGATGTCCCTATGGCCTCTCCATTTTATAAGTGTGATTCAACAATAATTGATACTGTCTGTTTTACATGTAAGTCTCTTCAGTATCACAATTTTGTAGGGTTTTGGAAAAAATATTTAAGTCAAATCTTAAATGCTGAGAAATTAGGAGTGGCTATTAAGGGAAATAAAAAAAGTATCCAGGTGTTGAATTTCTTGCATGTGTGAATGACTTCAAGAACAACCAAAATGCAAAAAACTCTGCCTGTTTATACTAATACAAACAGGATTATCATCATCTTCCTGCTTGTTAAATAATATAACCCCATAGTACTTGAACAACACAGTATACACACAGGGCAACTTTTATCTTCTGATGTGATAGAATACAGTGATACAATACAATAACCCTGTGATCAGCAAAACATTTACTCTTTTCCATTTCTGAATGAATCATCTGGCCTTCATATCTACAACACCCACATCATCTAATAGCTGCATATTATTATTATCTGAAAAATAATTACCAATCATTAATCTCTAACACTGCATCTCCACTACATTGAATCATTTTTAGAACTATCCACACTTGTTCAGAAGTGTTGATATTACTGAAACACTGGTGATAATGTCCCTAAATTTTGTGTCAAGATACTAATGACTATAATTGCAAAGACTATATATCAGGATCAGTGCTGGCAAATTGCTTGCAGGAATCTACCAAATCATATTCTTAGAGAAGGGGTTCAGGAAAATGTGAGAAAAACTGTTGATGGGAAAGAGTCCAGGATAGGCACCTAAATTGCAAAAAGCATCCACTTTTACAGTGAACCAGCTTGCAACCCAGTGACACATATGTTTGATCATGTATGTTTATGTAGTCCTTGTTTGCTAATCAAGTTTACATTATGTGAATGGGCTTTATAATAGGGGATAATTGACTGTTTTGTTGCTTACTTGGTGTGGTAATGTATCTTATTAGTTAGAAATACACACTTCTACGCCAAAGAATGTGTCAATTTCCTTTTAAAACCACTGACCATCTCCCAACTTGAGGTAGGGTGGCCGTCAAAGAAGAAACACATTCCACTCTAAACATTGTTTAATCACTGTCTTTATTCCAGAAGGGTGCCTGTCATTAACAGTTCGTAATCCTCCAGACGCAACATTGCTATCCCCTCTTTCGGAGTAAGTACGCAATGTATTTCCCAACTCAGGACTCAGTTCCAGCAAACCAGTTTTCCCCTGAATCCTTTCATAAAATGCTATCTTCTCACACTCCAACGCATTTCAAATCATAAAAGCCACTTGCCTCCACTCCTGTCCCCGCACACTCTCGCACAACCCTAGGTTTGGGTGTCCAAGCCCCGAGCACTCCAGAAAACCTCCTTCCTCCTAAAATGCCCAAACCAACCACCTCAACAACCCTCCTAGCCTTCTGAATAAATAAATTTGGTAACCCCACACCTCCTAATTGCCAGGATTAAAAGAGGGGGTAAGAGTATTAAATGGGGCAATGTATTAAAATATGTGTTCTGCACCTTTACAGCTGCTTAATTATACTTTTTTCAAACATAATTGTTCTTCGATGCAGGTTTGAATCTTTTTTTTATTTCTTTCATTCTGATTAATGTGAGACAGGAGTAAAAAAATTAATAGCACTAGTTCTAGTACATAAGATATGCAAACTATTAGGACAGTAGTATCTATCAACTAATAGATATGTTACTTGCCTCATGGTAAGTCAAGCATTTAAATAAGTAAGGACCAGTCTTATCTTTTCAATGTAATCATGGGTTATTAATCAATGATCCTTTTAAGATACCTAAGATGTACAAGGTTACATCATTGGCTCTGAATTACCTAAATGTCATTGCTAGTCAATAGAAAATATTTCCACAACCTTATCTCATCTTGTTGGATAAACACGTATTCAGACACCTCGTTTTATATTTTCTTTCACCACACAGCATGTTGTGTTTATTGAACAGGTCTCAGCAAGTACCAAGTTATGATAATTCTTATATACTGAATTTAAATTCTGGTAACTCATTTGATGCCTGTGACTACCTGTGACTGGTTTTTCTGAGTGGGCAGTCCAACCTGTACGAGACTTTGTTGATGCATTTAACACCCTACATCACCCGATGCCTGCAATGCCTACATTATATATCACATTCTGGCTGATCGGTATATTTACTTGGCAGAAATAGGTCCAGTTTAGCTTCTTACTGGTCCGCAACACATTTACGTAGGGTACCAACCTGTTGCATGTAAATTTGTGCTTATTTTTTGTGATTTTCATATTTTTGTCCATGCATCGAATTTAGGGTTGCCCTGTTACCTCCTCTCAGATGGGAAAAAATGTATGAGAGCAAAGCAGGTCCACACAGTGGCATCATGGGGTAACATTGCCTGGGAAAGCAATATATCAATTAGGACTTGTGCCACCATCAGGTTTCCTGTCAGCAAACGGTGTGGAATAGGCAGGAAGATAACTTATTTCTTCTACATTTAATTACTGTTTCATGATATCACAGTGGAATCAGCAAAAGCATAATATGAAGAAAGTAACCTAGATAACCCTAATAAAGTAAAATAATCAAACTTATTTCCAGTTTTCGAGGAATATTACAACTTGAAACAGTTGTATTAATGTATAATGTAATTTTTTAATGTTAATATTTGTTAAATACAAACATCACTAGAATATAATGAAAAAAAAAAAAAAGGAGTTTACACTGAATATTGAATTTTGAAAGTCAATGCAAGCAGTACATCTTCATATGTTACAAATTAAACATCTTGAAAAATGCTTTCATAAAAAACAGTATGCAATGTGTATAGACTTATTGAAAAATACAATTAAAAAAAAAAAATCTTAAATTTGTTGTAAATAAATTGAAAATAATGTAAATACTGCAATTCACATTTTATGCCTTCGTTGCTGACTACCATGATTTTTTGCTAACCTACACACACTATAAAACTGTAATCTCTTTTTAAATTTTCAGCTTTCTTTATGTAATCTGTTTAGAAAGAGTTGGCTCTCATTATGTAAAGGAAATTTTTTCTTTTTTGAAACAAAGATTGGCTCCACACAAAATTTAAACACTTTCATTGTCTCTCGTAGAGTAGATAGACACTTATTGATGCTAGTCTTCAAAAGCTGTGAGCATTAAATTTTGGCCTAGTCAGGAGAGAATGGTATAACGCAGTGACTTTCTACAGTATACAGTGACCCCCGGTTAAAACGATGATATTTTTCATTCCAGAAGTAAGTTCAGGTGCCAGTACTGACCGAATTTGTTCTCATAAATGGAATAATGTGAAGGTTAGATTAGTCCATTACAGAACCCCCAAATATACAACGTACAAACGCACATTACATAAAAATACACTTACATAATTGGCCGCATTGGGCGGTGATCGTTAAGGCGGGGGGTCCACTGTATAAAGAAAATCTGCCTTACTTGGTGCATGATGGAAAAGCAAACTTCTGATGATGTGTTTGATTTAAAAAAAAAAAAAAACAGCAACAAACCTTTGAGATGTTTTCTAGGATTTTTTTTTATTGTTATATTGCTGTTTCCATTGTGTATCAATAGTTGATAGTTTTAGAAAAAGAACGGTATTACCGAAATGAAAGACAGGCTTACTCTGTTGAATTGTGATGGCCAATGCTAGTGTGATTTCAAAGTGAAGCCTTTATTAGTGTGTCACTCTGAAACACCCCAGATGTTCAGGAAAAACAATGTCCTTCAAGGCTAATTTGTGTGTGCCAGTGAGGCAAACTGTAAGGCCATGGGTCACTAGGGACTTTTTCTATGACTGGTTACACCATGCAATTTTTGCCCCCCTGTGAAAAATTACCTAACTGAAAAGAAATTAGACCTTTAAGTGTCCTCCTGGTATTAGACAATTGCCCCTGGTCCATCCTACAGAACTGTTCAGAGTCGACTTTTCTTGGACATGAAGCTCCATTAAGGTAAGTTTTTGCCATCCTAATACCACTCCTCTCCTGCAGACCATGGACCAGCAGGTCATTTCCAAACTTCAAGGAAACGTACACAAAAGCTAGTTTCAAAAGTGCATTATAGTGACCAAGAAACTCACTGTATCAAAAAGAGTTTTGGAAGGATCACTTTAATAATCCTCAATTGTATAAACCTGATATGTACGGCTTGGGAGTGAGTGACTAAGAGGACCTTGAACTCTGCTCATGGAAAAAACTGTGGCCAGAATGTGTAGACAAAAGGGAATCTGAAGGATTTTGAGGCTAGCCCTGAAATCCTATGCCAGTTGAGGAATCCATTGTGGCATTGTGAAGACCTTGGGGTTGGGTTAGTGGAGGGAGGAGTGGAAGAGTGGTGGTGGAGGACATTGAAGAACAACCACGATGAGCGATAGATCTCTTGAACCGCAAGAGGGCAACCAGGAAATGCTTCGGAGGAGGGAGATAGGAGAAATTGAAGAAGTTGCCGACTTATTCAAAGATTAAGGAAATGTGTGAAATGTTGCTTAAATGGCAAACCTTTTTTTCTGATGACAGTCACCTTAACGAACAGCAATTACAAGCCGTGCTGGTGAGCTGTTACACTAACAATGTTGTGAATCACTTTAGGGAGTCATAAAGGAACGGAGAGTACAGGCCAACTATGGACAGATATGTGTGCACAGAAAACCAGTGACTCTGAAGCTGGTCCTAGTGGGGCCCCAATTAAAAGAAGAAGGAAGTAAACCCGGAAAAGGACTTGCTACCTCAAAGTCCTAATGGAAGGGGAATTACCCACTTTCTAAACACTAAAACCTCTCTCCCTTCCTCCCATCCCATCAATCATCACACCAGATCTTCATTAAAGTAAGTGTCAATTATTTTATTGTTATTTATTCCTATTTCATTAAACTTTAATATTCAAGTAGTAAAATTTTTTTTTCATACTTTTGGGTGTCTTGCTAATGCACGATTAATTTTTATTTCCATTATTTCTTATGAGGAAAATTGGATTCGGTGTTTCGAGATTATCGGTATTCGATACAGCTCTCAGGAACGGGTTTAATCTATTGAATACCGGGGGGTCCACTGTATTCTAATTTTTCTTTGGTCTCATTTTATAGAAATGAGGACATTTACAGAAAATTGAGCAATTATTATTGATTTTACATGAAAAGTACCTTGAAATTTGAGCTCAAAGTAGCAGAAAGTTTCGACTTTACCAAAGTTTCAAATAGTAAACAAATCATGCCAAGCGTCCAATACACCATACTGGTGAGTCAATATTCTTTTCGCAGTGGCGCCAATATTATTTATAAACCAAATATTACACTAATGCAAGTAAGTTAGAATAACAGTAAATTCATCTATTTTTTTTGGGTTGGAAAAAAAAAATCATAAAGTGGAAATCAAAAGAATAGTAAGAAGGGCCCTTAGAACATGACCTAATGAAGCAGAGGAAATGTCATTTTAGTGCCAGGAATGTTCTATTCTTGTTTATATTCTGGACCCTATTCGGAAAATGGCATCTATTTGAAACTTTAGTTGTGACAATGGCAAAATTGCTAAATTCTGACCACGTGTACTGGATAGTATGAATTGGTAAATGGGTGGTTTCTTGCACTCATTCGATAAAGACAAAATGGAGTTCAAAGCGAAATAATTCATATTTTTGTCAGACTAGTACATGAGAATTGGGTCGAAATATGGGGCTCAAAGTGGGCAAAATCGCTGATGCGTAAACATCCGCCGTCTCGAGACCGCTAACTTCAGCAAGAGTGTAATACACGTAAGTTTCCATCAATTTCATACTTTGTGTCTCCATTAATGATCCGGAAAGATTCTCTATCTTTTCAATAGAAAAAAAAATTTTATTTTTTTTTTTTTTTTTTAAATTGGCCGAACCCTGAGAACGAGTCTCGGAGAGGTCCTGTCGACCCTCAAAAGGGTTAATGAACTCATGCCCCCAGAAAGTCCGCCTCTGCAAGTCTGTAGGATGACCAGTGGGCATTGAGTCTGAATACCAGGAGGCACTAAAGGTCCTAATTTCTTTTTCAATTAGGTAATTTTTCACATTGGGTCAAATGCATGGGTAACAATCCATAGAAAAAGTCCCTATGACCGCATGCCTAATTGTTTGCCCTCCACAGCACACCACAAATTCACCTTGAGAGACATTCTTTTGCTAACGCTCTGGGAGTTTCTGAGTGGGATATCCACCAATAAAGGCTTCAACTTTTCAATCACCACTAGCCATTTCGGCACACAATCAAGAAGAGTAAGCCTTCTTTCATAGGCTTATGTCCTGGGTGTGGCCTTCTCCCTCCTGAGTAATGTAGATTACTTTCTGCTTGGCAATTTCTATTTCTGTCCAAAACAGGCCTGTTTCATCGCAATAAACACTTGTTCAGGTTTAAATTCTTCACTTGTGTAAATGTAATCCTTGAATTTCTTCACATATTTTTCAGCTGCTTTTTGGTCCAAACGGCAGCCGCCACCATGCCTAATCACTCTATGTATGCCACTAACGATTCCTTAAATCTCTCAACCAAACCATTTGCTGGCCTTAAAGTTCAACTCACATTACACCCTAGTTGCAGGCATTTTTTCAATTAAAATTAAATAATTAAACTAAGTTTTGCCCAAAATGCCTAGCATGCAGGCATTCTAGTGGATTAACACATCTGTAATCATTATTTAACTACAGTAAATAAACCACACAACAACCAAATTTCTGTAAATTCCCAACATTGTAATCTTTGTAGAGAATAAACTTTGAAATTTGAAATTTGAATTAAATCCTCATGCAACTTCCTAGCCTTTTCACAAATGATCACTTGAGAGATGCCTAATCTCCTGCTGAATCTGTTTTTCATTAACCCACACCTATAACAAGTCTCTCAACATCTCTAACACTATGCGATCGTTCTGTTCGAAAACAAAGTTGCACCTTTTGCAACACCAGCTAGCTTATTGCTTGTTTTCCTGGCCACTGTAGTAGCGATGGTTGATTGGTTTTATAAACAACCTGGCCAGCTCATCCGACACATGCACTCCACTTTCGTACCTTTGCGCAATTATCTTTACACTTCATTTCAATAGTCTCTAGCACCCTTTTCCTTGAAGGGTTGGCACTAGAACTTTCTTGGGGCCCATGGTGACTTATTTTGGGCAGAAACAAGCACCAAAAACACTGTTGATAAAATGCGAATGTACCGAATGTATGCTTAGATGCGACGACGACTGGCTGGCATGTAAACACTGGGCATGACACGGGGCAGTTTCAGGCCACATGTGGGACACGTCCCGGACGAATCGCATGTGGCGGTTTTTTAAACGAGTGGCGAGGCAAAATTTTTGCGTATGTATGGAGTGGCCCCTCAGCACACATGATTAATACACCAATGACCCACAACTTCGAGAGATGAAGCCCCCTAAATAAATTTTTGATCTGTATTGGACCATTTTCAGTTCATTACACAAATAAATCCGCACATAGAGAGAGAGCTTATCAATGATGTTTCGGTCCGACTTTGGACTTGTAAATGGTCCAAGTTAGGCCGAAATTTTTTAATAAGCTTCTCTCTCTCTCCTATTTTCCAATCGCAGTACGTGACCACACTGTGTCCTTTTTTGTTCTTCAATATCAGTTATATACTATAATAATGTCTAGGACACACCAAAATGTAGTCTAAAGTTTCCACTTAAAAGTGAAAGTTAGTATGTGAAAATGTCCGAGCTGTGATATTAAGAACTTTTTTTTGACACTGCTAAAATGAGGCCTATAATATATGGGGTGGATGATGTTATCTTGCCAGTTTATTTTGTAACATAGAAGGTAGATTAGTATGTTAGTAGATAGACAATCCAAGGAAGTAGACTTCCTGTCATAAGACAGTGAAACTTTATGCAGTCCTCATCTTTTCTTTCTGGCTCAATTACATGTAAGAATAGCTGGTTAAGCTTAACAAATATTTGCTTGAAAGTTATACATACATTTTCTTTGTTTTACCTGTGTGTTTCTTAATCCCTTGACTGTCGCAAAAACCCCCAATCCTGAGGTGTCTCCTGGTGTCCAGCAAAATTAAAAAAAAAAAAAAATTATTTTTTCTTATGAAAAAGCGAATAAGAGAATCTTTTTCCCCCGATTGTAATGACATAAAAAAAAAAAAACGAAATTTATGGAAAGCTGACGGAATTACGCTCTCGGTGAAGTTAGCAACCTTAGCGATATTTACAAATCGGCGAATTTCGCCCACTTTGAGCCCTATTTTTTTTCCGGCTAATTCGACATTGTTCCTGCGACACAAACTCATAGCTATTTCTTAAACTCTATCCATTTTTTTTTTATCGATGAGTACAAAAGAAACTACTGAGCCATGTTTACCAATTATCAACTACCCAAAAAACGTGGTCAGAAATTTGCCATTTGGCCAATTTCCCAAAAATTAAAAAATATGACAATTTCAAATAAGGTCCAAAATGAAACAATGCAGACATTCCTGGCTCTAAAATAACATTTTTCTTTGTTCATCAGTCCATGTCTCCAGGCCTCTCTGATATAACTCTTGCTTTCTATTTTGAATTTTTTATACCCCCCTCAAACAAACAAAATAGAAGATATACTATTATATGACAGATTAACTGCAATAACTCCAATATTGTGTAAATAAACATCAACCCATTCATGACTACATATTGAGAATGGCTACTTGGACATTTATTGGACAATGACAATCATTTGTTAACTTTTTGAATATCGGCAAAAATTCAACATTTCCCCTACTTTGAGCTGGTCCATTTCCCAGGTTCTTTATATAGTAAAATCAAACTACAATACCTCTATTTCTATAATATGTTATCACATACTATCAATGAGGACCAAGAAAACTAGAATACAACCATAAATTACTATACGAAAATAGATCATCAAAGTCAGCATTTTATAAAAAAAAAAAACGGTCGGAGTTATTTTTTTTTCTCATTATGCACTGCGTGCTCCAGAATTTCTTTTATATGTGCACACTGACCACACAGACCCATTTCTCTCACATGTGGGGACTACCAGCTTTTCTCTCCTTCTGAATTTGAAGCTGCTAGAATTTATGAGTAATATATAACGTCAAACACGTACCTCGTAAGACGTAAATATACGCCCGCGAACAGTCAAAGTGTGTTAATAGTTCTTATATTTTATTTACATTTAAGTAGACCTTTTTGAGATCTCTTTAATGATGATTCCCTGAGCTGTAACATATTTGTGAGTCAGCTTTATGAGAGGAAAGGCAGTACATTTAGCCCTTGATTTAATGACTTCAAGAAATATGAATACAGGTCCTTGGTGAATGTAATAATGGCCTTTGTAAGGCAAAGCCTCTGTACTAGTATTGAAAGGCATAATATATTTAATTCCTTTAAAAACCCAGTGTCCCTATAATATTTATATTTTATCCTTTCCTGTTGGTGGCCTCTGTACTCTCTGAAAGTTAAAAATTGGATATTGATGATGTTTGAGAGCTGAAAGGGATATTAGTGGAAGCCTTGGAGTGAGCGTGATTGAAGGTATATAGTTTTGTCATAACACTTCACTAACAACTCATGTTTAAAAACTCACAAAGGGCCCCCATCTTTACCTTCTAACATGATATAGGACTGATAACTTAATATTAGTAAGTTAATTAACATGCATTTCCCCCTCCCACCCCCTCCCCCTCTCCCACAACTTTTACAGGTGTGGAGAATTTTTTTTTGACAGAATGGAACTCTAAAGAGCCAAGCGTCGCAGCACCATCAGCAGTCGGCGTGGATGTGAGCATCCTCCTTCACTAACGCTTGTTTACACTGTGGCGTTTGTATTATTAAAGTTGTATGGATGTACCCCTGATTCTATAGCCAGCTTGTAGTTAGCTAGGACCTCACTTGACCCTATAACATTCTTTTGACCTGACAATACTTCACTAAGTTAAGATCTTGACCTTTGACAAATTTGTGGCAATAAAAACAGAAGCCAATAATGATAGTACGCAGTGGCGTGGTTATATCAGATCACAACCACCATAACTGTACCCCAGTGGGCATGTGTGTCTGTGTACATGTGTGTGTTGTTTGCTTGGTTGTTTGTTTAATTTTGTTTTGTTATTTACACTAATGCAAGCTGTGACATAGTATGTGTGTGTGTGTGTACTTACCAAATTCACCTAATTGTGGGTTGCAGAGGTCGAGACTCAGTCTCCTGGCCTGCCTCTTCACTGAACACTATTAGGTATCCACTCTCTACTGCTCCATGAGACTTTAGTCATACCTCATCTTAAAGCTATTATGGTCCTGCCTCCACTACCTCACTTGCTAGGCTAATGCTACTTCATGACTATTCAAAGACTGAAGTAATACTTTATAACATCCTTGTGTGTGTGTGTTTTATGTGTGTGTGTGTGTAGAGTGAAGTAGTGGAGAAGAGTGTGAGAGTGTGAGTAGTGTTGGAGGTGTGAGTGTTGGAGTGTGGAGTGTTGGAGTGTGAGTGGTTTTGGAGTGTGTGTGTCTGGAGTGTGAGATGTTGGAGGAAGTGTGAGTGTTGGAGTGTGAGTTTGGAGTTGTGAGGTTGTGAGTGTGAGAGAGGTAAGAGAGTAAGAGTGTGAGAGTGTGAGAGTGTGAGAGTGTGAGAGTGAGAGAGTGAGAGAGTGAGAGAGAGTGAGAGTAGTAGTGAGAGAGAGAGAGGCAAGATGAGAGTGAGAGAGAGTGAGAAGTGAGAGTGGAGAGAGGAGTGAGAGTGAGAGAGAGTGAGAGTGAGTGAGAGAGTGGAGAGAGAGTGAGAGAAGAGTGGGAGAGAAGAGGTGTGAAGAGGTGAGAGAGTGAGAGAGAGTGAGAGAGAGAGAGTAGAGAGTGAGAGAGAGTGAGAGAGAGTGAGAGAGAGTGAGAGTGAGATAGAGTGAGAGAGAGTGAGAGATAGAGAGTGAGAGACAGGTGAAGTGAGAGGAGTGAGGAGTGAGAAGAAGAGAGAGAGAGAGAGAGAGAGAGAGAGAGAGATAGAGAGAGAGAAGAAGAGGAGAGAGAGAGGAATCCTGCCACACACCTGCTCAGTGCACTGGGAGTGTGAGCCAGGTTCACAATCACTACACAGTGCTCAATGGATGGTGTGTTCCAGGATCACAATATTGTGCTCAGTGTTTGGTATTTATGAGGGGTCACAACACCATTACAGGTGTGCTCATTGGGTGGTGTGAGTGGTCACACCATTACAATGTTCTCACTGTGTGGGTATGTGAGGGCAATGCCAATCATAGTGGCTTCACTGTGTTGTATGAAGTTCACCACTACAGTTGTGGCTCAGTGGCTGGTGTGCGAGGGTCACACCATTACTATGTGGTGTGTGCGTTTTTGCACCATTACAGTGTGCTCAGTTGGGTGGTGTGCTCACACAGGTCACTCCATACAGGTGCTCAGTAGGTGGTGGTTCACCAGGGGATCACACACTACAGGCTTTTACTGTGTTTGTGTGCATCAGAGTCACATTTTAAATGTATGACCAACAGTTTTACAGTTACTTATATTTTCCTGAAGAAGATCATTTGCACATATATTGTACACACAATCTAGCATTTTAATTTTCTAGTAATGGAATCTGATATTTAATTTAGTATTGATTTGGTGTGATTAGGTAGTTAGTCTTATATTTAATTGTGACTCAAGAATTCAGCTTGGCTTATCATTGTCAGGTTAATATGATTAATGCTTCTTGTGAGTGTTTGAAGGAATTATTCTGCTGCTCTTCACATTTCTTTTTTATGATTATATGAGTTTATAATTATATGTATGTAGGTAGTAGATTGGTAGACAGCAACCACCCAGGGAGGTACTACCGTCCTGCCAAGTGAGTGTAAAAACGAAAGCCTGTAGATTGTTTTTACATGATGGTAGGATAGCTGGTGTCCTTTTGGTGTCTGTCTCATAAATATGGCAAGATTACAGGCATTCTTGTACTTCTACTTACACTTAGTCACACTATACATTACATGTACACATTATTTATAGCACACTCATCTGAGTTTTTCCTTTGATTTTTAATCTAATAGTTCTTGGTCTTAATTTAATATATCCTTTTATAATCCATGAGGGAGTGGAATAAGTAATCTTTCCTCCTTAATCCATGCGTGTTGTAAAAGTCAACTAAAATGCCGGGAACAAATGGCCTAGTACCCCTTTTCCTGTAAAGAATTAATAAAAGAAAAAGAAGAAGAAAATTGGACAAGTGGGAATCTGAATGTGTCGTGGATGTTGGTGCAGATGATAAGAAAGAGCTGATCTTGGTGGATGTATAATGAGAAGAAGCTGGATGTCCTGGCTTTTAAGAAGTGAAACAAAGGTGAAAGGGGGTGGAGAGTTTCATGGGAGAGGAATAAATGGGAATTAGGTCAGGGGGTTCAAATAGAGTTAGAGCTAAAGAAGTGAGTAGCAATAATGTGAAGGATAAGCTATGGCAGAAAAGAGGGACTACAAATGATAAATTCACAAGGATTATGTGGAGTAAAATAAAGATTTGAAATGTGAAAAGTGGGCTATAATAAGCGTGTAGCACTGGGAGAAGAGAGAGGTAGAGGAGAGAGAGAGATTTTGGGAAATGTTGAGTGAATGGCGTGGGGAGTTATTTGAGGAATCAAGTGTGAGAGTAATGGTGGTTTGGGGATTTCAATGCTAAAGTGGGTAAAAATGTTTATGGAGGGAGTAGTAGGTAAATTTGGGGTGCCAGGGCGTAAATGAAAATGGGAGCCTTTAATTGAGCTAATGTGTAGAAAGAAAATTGGTAATAAGTAATACATTATTTTTTGAAAAAGAGGCTAAATAAATATACAAGGTATGATGTAGCACGTAATGATAGTAGATTATTAGATTATGTAAAAAAAAAAAAAAAAAATTTTGGTGGATAAAAGGTTGTGGGTATGGCTCCAGGTGTACATGTTTATAGAGGGGCAACTGATATATCGAATCATTAATTAGTTGTATCTTACATTTAGAGTAAAGAGGAAGAATGGGAAAAAGAGAAGGTGGCAACAACAAGTAAGAGGGAGGTGAAGTGTATAAACTAAGGGATGAAGGAATTCGGGTGAGAATAAAAGCGACTATTGGTCAGAAAGGTGGCTAGTGCAAAAGATGATAGTGGGGGGTTGAAGAGGGTTGGAATAGTTTTAGAAAATCAGTATCTAGAAATGTGGGGCCAGAATTTGTGGTTATAGGAGGGTGGGCGCAGGAGGAAAGAGAGTGATGTGGTGAATGATGAAGTAAAGGTGTGATAAAAGAGAAAAAGGTACTTATGAGAGGTTTTACAAAGCAGAAGTTGTTATAAGAAGAGCAATAATGGAGAGTAAAAAGAAAGGTAAAGAGAGTGGTGAGAGATGGCAAAAAAGGAAGGCAAATGATAGAGTGGGAGAGGCAACTGTCCAAGAATGTTTAATGAAAATAAGAAAAAAATTTGGAGTGAGTTAAACAAAGTTAAGAAAGCCTAGAACAATATGGATTTTGTCAGTTTCACTGAAACAGAGTGGGGAGTTAGTAGAGGAATGGAGGTAATTGGGTAGATGGCGAGAATATTTTGATGACCTTTTAAATGTTAAGGAAGAAACAAGGCAGTAATTTCAGCACTGGTACAGGGGAGGTATACCATCTTTTTAGAGTGAAGAAGAGCATAATTACAGTGTGGGGGAGGTACGTGAGGCATACTAAAATGAAAGGGGGTAAAAGCAGCTGGAACTGATGGGATCCAAGACAAAATGTTAAAAGCAGGGGGGATAATAGTGTTGGAGTGGTTGGTACTTTTGTTTAATAAATGTATGAAAGGGTGAAGTGTACCTAGGGAATTGGCGGAGAGCATATAGTCCCTTATATAAAGGGAAGGGGACAAAAGAGACTGTAAAAAATTATAGAGAATAAGCTTATTGAGTATACCAGGAAAAGTGTATGGTAGGGTATATAATTGAAGAAATAATCAGAGTAAGACAGAATGTAGTATTTGCGGAATGACAAGAGGTTTCAGAGTGTGTAGGCGGGAGGTGTATATCAAGTGTTTACCATTGAAGCATATATTTGAACAGTATTTAGATAAAGGTAGGGAAGTTTTTATATTGCATTTATGGATTTAGAAAAGGCATATGTAGAGTGGATAGAGAGGAGCCAATGTGGCAGATGTTGCAAGAATATGGAATAGTGGTAAGTTATTAAATGCTGTAAAGAGTTTTTTATGAGATAAGTCGCTCAGAGTAGGGGTGTAGAAGAGAGGGGAGACTACATGTGTTCCCGTAAAATTAGGTCTAGACAGGGATTTGTGTAATGTCACCATGGATGTTTTAATAATATTTAATAGATGAGGTTTGTAAAGGAAGTAAATGCTAGGTTGTCGGGAGAGTGGTGGGATTAAATTTTGGGAATCAAATTCAAATGGGAATTGACACAGTTACTTTTTGCTGATGATACTGTGACCTTTATGGAGATTCTAAAGAAAAATTGCATAAGAGGTAGTGGATGAGTTTTGGGAATGTGTGTTAAAGGTAGAAAAGTTGAAAGTGAACATAGAAAAGAGTAAGGTTATGAGGGTGTCAAAATGAATTTAGATTAGAAGAAAAATTGGATATCAAAATGGGGAGGAGGAGTATGGAAAGAAGTGAATGTTTTCAGAACTATGGGAGTTGACAGTCGGCGGATGGATTTATGAGGATGAGTTAATCATAGAATTGAATGAGGGAAAAAAAGGGTGAGTGGTTGCTTTGAGGTATAATGTTGAGTCAAAAAAAAACGTTATCTATGGAGGCAAAGAAGGGAATGTATGAAATAATAGTAGTACCAACACTCCTTTTATTGGGCAGTGAAGCTTGGGTGGATAAAAGCAGTAGCGAGTAGAGACGGTTTGGAGGCATTGGAGATGTCTGTTTAAGGGCAATGTGGTTGTAAATATTTTACAGAAAATTCCGGAGTGTGGAAATTATGGAGAGGAGTGGAGTTAAAAAAAGTATTAGTCAGAGGGCAGAAGAGGGGGTTGTTTGAGGTGGTTTGGGTCATTTAGAGAGAATGGATCAAATAGAATGAAATGGAAAGCATATAAATCTATAGGGAAGCGAAGTGCGGGGTAGGGGTCGTCCCTCGAAAGGGTTTGGAGAAGGGGGTAAAAGGAGGTTTTAGTGTGCAAGGTGGCTTGGACTTCCAGCAAGCTTCATGAGCGTTGTTAGATAGGAGGTGAATGAGACGATGGTATCTTGGTGACCTGACGATCTGTTTGGAGTGGGTGAGCAGGGTAATTTTAGCGAAGGGATTCAGTGAAACCGGGTTATTTTTCATATATCTGTACTGAGTCCTGGAAATGGTAAGTACAATGCCTGCACTTAAAGGAGAGGGTTTTGGATAATTGAGCAGTTTGGAGGGATATGTTGTGTATCTTCATATTTGTAGTGCATCTAACTGTTGTATTTCTGAGCAACCTCTACAAAACAGTGATAATGTTCGAGTGTGGTGAAAGTGTTGAATGATATAAAGTATTTTCTTTTTTGGGATTTTCTTTCTTTTTTTTGGTGTCTACCCTGACCTCGGTGGGAGACGGCCGACTTGATGAAAGCAAAAAAAAAAAAGAAAAAAAAATGTAATGCAGCTTTATATAGTTGTACAGGTGTGGGCAAGAAATAAATTTTTACAGAGTTGCAGCACAATCTGCAGTTTCCCCTCGCATTTTTTGGCATAGTGTTTGATTCGAGTTTTTTTTTTCTTGAATATATTCATCCCGTTGAAGGTTAAATATCATTAAGTTATCTTTGATGATGCTTTTCTATTCTTCAATAGAAAATCATTTCCTTATTAATGTCCCAAATAGATTAAGTGTGTATTGTCAAGTAGGGCTCCAAGGTGGCCATTGGTATGTCATGACTCGTCCATTCCATTGTCCACTGAATGTTAGAAGATATTCTTAAAATTTTCTAAACGCTAATGAGGAAATAACAAAGGAATCCTAGTGTCACCTTGTAGAATATCAGTAGATGATCTATAGCTTAATGTTGATAACAGCGAGAAAAGACTTGGGTGCACAAGAAAATTTTGAAAAACACGAACCTTTTTGCTCCCTTTAGCAGGTAAGTTTGTCTTGGGTCAGTGTGATGAATGGTTTTGTCTATGTACTTTTAATCTATTTTTGTATCATCCCAGTGTGAGGGGGGGGGAGAGGTGATACATGTTAGAAACTGGCCTGTGTTTTACCTCTTACTTTGCATGGCCTCTTTATTTTAATATAATTATTAATTAAAAATTCTCATGTTTGATTTAGTCTATCATTATACATGATACAGTATCTCAGTTTTTTTTTATAATACTTTCTTTTTCAAAATCTTGAGTTCTTATTTTAATTAATGTTCCAGTGAGATAGGAACATTTGTTTCTACTCGTATAAGATGTCCCTATGGCCTCTCCATTTTATAAGTGTGATTCAACAATAATTGATACTGTCTGTTTTACATGTAAGTCTCTTCAGTATCACAATTTTGTAGGGTTTTGGAAAAAATATTTAAGTCAAATCTTAAATGCTGAGAAATTAGGAGTGGCTATTAAGGGAAATAAAAAAAGTATCCAGGTGTTGAATTTCTTGCATGTGTGAATGACTTCAAGAACAACCAAAATGCAAAAAACTCTGCCTGTTTATACTAATACAAACAGGATTATCATCATCTTCCTGCTTGTTAAATAATATAACCCCATAGTACTTGAACAACACAGTATACACACAGGGCAACTTTTATCTTCTGATGTGATAGAATACAGTGATACAATACAATAACCCTGTGATCAGCAAAACATTTACTCTTTTCCATTTCTGAATGAATCATCTGGCCTTCATATCTACAACACCCACATCATCTAATAGCTGCATATTATTATTATCTGAAAAATAATTACCAATCATTAATCTCTAACACTGCATCTCCACTACATTGAATCATTTTTAGAACTATCCACACTTGTTCAGAAGTGTTGATATTACTGAAACACTGGTGATAATGTCCCTAAATTTTGTGTCAAGATACTAATGACTATAATTGCAAAGACTATATATCAGGATCAGTGCTGGCAAATTGCTTGCAGGAATCTACCAAATCATATTCTTAGAGAAGGGGTTCAGGAAAATGTGAGAAAAACTGTTGATGGGAAAGAGTCCAGGATAGGCACCTAAATTGCAAAAAGCATCCACTTTTACAGTGAACCAGCTTGCAACCCAGTGACACATATGTTTGATCATGTATGTTTATGTAGTCCTTGTTTGCTAATCAAGTTTACATTATGTGAATGGGCTTTATAATAGGGGATAATTGACTGTTTTGTTGCTTACTTGGTGTGGTAATGTATCTTATTAGTTAGAAATACACACTTCTACGCCAAAGAATGTGTCAATTTCCTTTTAAAACCACTGACCATCTCCCAACTTGAGGTAGGGTGGCCGTCAAAGAAGAAACACATTCCACTCTAAACATTGTTTAATCACTGTCTTTATTCCAGAAGGGTGCCTGTCATTAACAGTTCGTAATCCTCCAGACGCAACATTGCTATCCCCTCTTTCGGAGTAAGTACGCAATGTATTTCCCAACTCAGGACTCAGTTCCAGCAAACCAGTTTTCCCCTGAATCCTTTCATAAAATGCTATCTTCTCACACTCCAACGCATTTCAAATCATAAAAGCCACTTGCCTCCACTCCTGTCCCCGCACACTCTCGCACAACCCTAGGTTTGGGTGTCCAAGCCCCGAGCACTCCAGAAAACCTCCTTCCTCCTAAAATGCCCAAACCAACCACCTCAACAACCCTCCTAGCCTTCTGAATAAATAAATTTGGTAACCCCACACCTCCTAATTGCCAGGATTAAAAGAGGGGGTAAGAGTATTAAATGGGGCAATGTATTAAAATATGTGTTCTGCACCTTTACAGCTGCTTAATTATACTTTTTTCAAACATAATTGTTCTTCGATGCAGGTTTGAATCTTTTTTTTATTTCTTTCATTCTGATTAATGTGAGACAGGAGTAAAAAAATTAATAGCACTAGTTCTAGTACATAAGATATGCAAACTATTAGGACAGTAGTATCTATCAACTAATAGATATGTTACTTGCCTCATGGTAAGTCAAGCATTTAAATAAGTAAGGACCAGTCTTATCTTTTCAATGTAATCATGGGTTATTAATCAATGATCCTTTTAAGATACCTAAGATGTACAAGGTTACATCATTGGCTCTGAATTACCTAAATGTCATTGCTAGTCAATAGAAAATATTTCCACAACCTTATCTCATCTTGTTGGATAAACACGTATTCAGACACCTCGTTTTATATTTTCTTTCACCACACAGCATGTTGTGTTTATTGAACAGGTCTCAGCAAGTACCAAGTTATGATAATTCTTATATACTGAATTTAAATTCTGGTAACTCATTTGATGCCTGTGACTACCTGTGACTGGTTTTTCTGAGTGGGCAGTCCAACCTGTACGAGACTTTGTTGATGCATTTAACACCCTACATCACCCGATGCCTGCAATGCCTACATTATATATCACATTCTGGCTGATCGGTATATTTACTTGGCAGAAATAGGTCCAGTTTAGCTTCTTACTGGTCCGCAACACATTTACGTAGGGTACCAACCTGTTGCATGTAAATTTGTGCTTATTTTTTGTGATTTTCATATTTTTGTCCATGCATCGAATTTAGGGTTGCCCTGTTACCTCCTCTCAGATGGGAAAAAATGTATGAGAGCAAAGCAGGTCCACACAGTGGCATCATGGGGTAACATTGCCTGGGAAAGCAATATATCAATTAGGACTTGTGCCACCATCAGGTTTCCTGTCAGCAAACGGTGTGGAATAGGCAGGAAGATAACTTATTTCTTCTACATTTAATTACTGTTTCATGATATCACAGTGGAATCAGCAAAAGCATAATATGAAGAAAGTAACCTAGATAACCCTAATAAAGTAAAATAATCAAACTTATTTCCAGTTTTCGAGGAATATTACAACTTGAAACAGTTGTATTAATGTATAATGTAATTTTTTAATGTTAATATTTGTTAAATACAAACATCACTAGAATATAATGAAAAAAAAAAAAAAGGAGTTTACACTGAATATTGAATTTTGAAAGTCAATGCAAGCAGTACATCTTCATATGTTACAAATTAAACATCTTGAAAAATGCTTTCATAAAAAACAGTATGCAATGTGTATAGACTTATTGAAAAATACAATTAAAAAAAAAAAATCTTAAATTTGTTGTAAATAAATTGAAAATAATGTAAATACTGCAATTCACATTTTATGCCTTCGTTGCTGACTACCATGATTTTTTGCTAACCTACACACACTATAAAACTGTAATCTCTTTTTAAATTTTCAGCTTTCTTTATGTAATCTGTTTAGAAAGAGTTGGCTCTCATTATGTAAAGGAAATTTTTTCTTTTTTGAAACAAAGATTGGCTCCACACAAAATTTAAACACTTTCATTGTCTCTCGTAGAGTAGATAGACACTTATTGATGCTAGTCTTCAAAAGCTGTGAGCATTAAATTTTGGCCTAGTCAGGAGAGAATGGTATAACGCAGTGACTTTCTACAGTATACAGTGACCCCCGGTTAAAACGATGATATTTTTCATTCCAGAAGTAAGTTCAGGTGCCAGTACTGACCGAATTTGTTCTCATAAATGGAATAATGTGAAGGTTAGATTAGTCCATTACAGAACCCCCAAATATACAACGTACAAACGCACATTACATAAAAATACACTTACATAATTGGCCGCATTGGGCGGTGATCGTTAAGGCGGGGGGTCCACTGTATAAAGAAAATCTGCCTTACTTGGTGCATGATGGAAAAGCAAACTTCTGATGATGTGTTTGATTTAAAAAAAAAAAAAAACAGCAACAAACCTTTGAGATGTTTTCTAGGATTTTTTTTTATTGTTATATTGCTGTTTCCATTGTGTATCAATAGTTGATAGTTTTAGAAAAAGAACGGTATTACCGAAAT
>NC_069429.1:48246084-48258584 GCF_026875155.1 Cherax quadricarinatus
CTAACGCAGACACATTCATCACTTTCAAACTACGATTAGAAAACATCTTACCTCCTTGATCCACCCCGACAACTAACTACATGATAACCACCTGGTGGTTCACAATTACACTCACTCACCCACTGACTATAAACCCAGAAGTACTAATCTTAATCTTAAAATAATAAATCCTAACTAGTCACAAGTTTGCCTATGATACTCCAATATAGACACTTTGTATTGTGCCAAAACAAAAGCATTCACATTGCTAAACTCACGAATTACGTTGTAGTCACTTAACCTTAATACCATAATCTGTAAGGATTTAATGCTAAGAATTAATCTAAGTCTGCTCGAAATGCCTAGCCATCTAGTGCCCCCCTCTGTAATTAGTATTTTATAACATGTAAACCACACAATACCCAAAACCTGTAAACCCCACATTGTAACCCTTATAGAGAATAAACTTGAACTGAATTGAATTGAATTGAAAATGTATATAGCCTGTATAATTAGATGACTAAGTTAAAAGAAGTTGTCAATTGTGTGTTATGTTATCAGCTGATCAATATCCAGAATTTTTTTGTGTGTTCACTTTCCCTCCGAATTCTGAGATTTAACAGTAATGACTTGTGTGCACCAACTCTGCCTTTTCTGTTAAATTCTTTCTTCTTTGTAAATACATATATATTCTTCCTCAGAATCCGTAAAGCACGTGAATACTGTGATTTACTGTCATAATTTGTAATGTATTACAATAACATCCATTCCAATGTTATCCATTCTACTGATTACATCCTATTGCCATTTCTGTGATTGATTTTAAGTTATATATGTGTTTGCTATTGTAAAGAATCAGCCCAAAGCCACCTGCCTGTCCAGTCTGTAGAGTTGTATCGTATGTCGAAACGACATACGTAACAGGACCGAGCTGTCAGTAGTGTTACTGAATTCCTATGTATTATACTTGTGTGGTATATCGTAGCTAGTACCTCCTATAATAATATATATATATATATAATATATATATATATATATATATATATATATTATATATATATATATATGTCGTGCCGAATAGGCAGAACTTGCCATCTTGGCTTAAATAGCAACGCTCATCTTGCCATATAGGACAAGTGAATATTTGTGTATGCAATAATTTCGCCAAAAACATTCTGAACCTAACGAAAAAAATATATTTCACTGTGTTTGTTTAGTATTAAATTATTGTAAACAAATCTAAAATATATTTAGTTGTGTTAGGCTAAAATAAATTGCACTTGTTATAATAAGGTTAGGTAAGTTTTCTAAGTTCCTTTTGGTGCAATATTATAAATTTTTACATCAACATTAATGAAAAAAAATATATCTTTAAACGTATAAGAGAAAATTTTAGAAAGGACTTAATTTTAAATGAGTTCTTGCTAATTGACCAGTTTTACATATTCGGCACGACATATATCTATATATATATTTATTTATATATATATATTTATATATTATTTTTATATATATATATATTTATTAATATTTATATATATTTTTATATATATATATATATATATGTATGTAGGTATGAAGTTCTTACAGTCGACACTTGCTATGCGCTAGGTTACAGGACCCGTTCTCACTTCGTTCCCTCAGGTTATACATAGGGCGAGAGAGGCACCAGGTAGGCTGGGCTCTTCCCATCACGACTCTACATTATTACTGTTACCAACAACCAAAGAGTGTATTCTTTCTCTCATATCTACATTAAGTATACACTCTTTTTTGGTGTGTGTGTGTGTGTGTGTGTGTGTTGTGTATTGTGTGTGTGTGTGTGTGTGTGTGTGTGTGTTTTGGTGTGTGTGTGTTTGTGTTGTGTGTGTGTGTGCGAGTTTGTGTGTGTGTGTATGTGTGTTTGTGTGTTGGTGTGTTTTTTTGTGTGTGTTTGTGTGTTTGTGTGTTGTGTGTGTTTTGTGTTTGTGTGATGTGAGGAGTGTGTGTGTTGTGCGTGTGTGTGTGTGTGTGTGTTTGTGTGTGCTTTGTGTGTGTTTGTGTGTGAGTTTGTGTGTATGTTTGTGTGTGTTTTTATGTGTGTAGGGATGTATGTGTATGTGTTTGTGTGTGTGGGTGTGTGTGTGTGTGTTTGTGTGTGTTCGGTGGGTGTTTGTGTGTGCGTTTTTTGTGTATGTTTGTCGTGTATGATATGCTTGTGTGTGTGTTTATGTGTGATGATTGTGTGTGTGTGCATTGGGTGTGTTGGGTGTGTGTGTGTGTGGTGTGTGTGTGTGTTGTGTGTGTATGTGTGTGTGTGTGTGTGTGTTTGTGTATGTGGGTTTTTTGTGTTTGTGTATGTTTGTGTGTGTTTTGTGTTGTGTGTTTCGTGCGTTTGTGTGTGTTTGTGTGTGTGTGTTTGTGTGTGTATTTGTGTGTTGTGTGTGTTTTTGTGTTGTGTGTTTTGTTTTGGAATGTGTTGTTTGTGTTTGTGTGTGCCGTTTGTGTGTGTTTGTTGTGTGTGTGTTTTGTTATGTGTGTTTGTGCGTGTGTTTGTGTGTGTACTCACCTAATTGTGGTTGCAGGGGTTTCGAGACTCAGCTCCTGGCTCGCCTCTTCACTGATAGCTACTTGGTCCTCTCTCTCTATGACTTCTGGCTTAGTCCATACCTTTCTTAAGCTATGTATGGTGCCTGCCTCCACTACGTCAACTTTCTAGGCTTTCCACCTGCCTGACCAATTCTATGACTGATGAAATACTTCATAATTTTATCTCTGACTATTCTGTATCCTCATTCAACATTCCAATTGTGGACCTTTGTTTTCAGTGTCCCCTCCCTGGAACATCCTGTTCTTTGTCCCACCTTGGTCTATTCGCGCAATATTTTTATATGTGTTATCATGTCTCCCTGACCCCCCTGTCCTCTAGTGTACTCAGGGACGATTTCCATGAACCTTTTTCATAGACATTACCTTTGCTATGGTACTAACCTTGTCACATTACTTTGTGCTTTATCTTGTTTCTTGACGTGCTTATCAAAGTGGGGGTTCCAAACAGGTGCTGCATACTCCAGTATGGCTGACGTACACGGTGTATAGTGTAAGGGTTTCGAACGTGTCTCAGGTTGCCAGCGACCATATGCTGCAGCAGTTTCTGGTTGATGTGTTGCTTCGGGAGACATGCTCGGTGATTACTATAACTCCAAGATCTTTCTCCTTGTGCGAGGTTTGCAGTCTTGGCCACTAGCCTATACTCTGTCCTGCGGTCCTTCTGTGCTCCCTTCCCGTTCTTCTTGACTTTGCATTTGGCGGGATTAAATTCGAGAAGCAGTTGCTGGTCCTGGGGGTCCAGTCTGTCCAGGTCTCTTTCAAGTCCTGCCCGGTACTCTAGTTCTGATTTAATTCCTACTCAATCTTACTTTAACATCGTATGCGAAACAGGGGACACTTCTGAGTCTAACCCTTCCGTCATGTCGTTCAGATATACACACAAAATAGCCTCTGTTCCTGGACCGACCCCTGTGGGACCCCGCTAGTCACAGGTGCCACTGTTAGACTTCTTACGTACCATTGGTATCGTTGTTGCCTCCATGTCGGTTTTCTCTGATCCATTGCCAGTGCCTTCTGTTTCTATGAGCCTGATCCTCTTAGTTCTGCACTATCTCTTGTGTGAACTGTGTCAAAGACCCTTCTTGCAGACCAAGAAGATGCAATCAACCCACCCTCTCTATCGTGTCTTACGCTTGTTACTTATATCATAAAACTCCAGAAGGTTTGTGACACAGGATTTTACTTTTGAATCCGGTGCTGGTTGGAGTTTATACTCTTTGTTCGTTCCGGTGTTCCACTCTCTCTACTGATATCCTCTCCATAACTTGCTTACTATACACGTCAGTGACAAAGGTCTATTGTTTAGTGCCTCTTTTCTGTTCCTTTTCTTAAGTATGGGAACTACATTTGGCCGTCTTCCATACCTCAGGTTGAAATCTTGCCCAGTTCCAGGGACGTGTTGAAGATTGTGGTATGTGGTTACTCTCTAAATATATGCTCCTCTCTAAGTCAATCGAGGAGATGGTAGTTCGGTCCCATTGACATTGAGGGGGGAAATTTTCGATGTACACTTAGCAGTTTCTTCACCTCCTTCTCATCTGGTATGTATGTAATCAACACTTGTTGGTATATTCCTTGCTGGAGTCCCCCCATCAGGTCTGTCCACCGTGAGGCATTCTGTCACCACTGTTAATACTTCCTTAAATATCATGTTGAGCTCTCTCCTACCTCTTGATCGTTTCTTGTGAGGTTCTCCACCTTCTTTCATCAGCCTTATCACCTGGTATTTGATGTTGTCTTCCTCCTTATTGTGGCGATACAGCAGTTTGGGTCAGCCTTGACTTTCGATGCTATGTCGTTCTTGTTACTGTCGCTGGGCCTCCCTCCTTATCTGTGCATACTGTTTCTGGCTCTTCTAACTAATCGCCTTATTTTTCTGCGGTACTTTGCATCCTATGTACATTTTTCCATTCTCTGGCGCACTTGTTTTTGGCCTACCTACACATTCGGGTAAACCAAGGTCTCGCTTTGGTTTCATATGATTTATGTTTAACTTGGGTATACAAACCTTTCCTCTGCCTCCTTTGCACTTGTTGTTACATATTATCTTCGCGTTTGCTGATTTCCCTACCGGTCTCATGTCCCGACTGAACCTCCTGCAGGAAGTTCCTCCTTATGTTGTAGTCCCCTTTTTATGTTTGGCTGTTCCCAATACTGTGCCTGTACATTACTCTTGTAACTCTACTTTATACATCAAAAAATAAGAACCATGATCGCTAGCTCCACAGGGGCCTCTCGTAATGTGATGTCCGCTATGTCATGAACCTGATCAGGGTTGAAACACAAGATTCCAGTCTTGCTGGCTCATCTACCCTCTATCTCTGGTTGTGCCACCTGGCCACAAATAATAAGTTGATGCATTGAGGTTTCAAGTACCACATCAATCATCCTTGTACCACAAGTACCACTTCCATGTGGCTCAGGTTTTACCAAGTCGATTCTCCTGTGGTTAAAATCGCCCATTACAGAAACTTTGCTCTGCTCGAGTGAGATATTCTTGCCTCCTCGCCAGTGTGTCACCATGCCCTGTTGTTTTCTTCGTACTCTCTCTTGGACCTCCTGCAGTTCTGTGGTGGGCGCTACATCACTCCAATGTCTACTTATGTTTATGCTAGCGTGAGTTGCTGTAAGTGTGTGTGTGTGTGTGTGTGTTGTGTGTGTGTGTGTGTGTGTCGTGTGGTTGTGTGTGTTTGTGTGTGAGTGTGCGTGTGTGTGATGTTGTGTGTGTTATGTGTGTGTACTCTCCTAGTTTGAGTTGCAGGGGTCGAGTCCTATGATCCTGGCCCGGCATCTTCACTGGTCGCTACTAGGTCTCTCTCCCTGAACACGTGAGCTTTATCCATTCACTCTGACTTTAAGCTATGTATGGATCCTGCCTCCACTACATCGCTTCACCAAATCTATTCCACTTCCTGATTCTCTGTGGTGAAGAAAAATACTTCCTATCATCCCTTGTGATTCATCTGTGTCTTAAACTTCCAACTGTGTCCCCTTGTTGCTGTGTTCCATCTCTGGAACATCCTGTCTTTGCCCACTTTCGTACATTTAATCTCACGTATTTTGGATGGTTGTTTTCATGGCCCCCCTAGCATCTCTGTCCTCCAGTGTCGGTCAGGTTGATTTCCTTAACCTCTCCTCATAGGACTACTCTTAGTGCTTGGGACTAGTCTTGTTGCAAACCTTTATCGCTTTCCTTTAGTTTCTTTACGTGCTTGGCTAGGTGTGGGTTTCCAAAACTGGTGGCCCGGCTTACTCCATTTTGGGCATAACGTACACGGTGTTACAGGGTTCCTGAACGATTCTTATTGAGATGTCGGAATGCTGTCATGAGGTTTGCTAGGCGCCTTATGTGCAGACCGTTATTGGTTGTGTGGCGACTCGGAGATGTGCCTGACGTGTTATAATCACTTCCAAGATCTTTTTCTTGAGAGAGGTTTGTAGCTCTGGCCCACTAGTCGTGTACTCCGTCTGCGGTCCTTCTTTGCCCCTTCCCAATCTTCATGACTTTTGCACTCTGGTCGAGGGTTGAACTCAGTAGCCAATTGCTGGCACCAGGTATGAAGACTGTCCAGATCCCTTTGTAGTTCTGCCGGTCTGCGATCGAATGTTGTCTTCATAGCTTAACGTCATCTGCAAACAGGGGGGATCTTCCGAGTCCATCCTTCCGTCTTGTCGTACTCTAATTCCAGAAAACACAGCTCTGCCGTCCTTGGACTTTTACCTGTGGGACCCCGCTGGTCACAGGAGACAAACTCATGACACCTAGCCAATACCTTGGCTCGCTGCTGTCTCAGACAATGTATTCCTGATACATTGTAGTGCCATCCCGTTATCCTGCTGGTCCTCCATTTTTTGCTCTAATCTCTTGTGTGGAATTGTGTCTATACGCACCATTCTTGCAGTCTAAGAAAATGCAATCCAACAACCCTCTCTCTCTCTTGTCTCCTCTGCTGTCATTATGTCATTGAACTCCTGTTGGGTTTGTGACACAGGATTTTACCGTCCCTGAATACCTTGTTGGCCTGCTGATGATGTGTTCATTCCTTTCCTTGCCTCTGGCTATCTCCCTGTTTCGATAGATGTATTGTATAGTGTTGTTAGGGGTACACCATAGCGCTCTGCTCCCTTTCTCAGGATCACCCATGGGAGTGCTATCCGGCCACCCCTTTTCCTTTTGTGGTATCTAGCTCACTCAGAAGCCTATTCTCTTGTGTGGGGCAGTGTGTGTTGTGTGCATGTGGGTGTGTGTTAGTTGTGTGTGTTTGTGTGTGTGTGTGTGTGTGTGTGTGTTGTGTGTGTGTGTGTATGTTGTGAGTGTGTGGTGTTTGTGTGTTATGTGTGTGTGTAGTGTGTGTGTTTGTGTGTTGGTGTGTGTATGTGTGTTTGTGTGGTGTTTGTTGTTTGATCTGTGTGGTGTATGTGTGTTTGTGTGTGTTAGTTGTGTTTGTGATTGTGTGTGTGTGTGGTAGTGTGTGTGTGTGTGTGTTGTTGTGAGTTTGTGTGTGTGTGTTTTGTGAGTGGTGTGTCGTGGTACTGTCGTGTGTGTGTGTGTGTAGTGTGTGTGTGTGTAAGTGGGTGTGTGTGATTGTGTGTGTGTGACGTTTTGTGTGTGAGTGTGTTGAGCGTTTGTGTGTGTGTGTGTGTGTGTGTGTGTGTGTGTGTGTGTGTGTGTGTTGTGTGTGTGTGTGTTTGTGTGTGGGTGTGTGTGTTGTGTGTGGGTTGTGTGTGTGTATGTGTTGTTTTGTGTGTGTGTGTTTCGTTCTCTCCTTTTTGTACTCACTAAGTTGTGGTTGCAGGGGTCAGAGTCCCAGCTCCTGGCCCAGCCTCTTCACCGGTGACTACTTGGACCCTCTCTCTCCCCGCTCAATGAGCTTTATCAATCCTTTCGTCTTAAATCTTTTGTATGAGTCCCTGCCTCCACTCGTCTTTTTCTTGGCTATTCCACTGCCTTACAACTCTATGACTGACGAAATTCTTTCCTACTAATCTCTCTGGACTCATTTGTGTCTTCAACTTCCAATTGTGGCTCTTGTTTTTGTGTCCCTCCCTGGAACATCTGTCCTTGTCCACCTTGTCTTTCCACGCAGTATTTTATATGTCGTTATCATGTCTCCCCTGACCCTCATGTCCTCCAGTGTCGTTCAGGCCCGATTCCATCTAATCTTTCTTAATAGGACATTCCCTTAGCCTCTGGGTTACTAACCTTGTTGAAAAACTTTGTACTTTCTCTAGAATTTCTTGACGTGCTTTATCAAGTGCGGGTTCCAAACAGGTGCTGCATACTCCAAGTATGGGCCTTGACATACACGGGTGTACAGTGTGTTGAATGATTCCTTACTAAGTAGTCGGAAATTGCAGTTCTTCAGGGTTTGCAGGCGCCCATATTGCTGCAGCAGTTATCTGATGATGTGTGCTTCCGGAGACATCTCGGTGTTATTCTCACCCCAAGATCTTTATCTGAGTGAGGTTTGCAGTCTTTTGGCACCTAGCCTATATACTCTGTCTGTGGTCTTCTTTCCCCATCCCCTATCTTCATGACTTTGCATTTGGCAGGAATTTACAATTCGAGAAAGAAACCATTTGCTGGAACAGGTTGTCCAGTCTGTCATGGTCTCTTTGAAGTCCTGCCTGGTCCTCATCAGATTTAATTCTCCTCATTAACTTCACAATCATCTGCAAACAGGGACACTTCTGAGTCTAACCCTTCCGTCATGTCGTTCACATATACCAAAAATAGCACGGGTCCTAGGCCCGCCCCCTGTGGGACCCCGCTCGTCACAGGGTGCCCACTGTGATACATCATTCGTACGATGACTCGTTGTTGCCTCCCTGTCAGGTATTCTCTGATCCATTGCAGTGCCCTTCCTGTTATATGCGCCTGATGTCTAGCTTCTGCACTAATCTCTTGTGAGGAACTGTGTCAAAGGCCTTCTTGCAGTCCAAGAAGTGCAATCAACCCACCCCTCTCTTTTGTCTTATTTTCTGTTATTTTATCATAAAACCCCAGAAGGTTTGGTGACACAGGATTTGCCTTCCGTGAATCCCGTGCTGGTTGGCATTTATACTCCTGTTCCGTTCCAGGTGCTCCACCACTCTCCTCCTGATAATCTTCTCCTAATTTTGCATACTATACACGTCAATGACACAGGTCTATAGTTTAGTGCCTCTTTTCTGTCTCCTTTTTTGAAAATGGGAACTACATTTCCCCGTCTTCCATACCTCAGGTAGTTGCCCAGTTTCCAGGGACGTGTTGAAGATTGTGGTAAGTGGTACGCACAAAAAAATATCTGCTCCCTCTCTAAGACCCATGGAGAGATGTTGTCCGGTCCCATTGCCTTGGGGTATCGATGCCCCTTAGCAGTTTCTTCACCTCCTTCTCATCTGTATGTATGTCGTCCAACACTTGTTGGTGTTTTCCCTTTGGGTGGTGTCCCCATCTGGCCTGTCCCCCAGAGTCCTTCCTGTCTCTACTGTAAATATTTCCCTTTAAATCTCGTGTTGAGCTCCTCACATACCTCTTGATTTTTTCCCTTGTGAGTTCTCCACCTTCTTTCCTCAGCCTTATCCTGGTCCTTGACTGTTGTCTTCCTCCTAATGTGGCTATACAGCAGTTTCGGGTCAGATTTGACTTTCGATGCTATGTCGTTTTCATACTGTCGCTGGGCCCTCCCTCCTTATCTGCACATACTCTTTTCTGGCTCTTTACAATCTCCTTTTTTTCCTGGGTCCTATGCCTCCTGTACCTTTTCCATTCTCTGTTGCACTTAGTTTTTGCCTCCCACACCTTCGGGTAAACCAAGGACTCGCTTTGGTCTTCCTTTATTTCTGTTTCCCTTGGGAACAAAACTTTCCTCTGCCTCCTTGCACTTTGTTGCCACATATTCCATCATCTCGTTTACGGTTTTTCCTACCATTTCTCTGTCCCACTGAACCTCCTGCAGGAAGTTTCTCATACCTGTGTAGTCCCCCCTTTTATAGTTTGGCCTGTCCCCTTCAGTTCCTGTTACCTTCTCCACTTGTAACTCTACTATATAGTCAAAACTCAGAACCACATAAATCGCTAGCTCCAAGGGGCCTCTCGTAAGTGATGTCCTCGATGTCTGAACTGTCAGGGTGAACAAAAGATCCAGTCTTGCTGGCTCATCCCCCCCTCTCTTCTTGGTTGTGTCCCTGACAATGTTGATGCATGAGTTTTCAAGTACCACATCCATCATCTTGGCTCTCCATGTTTGGGGACCCCCATGTGGCTCCGGTTTTCCCAGTCGATCTCCCTGTGGTTGAAATCGCCCATTACCAGTAACTTTGCTCTGCTCGAGTGAGCTCTTCTTGCCACCTCAGCCAGTGTGTCCACCATCACCCTGTTGTTTTCTTCGTACTCCTATCTTTGGCCTCCTGCAGTTCTGTGGTGGGTTATACATCACTCCAATGACTACTTTATGTTCTCCGGACTGAATTGTACCTAGAATGTAGTCTCTTTCCCCAATCTGCCCTGCTTCCATTTCCTCAAATCCCCATTGGTGTTTTATGAAGCAGTGCAACCCCTCCCCCCCCTCTACTCCTTCTATCTTTTCCTCAGGATCTGATATCCTGTTGGGAAGATTGTGTCTGTTATTGTCTCAGTGAGTTTTGTTTCTGTGACTGCTTTTGTTTGTCTGGGGATTTTTCACTGATTCTTTCATTCCCTCCTCATTTTATTCTTTAAATTCCATCCGCGTTTGTGTACCAAACCTTTAGTTTCTTTTCTATCATTGTGGTCATGCAAGTATATTGGGGTTGGGGGAGCGAGAGCCTTGGTGGGGGCCTATATGGGGCTGTGGTGTAGGTGGGGGTTTTTGTTTAAAGGGGGTGGGGTCAGAATGCCCATAAGGGGCAGCTGTTGGGTGAGGTTTGTGATATGGGGGTTGGTGGCAGAGGAACAGTGATTGGGTTGTAGTATAGGTTGCTCAGTTGCGTTGGAAGTCGCGGGTGGAGTCTTTGGTGGGAGATTCTGTGGGGTGTTTTGCCTTCCTCCTGTGTCTGGGTCCTGCTCATTTTCATTGCTTCTCGTTCCTCCTTGCGTCTCTGTACCCTCTCTTTCAGTGTAGTCCTTTCTTCTTGTGTTCTGTCGCGGTCGAGGTATACTCTTGGTACCCCTCTTTTTTCCCTCAGTCTTGCTTTCTCTTGCAGAATCCTGGTTCGAACTGATTCTTCCTTGAAAGTTACTCTGACAGGCCGTATCCTTCCACTCGCAAACCACCCAATTCTCTGAAAAATTTTTCACCTGGGTCATATTGCCCTCCCCTATTGTTTTCATGATGCCTTCAATAATTTTTTTTTTCCTCCTGTTTTTATTTCTTTAAAGTTGGCCCCCTTGGCTTCTTGGAGCCCGTACACAAAAACTGACCTCGCCCTTTCCTCCTCCCACTGAGTCTCCATCTGCTTCCTCTGAGGCGTTTTATTTCCTTCCATTGACATGTTTGCCTTCAGTCCCTGTCCTATCTGAAATTCTATTCCAGGGAAATGTCTTTCCTGACCCGCTGTCCCTTGCTACTGCAGTTGGCTGTTAGAATCTCTGCATAAAAAAAACCTCATTGTCTTCGGACCTGCCGGGTTGATTCTTAGTGTGCTCATCGTCTTTTCCCCGGCCCCACGTGGGTCTGATGGGCCTTCGTGTACGGCATGTCTCCGTTGTTGCTTACCATCCCCCTTTTCTGCGCCTGACTTTAATTTTTCCCTTTATTGTCTTCAGACCTGTCGTTTGATCTCAGTGTGCTCATCGTCTTTTCCCTGGCCCCACGTGGGTCTGATAGGGCCTTCGTGTACGGCATGTCTCCGTTGTTGCTTACCATCCCCTTGTCTGCGCCTGACTTTGAATTTCCTGATGTCACATCTGAATTGTCATTTGTCTCTCTAATCTGTTTCAGGCTTTGCAGTTTCTCTTCTAAGCACTGTATCCTAGCTTCTGTGCTAAGACCTGTACTTCCCACTTCCTGCCTCTTCAGCTATCCGCCTCCATTTTCTTACCAAGCTCTACTATCTTCCTTCCCCACTCTTCCTCCCTTTTTTGGAGCTCTAACTCCAGTCTTTCCTCCCTGGGTTTGTCTACCAGATCCCCGGTTTTCCGTCCTCTAAAGGCCACCCATATTTTTTTTTTTTTTTTTTTTTTTTTTTTTTTTTTTTTTTTTTTTTTTTTTTAAAACCGCAGACAGAAGGCTAGAGGAGGGAGGGGGTGTGGGGGGGAGAGGAGAGGGTAGAAAGAGGGAGAGAGAGGAGAGAGAAAGGGTAGAAAGAGGGAAGAGAGGAGAGAGAAAGGGTAGAAAGAGGGAGAGAGAGAGAGGGAGAGGGAGAGAGAGGGGGAGAGAGAGAGGGAGAGAAGGAGGGAGAGAGAGAGGGAGAGAGAGAGGGAGAGAAGGAGGGAGAGAGAGAGGGAGAGGGAGAGAGAGAGGGAGAGAGAGAGGGAGAGAGAGAGGGAAAGAGAGAGGGAGAGAGAGAGGGAGAGTGGGAGAGAGAGAGAGGGAGAGAGAGAGGGAGAGAGAGAGGGAGAGAGAGAGGGAGAGAGGGAGAGAGAGAGGGAGAGAGAGAGAGAGAGAGAGAGAGAGAGAGAGAGAGAGGGGAGAGAGAGAGAGAGAAGAGAGAGAGTGTGTGTGTGTGTGTGTGTGTGTGTGTGTGTGTGTGTGTGTGTGTGTGTGTGTGTGTGTGTGTGTGTGTGTGTGTGTGTGTGTGTGTGTGTGTGTGTGTGTGTGTATGTGCGTGTGTGTGTGTGTGTATGTGCGTGTGTGTGTCGGAGTGTGCATAGTAATAAGCTAATCATCAAACAATTACACTCATCCACAACAAATTTCCATGATAATTCGGACACAATATTAACATCTGCTCTCCGTTACAGCCTAATTAATTATTCCTGATATAATTATTACAATTATTATTAGTTATAATAGTGGAAGTGTGTCAGC
>NC_069429.1:48263990-48319604 GCF_026875155.1 Cherax quadricarinatus
TCCCTCTCAGATCCAGCCATTCCACTCTAGAAGTTTGTCCAATTTTATTTCAGGTCTGTAAAAAGATCCCCCTTGTGTTAGATACCTAATTTTGTATGGTCTTACTTAAAACCTGTCGGTATTTTATACCATTTTAATGTTCATTCTGTCAGACACTGCAACACGAGGGTATCTTGGTACAGACCTAAAATCAACTTTGACAACTACTACTACAACGACTACTTTCTTACCTCTACTAGTGGCCTACATCTCACCTCCTGGGGGTTATAAGGCTCCATCCTGTCACTTCAACTCCAGAGATGGGTTATCGCAAGATTGAGACCCGTGCCAGGACTACGGTCTTGGCAAACATTATACATACATACTTCAACTCCATATTGTTTCAGACTATGAAACAATACTCTTCTCCAGACTGAGGGACTGACCACCTCAAAACTTCAAGGGTGATGGACTGATTACATCGTCTTCAGGTCTCTTCTGCTTCTATTAACTTTTCTGTACTCGACTGAAGAAGCCTACTGTGTAGGCAAAACGTTTTGAAATGAAGATACCTAACTGTTGCGTATATGTCTTAACTAACAGACTGTTTCTACTTGTTATCACAATGGTATACTTTTACATGTTATTTTTGCTATTTCAGTTAATATTATATTCAGGAGTTTTTCCATTAGTAGCTAAAATGGATTTACTCGACTTTATAATATTATCTGATCGTATTACTTAGCTTTGTACATAGGTAGGTTGTTTAATTAGTTTCAACTGCTGGTGCGACCTGGAAAGCACCAGTAGGTGATTGAGCTGCTCAACCTTTGCCCCAAACCACATCAAAGGGGGCTGGTAAAGCCTCACTGAGTTCATTTCTTTACCTTCCTCTGGACCAGGAAGTGTCTAGGGAAGTGTCCACCTCTAGACCAACATTTGCCTCCCTAGAAAATACCATGAATTTTGAAACTCATTGCTAAGACATATCTCGGTTGGAGAAGGGGGTTGGAAACTCTTAGAGAAAGTGAGCCAAGTGATCAAGCTTCTGTGGGGTAGAGGGCCCTTATTGCAGAGTGAACCATATGTAAGAGCTCTATCAATGTGGTAAAGTTTTTAAAGCAATGCCTGTGCATGTACATATACAGTGGACCCCCGCATACGATCACCTCCGAATGCGACCAATTAGTTTAAATGTATTTATGTAAGTGCCCTTTGTACGTGTATGTTTGGGGGTCTGAAATGGACTAATCTACTTCACAATATTCCATATGGGAACAAATTCGGTCAGTACTGGCACCTGAACATACTTCTGGAGTGAAAAAATATCGTTAACCGGGGGTCCACTGTACTGATATTTCCTGACTCACTCAGAGCCATTTGTAAATACATATCCTAGTACTGTGATGTTTTAATGAGGAGTGGCATAAGTGTTCTACTCATAGTGCAAAATATGAGAAAGTGGTTTTGGTTATTAACCCTTTGAGGGTCGACAGGCCCTCTCCGAAACTCGTTTTCAGGGTCGGCCAAATTTAAAAAAAAAAAATTATTTTCTCTTATGAAAAGATAGAGAATCTTTTCCCGATCATAAAGACACCAAAAGTTTGAAATTTGATAGAAAACTTACGGAATTATGCTCTCGCAAAGTTAGCGGTCTCGGCGATGTTTACGCATCGGCGATTTTGCCCACTTTGAGCCCCATTTTCGGCCAATTTCACTGTACTAGTCGACAAAAAACATGAATATTTCGCTAGAACTCCATTTTTTCTATCGAATGGGTGCAAGAAACCACCCATTTATGAAATTCAACTATCCAGTACAGTGGTCAGAATTTAGCAATTTTGCCAATTTCACACAAATTTCAAAAGATGCCAATTTCCGAATAGGGTCCAGAATAAACAAGAAAGACATTCCTGGCACTAAATGAAATTTCCTCTAGTCATTAGTCACGTCTCAAGGCCCCTCTTATATTCTTTTGCTTTCCACTTTGAATTTTTATTCTCACAAAAAATATAAGATTTACTGTTATGCAGACTACTGCATTAGTGTAAAAAATGGTATAAATATTATTGGTGCACTTGTGAAAGAATATTAGACTCATCAGTTGACGTGTATTGCACGCTTGGCACGATTTGTTTACTTTTGAAGTTTGGTAAAAATCGAACATTTCTGCTACTTTGAACTCAATTTCAAGGCACCTTTCATTGTAAAACCAGTCAAAATCATCTCGTTTTCTGTAGTATGTCTTCCATTCTATAAAATGAGACCAAGAAAACTAGAATACAACAATAAATACCATACGAAAATACACTGCAAAGTCGCTGATTTATTCCAAAAAAATGGTCAAAGTTTTTTTTTTTCTCATTATGCACTGTGTGCTGCAGGATTTTTTTTAGACTGTGCACACTGACCACATAGACCCATTCTTTCATATGAAGGCCTACCAGCTTTCTCCCACTAGATTTGAGGCCGCTAGAATTTTTGCGTACTAGTATGTCAAAAACCCCTACGCGTAAGACGTACTAGTACGACCAAAACCCTCAAAGGGTTAATAAATTAAATAGAAACCAAGGAAATTCCTTTTCCTCCATGAATGAAGACCCCTAGACGTGCTAAATTTGTTACTTTGTTACAAAAAGCACTGTAACCCAGGGACCAACTGACTATGTTCATAACACTTCCTAATACAGTCACCATGCCCCACCTGGTTTGTTTACATTCTCTGTGAGCTCTGTAAGCACTGAGTCTCCCCATTATGTCTCAAAACTCCAAAATTTAAAATGTTTTTAAAAGTTATTTCATATTTTATATATACTCTGATAATTATACTTATGTATACCTGTACCTAAATAAACTTACACACTGTGCTGGTGTGCAGGTACACATTAAAATCAGTAAGAGTGTCTTATCTCTAGAGACATCATATTAGTAATGATAATCCAGCAGGCATATGTGAGCGTATTTGATAGGAGTGAATGGAGACAAATGGTTTTTAATACTTTACGTGTGGTTGGAGTGTGAGCAATGTAACATTTATGAAGGGATTCAGAAAAACTGGCAGGCTGGAGTCGAGTCCTTGAGATGGGAAGTACAGTGCATGCACTCTGAAGGGGTGTTAATGTTGCAGTTTAAAAACTGTAGTGTAAAGCACCCTTCTGGCAAGACAGTGATGGAGTGAATGATGGTGAAAGTTTTCTTTTTTGGGCCACCCTGCCTTGGTGGGAATCGGCCAGTGTGATAATAACAAAAAAAAATAACGTGATTGATCATGTTGACCCTGATCTGAACCTCCATAATCTAACACCCAATCAAAACCTATTCGAAAGTTACTGTCTTTATTACACAGCATCACAAGCCAGCACTATCCTAAACAATGCTAAAAGTCTATCAGTTCTTAACTACAACATCAGGTCCTTAAGCAAACACTGTGATGACCTCCTGGCACTCCTTGAGTTGCTAAAGACACCCTTCTCCTGCATTATTCTTACTGAGACCTGGCTTAAAAATAATAAAATAATAATCACCGAATCTCATTTAAATGTTGTATATTATGTTAATACAGTGGTCCCTCAATAATCATCAGCCAAAGTTGTCCTTTTTTGGGAAAATTTCGTTGCGTTTATTTTTGTCCAACATTGGCTCGCAAATGGTCAGCTGGCTCGCTGATCATCATTTGTCCTGGATGCGTACTCATGGCTTTGAACCATCTCGGCCTCCCTTCCCACCCATGTGCCATTGTTTACCAGTGAGCGATGGTCCCCTCATTTGTCATACGAAATATTTCCATAATACAGTGGACCCTCAACCAGCGATATTAATCCGTTCATGTGAGCTCATCGTTAATCGAAATAATGTTAGTCAAGTTAATTTTCCCATAAGAAATAATGGAAATCAAATTAATCCGTGCAAGACCCCCAAAGTATTGGAAAGAAAAATTTTACCACATGAAAATTAATTTTAATACACACAAACTGAAGAAGACATGCACATTTTACATGACACTTACCTTTATTGAAGATCGGGTGATGATTGATGGGTTTGGGGGAGGGGAGAGCATTGATCTTTTTTGTGTTTGATGGGGAATCCCCTTCCATTAGCACTTGAGGTAGCAAGTCTTTTTCTGGGGGTTTCTTCCCTTGTTCTTTTAATGCCACTAGGGCCAAACTTCATAGTCACTGGACTTTTGTCGCACAAAATATCTGTCCATAGATACCTGTAACCTCTTTTTCCTTTATGACTTTCCTAAAGTGGTTCACAACATTTTCAGTGTACAGGTTGCCAACACGGCTTGCAGTAGCGTGTCAGGGTGATTTTTTATCAAAAAAGGTTTGCACTTCAAGCCACTTTGCACACATTTCCTTAATCTTTAGAAGTAGGCAACTTCTTCAATTTCTCTATCCCCTCCATCCGAAGCAGTTTCCTCAGGTCTGCCCGCTTGATGTTCAAGATGATCTAGCAGCCATCAGTGGATACTTCTGCATTGTTCCTCCCCAAACTCTTCCACATCCTCCACTAACTCCAACCCAAGGACTTTCCCAGTGCCCACAGGGGATCCGACTGGCATAGGATTCTCAGTGTAGCCTCAAACCCTTCAAAAGCCCTTGGTCTACACATTGGCCACAGTTTTTTCCAAGCAGAGTTCAAGGTCCTCTTTGTCACTTCTCCCAAGCCTTACCTATAGTTTATACAATTGATGATGGTAAAGTGATCTTTGAAAACTTATTAGAGTCAGTTGAGTTTCTGAGGTCACTACAAAGCACCTTTCAAACTAGATTTGAGTACAGTTTCTAGATGTTGGAAATAACATGCTGTGTCCAGGGGCTGCAGGAGAGGAGTGGTATTAGGTGGAAAAAAACTTCACCTTTAATGACGCTCATGTCCCTAGAAAGTCGCTCTGCAAGTATGACGGATGCCAGGGCATTGCTCTATTACCAGGATGCACTTAAGGTCTAATTTCTTTTCAATTAGGCAATTTTTCACATTTGGGGGCATATTGCATGGTGTAACTGTATAGAAAAAGTCCCTAGTGACCCATGCCTTGATTGTTTGCCCTCCACTGCACACACAATTAGCCTTGATGGACATTGTTTTTCCTGAACACACTGGGCGTTTGAATGTGATCACCAATGAAAAGGCCTTCACTTTGCATCACCACTAGCTTTGGCACACATCAGCAGAGTAAGCCTGTTTTATAGCTTATGTCCTGGGAGTGCCTTTTTTCCTGAGTTATGTACGTCCTGCAGATATACTTCCTAACATCCTCTATACACGTGTTCAGGTTTCAGTCCTCCACTGTCTATGTACTCCTTGAATTCTGCACATATTTTTTCAGCGTTTTTGTGGTCCGAACTGCAGGCCTCCACATTGCCCCTTATCACACTTTGAAATGCCACTACATTCTTAAATCTCTCATAAACCAACCTTTGCTGGCCTTAAATTCACTCACTCACTAGTTTGCTGGCCATTTTTTTAATTTAAAATCGTAATGCAACATACTAGCCTTTTCACATATGATCGCTGGAGAGATGCTATCTCCTGCTATCTGTTTCTGTTTTTCACACAATAAGGTCTTCAAACATCTTGCATCACTTGCGATCTCTGTTTCGATAATACCATAAGTTGAGCCTTTGCAAGACAGCTTCTTGATTGCCGTTTTCTTGCCTCACATAGTAAGCGATGGTTGATTGGGGTTACTATACATCCTGGTCCAGCTCAGAGATATGCACTCATCTTTCATACTTAGCAATGAACTCTTTCTTATTCCTGTAATTCTCCCCTTTTTGCTGTAGGGTTGGCACTAGAAGCTTTCTTGGGGCCCAGGTGACTTATTTTGCAGGTGCAATCACTGACAAAGGCTGTGATAAATATGAAATGATTCCAGTGTATTTTGAAGCGACTGCGGTGGCTGTCTGGCTTGTAAACACTGGCACCCATGGGACAAGTGAGGCATGCTCGGCCAATGGTGGACACGTCTTGAACAGAACGAATAGCATTGGTAGGGTTTTTAAGAGGCTATTCAGATACAAATTTTTTGCCTTTAAAAATGTATCGCTTACCCGGATTTATCGTTAATCGATGCCATCGCTGGTCATGGGTCCACTGTATTTCCATTTCTTTTTAGTGCTTGCACGTGCTAAATTAGCTACCATGGCTCCAAGAAAGCTCCTAGTTCCCAAGCCTTTGGTAAGGGAGAAATACAATTGAATTTTAGAAAAACATCATTGAACACTATGAAAGTTGTTCATGAGTGGCGAATGGCCAGGATGTATTACAATCCCGCACAACCATATCTGCATCGTGGCAAGTAAAAAGGGAAATCAGAAGCTGTTGTTGCAAAGGGGGTAAATATGCTGACAAAAATGAGATCACCAGTACTCGAAGAAGTTGAGAATTATTATTGGTGTGATAACCCGGAAGAAACAATTATCAGGAGATGTTTATGACGTCGTTTATTTTGTGAAGAAGGCTAGGCAGTTGCATGACGTTCTGGTAAAGTAATTGCCTGCAATGAGTACGGATCTTGTGAATTTAAGGCAGCAAAGGTTGGTTTGAGTGATTTAAGATACGCTAGGGGCATTACACAGTGTGATAAGGCATGGTGAGCTGCAGTTCGGATAAAATTGCAAAAAAAAATAAATTAAAAAAAAAAAAAAAAAAAAAAAAAAAAAAAAAAAGAAAAAAAAAAAAAAAACCTACAAAATTCGTAAGGAATTCAAAGGAGTACATAGAGGGGACAGGACTGAAACCTGAACCAAGGTTCAATTGTGATGAAAACAGGCCTCTTTTGGGTGAAAATGCCCAAAGATGGACTACATATTGGAGGAAAAAGGCGGACTGCCAGGACAAGCCTATGAAAGAAGGCTGATGCTCTTGTGCTGTGTATTGCTAGTGGAGATTTCTTAGTGAAGCCATTACTAGTTTACCATTTCTGAAAAATCTCTGTGTGTTCAGGGAAAAACGATGTTTGAGAGTAATTTTTGTGTGTTTTGGAGATTCTAATGGGTCATGAGGGAAATTTTCGTCAAGTGGTTCAATGAATTGTTTGGCCCTAGTGTGAAGAAATACATCTGGTAAAGAAATTGGACTCTCAAGTATCTCTAGTAATGGACAATGGCACCTGCTCATCCGCAAAAAATTAGATGACCTAATTTGCAGGAGTTGGGTTCAGTAATGTTCTTGCCCAAAATACCACTCCTTTCCTCCAGCCATGGACCAGCGGTCATTTCATACTTTTAAAATATTCTACACCAAAGCAATGTTCAAAGGTGCTTTACTTTCAGGGGTCCAAGGCCAACTCTGAAGTGGTGCCCAGTGTCCAGAATTTAAAAAAAAATGTTATTTTTTCTTATGAAAGGTAGAGAATCTTTTTCTGAAGGTAATCAAACAAAAAGTACAAAATTTGATGGAAATTGACGAAATTTATGCTCTCGTGAATTTTGATGTGTCAGCGTATATTACAATCGGCGATTTTGCCGACTTTGACTCCCATTTTAGGCCATTACATTATTCCAGTCGACCAAATTCTTAGCTATTTCATAGTATTACTGCTTTTCTATCGATGAGCACAAGAAATCGCCAAGTTCTACCATTTCAACTACAAAATAAAGTGACCGGAAATTTGGTAATTGGGCCAAGTTAACACAAAGTTCAAAATATTCCTATTTCGAAATAGGGTCCAGAATAAACTATGGTAGGTATTCCTGGCATAAAATCATTTCCTTGTTTCATTAGTTATAGTTTTGGAGGCTTTTAAAACAAATAAATTCCATTTTGAATTTTTAATCACATAATGAAATTTTTATTCACACCAAAAAATAGAAGATTTACTGTTATGCAATATTGTAATAATTGTATAAATATCATCACCACATTTGTGAATGTATTAGACCCACAGCTGGCGTGTATAAGACGTGTGAGGTCGTTTGTTTACTCTTGAACATCGGCAAAAATTTAACATTTCCGCCACTTTGAGCTCAGTTTCAAGCATTTCCAGTGCTAACACCAATCAAAATGATCTCTATTTCTGTGATATGTCTTCCATTATATCAAATGAGACCAAGAAATCACAAATACAACTATAAAAAACACAAAAAAACACTGCAAAGTCGCTGTTTTAATCGAAAAATCACGGTCTCAGTTTTTTTCCTCTCATTATACACAGTGTGCTGCAGGATTTGTTTTATGTGGTGCACACATACCACATAGATGTATTCTCTCATATCTAGGCCCAAATTTACCACTCACAGTTTATCAGAGTGAGCTGAGCTCATGACGTAGATCTACGGTTTGGCCCCTGAACGTAAAGCCGTAGATCTAGGGGGACGGACCTGAAAGGTTTAATGTGCCTCAGACACCCTTGACCCTTAGAGATTTTTGGAAAGAACATTCGTTCCCCCTTGCTGAGCCTTTAGGAAAGGGTTTGGGGGGGAGTGACTCCCAAGGACTTCGAAAAACTTCCCCTTAGAGAAATTGGGGCCAGGTTGTGTCCCAAGAGGGTTTTTAAAAAGGGGTTTTTTTGTGGTGCCCCTGATGAGCCTATTTAGTTTGAACTCTTTTTGGGGCTTGGGAGTTCCATGGGGTTGGATGGATTTGGAGGATGGGGAAAAGGTTGGGGGAGGCCACAAGGAAAAGTAACCACTGGGAGCTGCAAAGCTTAAAAAGGAACAGAAAACAGAGCAGCTCAGAATTTGCTGCAGAGGAGGGGAAGAGAGAGGAAGAAGGTGCCTTTTTCAAAAAATTAAGGAGATTTTTGAAATGGGGGTAGTTTGGAAAGTTTTATGGAGAAAATACCTGAAAGGATGTTGCAAGCCTATCAGCAACTTTACGTGACGGATTTTTGGCCCATGTTAGGGAATTTTAAAAAGGACACTATAAACAGAGCTTCGGGAGAATTTTTTGGGGAGAAGGACCCCAGTGACTCTAAAAGCTGGCCCAGTGGATTAAGAAGAAAAAGGAAGTTGTCCCAGAAAGGATTTGGTCCCTCAGGTGTTGATAAAAGGGGGATTCCCCTTCCAAAACAGTAACTAATCCAATCTCTCCCTTCTTTTCCAAACACTAAGAAAAACCCAAATGAAGGAAGTGTTATGTGTTAATGTTTTTTCATCATGTCCCTTGTATTGTTTATGTAACTTATATTTATGAAAAAAATTTTTTTTTTTTTTAATACTTCGGGGTGTCGGGAACGGATTAATTGTACGGGCCCCCCCCTAGCGAACGCCTTGCATAGCGAAACAACCCGCAAAAAGCGAACGTTTGTTCGCAAAATTATCCCCCGCATAGTGGACAAAAAAACCGCTCAGCGACCTTCGTCCAGGCACCAATGTGCCCCCTCAGCCAGCCCAAATTGCGCCCGTCCCTTGTTTCCCACCCAAAGCCCCCCGGGTAACTTCAAGATACACTGGGGAATTTTTTCGTATTATTCAGTGTTTTCGTGCTGTTTGGGGAAAAAATAAGTGACCAGGGGGGCCCCAAAAAAGCTTCTAGTCCAACCCTACACTCAAAGGGAAAGAATACCATTGAAATAAAAGAGTCATTGATAAGTTGAAAGGGGGTGTATCCCCGACCTGGTCGGGTTGTCAAAAAAACCAAATCAACCAGCTTCTATTGTGGGCAAAAAAAAAGGGCAATCAAGGAATGTTGTTCCAAAAGGTTTAACGTTTTTCAAAACAAAGACGCAAGTGAGGAAGATGTGAGAGACTCTTTTGGTGTGGATAAATAAAAAAACAGCTGCAGGGGAACTCTCTCAAACGATATTTGTGAAAAAGGTGGAAGTTGCATGACGTTTTAAATTTTAAAAAAAATGCCCGCAACTAGGATGTGTGAGTGAATTTTTGGCCAGCAAGGTTGGGGGTTTAAGAAAAAGGGGGGCATAATATGTGATCGGAATGGTGAGGCTGCCAGTTGGGGCACAAAAACGGCTGAAAATAAGTGCATGAATTCAAGGAGTACATAGAAACTGAAGGACGGAAACCCGAACAAATGTTTTAAATTTTGTGAAACAGGGTGTTTTGGAAGAAAATTCCAAACAGGACCTACATTTCTCAAAAAGGCACTCCCCGGACATAAGCCTATGAAAGACAGGCTTCTTTGTTTTTGTGCCAAAAGTATGGTGATTGCAAAGTTGCCCCTTTTTAGTGTATCACTCTGAAATCCCCGGCGTTCAGGCAAAAAATGTCCCAAGGATAAAATTTTGGGGTGGAGGGGAAAAAGTAAGGCATGGGTCCTAGGGAATTTTTCTATAATGGTACACCCTGCATTTGCCCCAAAGGAAAGATTACCTAAGAAAAGAAATTAACCTTAAGTGCCCTGGGGTTGAAAATGCCCCGGCTCCTACAGACGTTGCAGACGACTTTTGGGGGGCATGGCTTCATTAAGGTGAAATTTTTGCCTCAATACCACTCCTCCCTGCGCCCCTGGGGCCGCAGGTCATTTCAACTTTAAGAAACGTACCAAAAGCCTTTTTTAAAAAGTGCTTTGAAGTGACCACAGACACTGGATTGGGACTCTAAAGAGTTTTGGAAAAAAAACCACTTTAATATCCCCTGTTGGTAAACCTTATAGGAAAAGGTTTGGGGGGAGTGGACTAAGGGGAACCCTTGAACTCTCCCTTGGAAGAAATTTGGGGCCCAAATGTTTTGGGAAAAAAAAGGGTTTTTGAAGGGTTTGGGGCTAACCCTGAGAGGGGGGATATCCCAAATTTGAGGAATAAATTTTTGGGGAAAAGGGGGGGGAAGCCCCGGGGGTTTAAAGGTTTAGTGGGGGGGAAATGTGGGGGGAGTTGGGGGAGGAGGAAAAATAAAAAAACAAAAACCCATGAAAACCCTGATAAAATCAATTTTCAAGGGGCAAGAGGCCGGGACCGGGGGAAAACTGGTTAAAAAGGAGGGGAGAGGAAATTGAAGGAATTGCCTACTTCAAAAAAAAAAGGAAAATGTGTCCCAAAATGGCTTGAAGTGAAACCCTTTTTTTGATAAAAATTTCCCCCTCACACAGCTTTTTGCAACCCGGTCTGGTGATGTTACAATCCCTGTTGTAAACCCAAACTTTAGCCCAAATCAAAAAGGGAACGAGAGGTAAAGGCCCACTATGGACAATAGGGTTTGTGCGAAAAAAGCCGTGACTTTTGAAGCTGGTCCTATTTGGCATTAAAAGAAAAAGGGAAGAAACCCCCCAGAAAAAGGATTTGCTCCCTCAAGTCCTAAGGGAAGGGGGATTCCCCTTCTAAAAAACTAACACTCTCTCTCCCCTCCCCCATCCCTTTCAATCTTAAACCCGATTTTCAATAAAAGTAAGGTCATGTAATTGTCCCTTTCCCTTTTTTCGTTTGTGTGTACAAAAATTTAACTTTTTTTTTTGGGGGAAAAAAAAATTTTTTTTTCCAAAAACTTTTGGGTTCTTGCCGGTTTAAATTTTTTATTTCCATTATTTTCTTAGGGGGGAAATTTTTAAATTTCGCATAGCGAACATTTTCGCATAACGCCCAGCCCTCTTGCGGGGGTTTAAGTTCGCTATGCGGGGGCACGGTATTACATTTTTTTCTCAGGGGGAAAAATTTGGGATTGGGAAAATGGGTCTATTTCGAAAATCGTAAATATTTTCCAGGAACGGATTGTGACTAAAAAAAGGGAAAGGAACAACATGTATACACTTTTTTTCCTTTAAATGCATCATATATTTTTTTAAAAATTATATAAAAAAACACATCTTTAACATAAAAAGATGTTTAAATAAAACCCCCAAAAATAGAATAAATAAAAAAATAAAAAGAGATGGGGTAGCGAGACGATTTTCACAAATGATACCATATTGGAAATAAAAATAATAACACCGGGGTCTCTTTAATAAATGTCAGATTTTAACATTAACCCTTTTTCGGGGTTTTAAAAGGCCAAAATCAAAAGGGGTTGCTCCGTGTCCAAGAAATTTTAAAAAAAAAAAAATTATTTTTTCTTACAAAATTTTAAAGAGCATATTTTTGTGAAGGAAATAAGACAAAAAAAAAATCTGATCAGTACTTACTGAAAAATACAGTCCAAAAAGGGGTTTGTAAAAAATTTGATGTGGTGGGGGGAAAAACATCGACGAATTCCACAAAACCCGCAAAAAAATTATTTTTTTGGTTTTAGTTGTTTTTTCTTTTTTTTTCCTTTTTTTCTTTCCCTACTAACTTTTGGGGGCCTGAGAGCCCAAAATACTGTATTTTAATGTTTAAATAAAAAACCTCACTGTTTTGAACCAAAAAAACCGCAAAAATTTAATTATCTTTATTATTGTTCCCACTTGTTTTTTTACAATAAACTTGCACAAAAAAATTGTAAAAAAAAAATTTGTTCTATCATATATTTACATTTTTACAATCACGGGAAACCAGGGTTTTTTAGAACTGCTGGGCTTTTGGAACCCTTTTAAAAAACAAGGCACCAGGGCACGGAGGCCCCTTAAAATTCCTCCACAAAAACCGTTTTGCCCTTTGCTTTCTTTCTTGCTTTTTTTTTTTGTTTGTGCACGGGACAATGCTTCTTTTCTGAGCAAATTTTTTTCGGGGAGTTAAAAGGAACTGTATTATAAAATGTTCACCTTCTCTCTAAAACGCTTGGGTATAACCTAAAATTTTTCGGGACCTTGTTGTATAGGGGTTGTTTTACCGGGGTACTTCTTTTATGGGGTTTGTCTGACAAAGACAAAAAAAATTCACTAAAAGGGTTGGGTTTTTGCCAGCCCCTTTAAAATTTTGGAAACTTTATTAAAGGGCATTGGGCTTTGGGAAAGGGTCCATGAAAAGGAAAAAAATTTTTCATGTCCCACTTGAAAACTCTTACAAAACACATTCAAAAAAAAACCAATCTGATGTCACACTTGTCAACAAGCGCATGTTTTTGGTAAATAAAATAAACTGACACTGGTTTTCGAATATTTTCCCTTTAGTCACTCGATAAAATTTTTGCCACTGCCCCTTGCTTTTTAAATTACGGTAAAATTTGGTTTCAACAATCTCCCTTTCCGTTTGTCAGGGCCACCGAAACCCCAGGGGATGTCATTGGCAGTAAAACCTGCACGCCCCATCCCCACGAGCACCTCTTTGAGCCTGGGCAATATGTTTACATTAAAAACGCATTTGTGCCACCCACATTCTGCTTGTTTCACTCGTTTTGAAATCATTTGATTTTAATGGGTTGTGTCCCATTTCGGTTTTTCGTTGGTTTGTTATGCCCCAAAACCCCCCAAGGGTAAGGTGCCACAGGGTTTCTCACTAGGTCACCTGTGAACCCAATAAAAATCTTGGGTATCTTTCAATTTTTTACTCCCCGTGTATACAATAATTTTCCAACACCAGGCCACTGCCCACAACCCAAAAGGTACAAACAGTTTTATCCCAAAAAGCTTTTTCCTCTTGCTCGGTATTTACTGCAATGCCCCCCCCTTTCCCTTTTGAACAAAATCAAAAGATAAATAAATTACAAATTCTTGAATGGATTTAAAAATATATCCTGAACTTTTGTTTGAGATACATTTAAAAAAATTTCCCAATCTTGTATAACCTGTCCCCTTCTGTCAGGGGCCCGTTTTTTTCAGGAAGTGGGAACATAGTAAGAAAAAGATTTAAAACCTTTTATGGGATATTTTTATGAAGGGCCGGGGTAGAAATTAAAAAAAGCCCATCTGTGGGCCGTATGCTTTTATATTTGCTTTTTAGGGGCGTTTAGGCATAAGCTTTTTTGTTGGCCCAAAAAACAAATACATTTCTGCAACGTCGTCTTTTTTCCACCTGTGTAGTTTGGGCTGTTTGGGGATAAAAATCGTATTTGCCATGGTGTACTCAAAAAACTTATTTTCTTTCCCTGACAATAATTTTATCAAAAGGCTGGTCAAAGAATTTAAATTTAAAAAAATTTTTCCCGTTCATTGGCCGTGGTTCCAAGGGGGCAAGTTTTTAAAATTCCACTTTTAGAATCCCTTTAAAAATGGTGAATTTTGGAAAAAAAATTGGGTTTTGCTTTCCAAAACCCCCCAAAACGGTTTGCTGGTGGATAAATGGGGGCATTTTATAGGTTTGGGTTTTGCGGGTGGTTTTGGTTGTGGTTGGGGTGGGGGTGGCGCTCTGCTTTGTCCTTGAAGAAGAGTCAGCTGGGTCCGGGCCCTGGCCTGGTGAGTCCCGCTGGGGGTGCCACTACCATTTACCAAATAACACCATCCAATGGGTGCCTGTGGGGCCCATCCAAGGGCCAAAATGGAGCCAAATCATCCCCACTATCACTACCCCAAAACTGGGTTTTTGGGCCCCGGGAAGTACTCCAGGATGTTCCCGTTTTCCCCCGGGCACAGCATAGGGTACACTACCCGAGCGCATGCGGCGGCAAACATACCGACGCTTCCCCCTGGTGAAAATGATTCCTCACCCAACACTACTCGATTTATGGTTTGGCGCAATAAAAACCCCAGTCCACGTCACTATCACATCAATTACTGAAGTCAAAAGGCCCCGGCCCCCACAAAATATTAGTTTTCTCTTTTTCCCCATGGGAACAAAAGGGCCGTGAGTCCAAAGAGGGGGCCCCACCCAAAGGGAGAAGGTTGAGGGGGTCTCAGGGTTTTTGCACTATTTTCGATATCCTGGTCTTCTTTTTGGTCCTAACTGATTTAAAAACCGTAAATTTTGTCCCTTTAAATTTCCCCCTTTCCCTCAGTGCCCGAACTAAACAGATTGGAAAAAGGGGGAGTCCCAAATTTTTTGGGGGGGGAGAGCTGACTTTCGACGGGGGCCTGGTTTAAAAAAGGTAACTGAAGCCATTTTCCCCCAAACTAAAGTGGGCGCCCAGGGGTTTTTGTTTAAATTTTGGGGCACATCCACCACCAGGGGCCCGTTCCCCTCACATGTAGGGGCCCATGAGCGTTTTTTTATGCTAAATTTTAAAGGCGCTAGAATTTTGGCGTGAACTACGGTTTGGCACCAACGTAAAAAACCGTTGATCTTTCGGGAAAGGACCCTGAAAGGGTTTATATACCCCCATTTTCATTAACCCATCCATAATTTTTTTCAAAATTTTTAATTAAAAAATAAAACATAACATTAAAAAAATTTATAAAAAACACCCCCAAAAAAGAATAAATTTAAAATAAATTTGGATGTCCCTAGCCAGATTCTTGTTTCAAGTGACGGCCAATTTAATAAATTTTCCCCTCTTTAAAACTTCGGGGGGGTTTAATTTTTCTAAGCGAATCTATTCCTACCTCATCTTTCCCCCAACAACTAACCCCGTCAAATTTTTTTTTCGGGCCCAATAAAAAAAACTAATGATTTCTATTTTACCAAGCTAGAACCATTTTAAAACTGCAATTTAAAAAAAAAGAAGTCCCACTGGGGTTTTTCAAATTCTTATGTAAAACTTTTGATAGAAATTACCATGGGCTTTCCTCCTTTAAAATTTTGCCTATGGTATAAGAGGGGGGCCCCCCCCCCACCAAAATACCTAAAGTTTTACCTCAGCAACAAAGCCAAAATGTGTACGCCAAAAAATTTGGGGAAATTTTTCCAAACCCGCCAAAAACAGTTGGGGGTCCCCAGGGAAGTAAACCTTGGGCCCTTTTTTTTTCTTTCTCAATTTATAAAGGGGCCCACCAAATGCATCGGGAACTACTCGACCCCACTATTTGCAGTTTAAAACTTAACCCCTATGCTTCTTCCAAAAAAAACTGAAAAGCAAGCCACAAAAGTAAATGGGGCCCCTATGGACCTGTCTTTTTTAATACTCATTTGTGCTAAATTTTTTATCGTTTTTACAATAATGTTTTTACCAAATGGGAAAATATCATTGTTTTTGTTTTTCTTAAATTTAATTTAAACCTGCCCATTTAAAAATTTGCATACAAGGGGGGTTTGGCATGTTTTACTGAAAAAACTGTAACCCTTTTTACTTCACTGTAAACAAAGTTAAAATAAATAAAAAAAAAATAGTCTGACGTAAGAGAAAATGTGGGTTTCTGGAGGTTCTGTTTGAAAAATTTTTCTTTTATATGTATGTAAGGTTTTTTTTCAGGTATACACAAAATACAAATTTTCATAGATTTTTCTTTTAAAAACAAAAAATATTTTGTAGAGAAAGAGATAAACCCCAAAAAGTCAGAGTGAAATTTAAAAACCTGCCTTCCCTCAAAAGCACATTTCTTTTAAAAAATGGTTTTTACATTAGAATGGGGTGTTCTCCCCTTTAATTTTTTTTACCAATTTTTAAAGTTGGGGGACAATTGTGTACAATTTTAAATTGTAACACAAAACCAAACTGTAAAACTTTGTTTTTAAAACTTACATTCACCCCGGGGGTTTGTTTACATAACTCTGTGCCTGTCATCCCTCATGTACTCATTCTCTCTCTCTCTCTCTCTCATTTATTCGTTTTATCTCGTTTACTCACCTCTGACCCTACATTAAGACTACAAATATTTTAAGGTGAGTAATGAGTGAACTGTATATGCATTTTATCGCTCTGGGATGCTTAAATATCATAGAATATTGTGTGTGGGTGGAATGACCTGGTATGGTAGCCTGGCTGACTACCATACATACCACACTTGATTTCTTACAATAAATACTACTTATCTCACCCTAGATTAAGACTATAAATATTTTAAGGTAAGTAATGGGTGCACTATGTGTGTATTGTACTTTTTTATTGTGTTTTGATGCCTGGTTCTATTGCTAACTTAATATATGTTAGTGTAAACTTGTTATCTAGTATTTGTATGCATTTATAAGGAAAAAAAGGGTGTTCCACTTTACGGCAATTTCCACTTTACGGCGATTTCCACTTTATGGCGGTAGCCTGGAACCTAACCTGCCGTATAAGTGGGGCCCGACTGTAAAATTAGAGATATTCTTTTATTGATTTTTAATCCCTTAAGAATGATACATAAAAATCACAAAGAAATTCCAGTATAATTATTTTACCTACAAAACTACATGTTAAAGAGAAGTGAATATTTACCATTTTAGCAGAAAACATCAAATCAAAACTTGAGAGGGAAAAATTGTGGACCTTTTATTTATTTACCATCAATAAGACTTGTGGTGGTGCATCACTGATGACAGATAATGAATATTAGTCTTGTATTTTGTAACCTTCAGAGATATACATGACCTACTAGTTTCATCCATAAGGCTGCTACTATTACCAGACTTAACAAAGTTATTCACTGAAAACAATGATTCACAAGAATAAATAGATGAAAAAACCTCTCACTATCTATATTCTTATTAAAAACCCAGTAATTTCATTTCAAATGCCTTTATGTAATCGAACATAACATCAAGTGTCTTACCAGAGACCTGTAATTTAATGTTCAAATCATTTAAATGTTCGCAAAGATCGAAAAAAAAAGTTTACAAACCCACACAATATCAGACATTTCTTAATAAGACACTTGTTGGTTACTCTAAAAAAGATTTATCTCATCCAGACATTCAACAAATTGTTTCCTCTTCAAGGGGGGCTCCTTGGCGTGGTGAAGAGGCTCTTGGTCTGAGGAATTAGACCTGTCGGTCTTCTTCCTCAGACCGAACCTAATTACCCCCCAATCTCCCCTCCCCTATCCCATCCTCCCCTTTTTCCTTTCCTCCTCCTCCTCCCCCACCCCTCCCTTTTGCCCTTCCTCTTTTTGGCCTTTGGGATTTCTCCCACAGGCGCGCTAGTTCCTAGGTAGGGGAAAGGATACCGGGGTCTATCCCATTCTGTTGAGGTTCTTGGCGGTGGCGTAGTTTGCCGTGGAATCTGGATCGCCTGGGGATGTCCCGATCCCTCTCCGGTATCCCGGAGTAGCTTTGGGTGTCTTTCGGGCGACGGGTGTATCTCTGGAAGCCACCTTTCGGATTCTGGGGGTGGTGGCCGAAGGAGGTATGCTTTGTGGCAGATATCCGGCCGCCCTCTCTTTTGTCCACCGAGGTAGCTCGGCAGATGTGAGGTTGCTATCCCGGATTGTTAGTTTACTAGCATGATGGGTAGGGTATGGCATGGGTTCCATGCTGCATCTGCGCTACTTGCAGTGCTGAGGTCCTATTGGGTGCGGAGGGAGATTTCTGGCCCTTTCATTCCTCCTAGGAACTATCCCTCCCCTGTCCCCCCTTTTTTTTATTCTTTTTTTTTTTTTATTTCTTTTCTTCTTTCTTTTTTTTTTAAAAAACAAAAAGAAAGAATAACCTAACCATGGCAGCCCTAGTCCGAAACCTACACCCCCGGGCCCCCTTTTTTGATGCACCCCCATTCTGACCCCCCTCACTTTGGCCCACCTTCAACACTCCTCAGCCTCGTACCTATTGCCGGTGCTGTTTTCCTCGTTCAGGTACTAAGGCCTCGACTGCCCTTCGTTTTATCAGACTTTCGCTCCCTTGACTATGTTTCTGGCCTCTCCCTTAGGTGCGGCAATTTTAAAAATCGCCGACCCGTTCCAGTCTCCAACTTGGTCCCACCCCAAAACCCCGGCCCAAAGAAATTTACGCTGAAATATTCTCCCCCTTTCATTCTTTCAGAAACGATCGACAAAACCTTCACACCTTTCCACGCCAGTTTCAGACTGAACAATGGAAAAATTTCTTCACTTTACGACCGACTTCCTCTACGCCTTCTTTCTGACCATAGTATTGGCAAGGCATCCTAACCCCATTTTGGGAAAAGTATTTCTTTCCATGCCCCTTAAGAGGGGGTATGGCATCTTACCGTACAGAATGCTACCCAGGCTCATGAGTCCCGTCTTTCCAACGATCTGTTCCTGTCACTTTTGAAAACATCTTCCCCCTCAATTCTTGTATGGTACTGCTTTCTCCCCATACCATAGTTCAACAAAATTTCCAGACTGGGACTGACTTTCTTGAACAGCTGGAATCAAGATCTCCCAATCCTAAAGGTGACCTTACGTTCTTCCTGCCCGCGGGGAGACGATACCTAAAATGTGGCTCATTTAATTTTTGACAGCCAAAGAACTCCCATCCTCATTTATTAGCAGGACATCGGTTAAAGTTAAAAAAGGGTCCCACACCACAACGTGTAGAAATTGCTGGCGTTTTGGGCCATCCGCGTTTGCAATCTTCCCAAATCCCCAGTCGTGGTCCGATGCCCATTCTAATACTTTTGCAATTGATCCCCCTTTGCCTTTAATGTCATGAGGCTCACCTTGTACTCTCGCCATTGTAAGTCATTTAAACGAGGGGAAATCCCTTCCTCAAAGAGACAGAAGGTCTCCCTTTGCCATGGCAGTTTTTCCCTCTCCCCCTCCAAGGGGGACTCCACGTGTTTTTATTCCTGTGTTTCAAAACGTCCCCCAAATTCTGGACCCCCTCTTCTACACCACCTCTGTGGTTACCCCTCCCTAGTCACTCCGTATCTAAATCCTTTTGCTTCCTCGGTCAGACTCCCCACTTAAAAATTCATCTAATCTCGCTTCTTCGGTTCTCTCTCCAAGTCTCGTTCGATGAGCCTCGTCGCATCCTCCCAACATCCCTCTACTTCCAAAAATCAAAAAAAGGTTGTTAACACCTCCTAAACCCTCTTCCACCTCCTCATTTTACCCTCCCGTCTCGTCCCCGGTTTCCCCCTTCACTGGCTCTGTACAAATGTAGAGGTTCACCCTCCTCCCCGTACTTACCCTTTCCCCCCCTGTTCCTCCCCGGTTTCTTCCTCTTTGCCACCCCCCCAGGTTTCTGCCCTTTTATCCCCCTTTCCGCTTCTCCGTTTCCCCCCACCCTTTTGACCCCCCCCACCTTGGGAAGTCCAATACAGTTCCAATCTTTACTTTCCTCCCCCTACCTTTCCAATATTGTCTCCCATATGACGTCTCTGAATTCCGAAAATTGAAGCAATCTCTGAAAATTTTTGCAGAGACCAAAAACCCTAATGGACACTGTCCCCCCTCTGTTCCTTCTCTCTCCTCTCCTCCATCGCGCAACTCCTTTCTTTCACACGCACCGTTCCTTCGCTGCTTAACGTTTTCCACTGCCCCGCAGTGGATTTTTAAACCCCCTTTGTCCGTAGGAACCCTTACCCGCGGATTTCAAGTATTTTATCTTGCAATATGGCCTATTTTCAGTGGGGTTAGCGGGCCCAGGGTAATCGGAGTGAGCTTCAGATGTTACTCTCCCAGTTTGCCCCTGTTGGTGTTTGCTTACAGGACCCAAAATTACACTTTTGCGTTATCTCTCCCATCTCAGGCTATAATTTATTGTCTTCTTCAGATCCTTTTCCCGATGGGACCTTTAATGAAAGTGCCCTTTTTTCTACGCACTGATATTCCGTACCATCAGCTATTTGTTCATAAATTCGCTGCATTACACAGCAGGGCCCGTATCCACTTACATAGGTGGTATACGCTCTGTTCTTTATATCTCTCTCCTTCTCGGGCATTATCTATTCCGGTATTGCCTTTCTTGTTTCGTCATTACCGCCACCGATTCTGTTACTTGGTGATTTTAATACCCACCATTTCCTCTGGGGGGGGGGTCTCCCCTGTGATTCCCATGGAATTCAGTTTTTTGAGGCTTTTCTTGCCACCCACCCCCTCCCCTGTTTTAAATACAGGTACGCACAAACCCCTTTTGATCCTCGGACTCATACTCTCTCTTGCATCGATCTCTCAGTCTGCTCTTCCTCCACCGCATTTAGACTTCACTTGGTCTGTTCTCCCGGACTTACATGACAGCGATCATTTCCCAATCATTTTTTACTTCCCCTTCATATTCACCACCTCTTCGCATTCCCATGCGGGAAATTTGATGGGGCAAATTGGAACCTTTACCACACCTAACTGTTTTTAGAGAGTTCCTTCTTCGTCCTCCATCGATGAGCTTTTTACCCCTCTTTCTCGTCCTCCTTTTTTAAACAGCAGCTTCTCATTCTAAAAACCCCCAAATTTCGGGCAGGCATTCTCGAAATGCGTGCCTTTGGTCTCCTGCTTGTGCTCGTGCAGTACGTTTAAAACGCGCTGCATGGGGCGGTCCCGGGTACAATAGACCCCAGAGAGACTCCTTGTTTTAAACAGAAGCGTGGATCGCCGCTGTGTCATCCTAAAGCTAAACGCACTTGCGGGCAGATTATGTCTCCACCACCCTCTGCTTCCTCTATGAGTGCATCGGGAAAAAAGTACAAAAACTGAGGGGGAAAATTTCTCCTGACCCGGCTCCGTTCTGCAGGTTCGGTGTTATATAGAAAACCCATAGATTTGCCAAAAAATTGGAAATCATCTGGTCCGTTTTCTCAGGGACCCCATCTGGGGCCCCTCATTTTTTTCCTCAAAGTCGCCAGGAGTTAGTACCCTTGGACTTTCCTTCTCTCAAGAAGAACAGTAAATGTGCCTTTTACACTTCAAAACGGGAGGCAACACTCCGTTGCGATCATTGGCAGCTGGGCCCGACGACATTCATATTCGATGCTACAACTTTTACACAGTCACCCTTGCAGTCCTTTTACCCTTTACAATCTTTTTTGGCCCAAAGGATTTCTTCCACACTGTGAAATCCCCCATTTTTCTCCCTTTCCCAAACCGGGCACTAGGGACATGAAACCTCCCCCCTTCTTCCATTGCTCTTACCATGCAGTTTGCAAAGTAAAGGAACCCTAGTAAAGACGTTTAGTGGTTTTTAGAGACACAAACGTCTCTCCATCGTAATATGGGTTTCGTAAGGGGGGTTCACCCAGACCCCTTTCTACCTTTGATACGTATTTCGTAATGCCCTTTTCGAAAAAACCCCCCTCAGTTATTGCCATATTTTTTGACCTTGAGAAGGGATATGAACAAATTGGGTATAAATTTTTGCCCAAGCCCGCTCCTTAGGGGCCCTTTGACAAACTACCATCCTTTCCCTCAAGAACTTTTTAACTGCAGGGATTTTCCCCTGTTCAGGTTAATAATGTGCTCCCCCCCGGACTTTTTCCAAGCTGAAGGTGTCCCCCAGGGATTGTTCTGAGCACAACACTTTTTCTCCTTGTATTAATGATTTGGCCTCTAGTCTTCCATCAAATATTTGGTCATCACTCTATGTTGATGACTTCGCTATTGCCTGTGCAGGCGCTGACTGTCACCTCATTACAGTTTCTCTCCAACATGCAGTCGACCGTGTTTTCCAATTGGGCCACCACACGTGGGTTTAAATTTTCCAGCACTAAAACCCACCAAATTATTTTCACTAGACGCTCTGTCATCTCCGATCATCCTTTGTACCTCTATGGTTCCCGTATCCCTGAACGTGATACAGTCAAGTTTCTGGGCCTCCTCTTTGATCGTAGGTTATCCTGGAAACCCTCACATTACCTCTCTGAAGGCAAACTTGTCACAGCCGGCTGAACCTCTTAAAACCCTTGCTCATCTTTCATGGGGAACTGATCGTCGAACCCTCCTCCACCTACATTCCACCCTTATTTTATAGAAACTTGATTATGGTGACCAGATCTATTCAGCGGCATCTCCTGCTACTCTCTCTAGCCTTAACCCCATTCATCACCAAGGATTACGTTTATGCCTTGGTGCTTTTCACTCTTCCCCTGTCGAGAGCCTCTATACAGAAGCGAACGTTCCTTTCTTTATCCGATCGCCGTGATGCCCAATGCCTGCGCTACTATGTACGCTCTCATGATCTCCGCAATCCTTCCATTTATAGAATGGTCACTGATATTAGTAGACATTCTTTATTTGTTCGCCGCCCCTGTTTACTCCGTCCCTTCTCTCTTCGCCTTCATTCGCTCTTGTCTTCTCTTCAACTACCACCTTTCTATGTACATGTAGCATCCCACTTTTCCCTACCCTCCTGGGAAGTTCCAGCTGTTCGAGTCTGTTCTTTCTCCCTCCCTTGCTCGAAAGCCCAACTGTCTACGGTCGCTTCCACGCTCTCTTTTTCTTGACCACTTTCACTCTCATTCTCATGCCATTGCCGTGTACACAGATGGCTTAGTCTTCTGACGGCATAGGATTCGCAGCAGTGTTCCGGACTGCATCGTACAAGGGCATTTTACTATCTTCGGCTAGTATTTTTACTGCTGAATTGTATGCCATCCTACAGCACTTATCCATATTGCATCTATGCCTGTGTCATCATTTGTGGTTGTCTCAGACTCCCTTAGTGCTTTACAGGCTATACAAAAATTTGATACACCTCACCCCTTAGTCCTCCGTATCCAACTTTGGCTACGCCGCATCTTTACCAAGCATAAAGATATTGTTTTTTGTTGGGTCCCTGGTCATGTTGACGTACAGGGCAATGAACAGGCAGACACTGCTGCGCGGTCAGCAGTACATCACCTACCAGTTTCCTATAGAGGTATTCCATTTACGGACTATTTTGCTGCAATATCTTCCCACCTTCACACCCTTTGGCAACAACGTTGGTCTCTATGCTCGGCAACAAACTTCAATCTTTAAAACCGGTATAATTTTACTGGCCGTCTTCTTATCCCCCAGTGTCGAGGTTGGGAGACTACTCTCTCCCGTCTTCATTGGCCATACTGTCTTATCAGGGATTCCTGGAGAGGCGTCCTGCTAATTCGGGGAAAATTGCCAAGCCCCATTATTATCAGCCACATTCGTTGGATTGCCCCTTTATCAACGGCACGCAGAATTTACCTCTGTCATCGTTTCGCTCTGCTACTCTCTTTTACCTTCCCCTTTTCGCTGATGGACCCACCTTTCATCCGGGCTCTCTCATTGACTTTTTTACAACAACTACTTCACAAAATTCTGATTTCCTTCAGCCCTTTCTACTTCAATCTCTTGTCCCTTACCCCCCCATACCCCTACCCCCCGTTTTTTGTAACTGCGATCATCCTCCTCCCTTTTGCCATCCAAAACCCCCGCTTCCTTCCCCACCTGCAGCGCTGTATAGCCCTTGTGGCTTAGCGCTTCTTTTTTTTTTTAATAATAATAATGTTCCCTATCATTTTCCTGACATAGCATGGGTCAAATGGGGATTCTTCAATTTATTTTACTGAAGAAACTGAAGTTGATGGTGCTGCCCCCATTCAACAGCTTTAACATCAGATTTTACCCTTCTCAGTTTATGTTTCGTGCCAAAGAGTATTGATTTTATTTTCAGTTAGGTGTAACTAGAGTTTGGGTTGTTTCTAATAACCATGTACTGCAAGATTCTATAGGTCCCATGGAGAGTGTTTACCTGGAGAGAGCTTCGGGGCGTCAACGGCCCCCACAGCCCAGTCTGTGACCAGGCCTCTGGTGGATCAGAGCCTGATCAACCAGGTTTACTGCTGGGCTGCACGCAAACCAACGTACGAGCAAAAAGCCCGGCTGGTTCAGTTTATTACATTAACACTTTCTATAATACGTGCACAGTGCCACGCAGTGAAACTCAGACATTATGCTCTCTGGCAGCAATTAGCTCTGTCTACACTCCCTGCAGTAATGAACCTCTTCATATGCTCCCTGGCATAGAGAAGCTAAACAACCAATGCAGTCTCTGCAGCAGTGAAGCCCTGTTTTACAAGAATCCCTAGCAGGGGGTCGAGTCACAGGCTCTAGGCCCCGCCTCTTTGAATGAATTGCTACTAGGTCCTCTCCCTGCTCCATGAGCCGCATATCATACCTCGCCCTTAAAACTATAGGACTGTTCCCGTTTTTGTGTGTTTGTGTGTGTGTTCTGTACTCACTATTGGCCTACTCACCTATTTGTGCGTTGCAGGGGTTCGAGTCTAGCTCCTGGCCCAGCCCTCTTCACGGTTGCTACTGGGCCCTCTCTCTCCCGCTCCATGAGCTTATCAAAACATCGTCTTAAAAATGTGTATGGTTTCCTGCTCCACTACGTCATTTTCTAGGCTATTCCACTTGCCTTACAACTCTATGACTGAAGAATACCTTCCTCTATCTCTCTGACTCATTTGTGTCTTCAACTTCCCAATTGTGGCATCTTGTTTCTGTGTCCCCTATCCCTGGAAACATCCTGTCTTTGTCCACCTTGTCTATTTCCAGCAGTATTTTATATGTCCGTTATATGCTCCCCTGACCACCTCCTGTCTCCAGTGTCGTCAGGCCGGATTTACCTTATTCTTTCTGCATAGGACCCTTCCTTAGCTCTGGAACTACCTTGTCGCAAACCTTTGTACTTTTCTCTATGTTTCTTGCGTGCTTTATCAAGTGCGGGTTCCAAAACAGGGTTGCTGATACTCCTGTATGGGCCGGAGATACACGGTTTGTATCAGTTGTCTTGAATGAATCACTTTACTAAGGTTTAATTTTGTTTGGAAATGTCTGTTCTCAGGTTTGCCAGGCGCCCCCCATATGCTGCAAGCAGTTTCTGGATTGATGTGTGCTTCGGAGACATGCTCGATGTTATACTCACCAAGATCTTTCTCCTGAGTGAGGTTTGGTGTCTTTGTGCCACCTAGCCTTATAACTCTGTGTTAAGCGATGGTCTTCTGTGCCCCTTCCCCTATTTCATGATTTGCATTTGCGGGGATTAAATTCGAGAAGAGAAAGATAGCCATTTGCTGGACCAGGTGTCCAGTTGTCCAGGTCTCTTTGAAGTCCTGCCTGGTTTCATCAGATTTAATTCTCCTCATTAACTTCACATCCATCTGCAAACAGGGACACTTCTGGAATCCCAACCCTCCGTCATGTCGTTCACATATGACCAAAAATAGCACTGGTCTAGAGGAAACCGACCCCCTGTGCGGAGCCCCGCTCGTCACAAGGTGCCCACTGTGATACATCATTACGTACCATGACTCGTTGTTGCCTCCCTGTCAGGTATTCTTCTTGAATCCAGTGCAGTGCCCTTCCTGTTATTGCCGCCTGACTGCTCTAGCTTCTGCACTAATCTCTTGTGGAGGAAACTGCGTCAAGAGGCCCTCATCTTGCAGTCCAAGAAGATGCAATCAACCCACCCTCTCTCTCTTGGTCTTACTGTTTGTTATTTTTCCATAAAACTCAGGATGGGTTTGTGACACAGGATTTGCCTTCCGTGAATCCATGCTGGGTTGGCATTTTTTTATACTTTCTTTCGTTCAGGTGCTCCACCACTTCCTCCTGACAATTTTTCCATAATTTTGCAATATCTATACATGTCAATGACACAGGTTCTATTAGTTTAGTGCCTCCTTTTCTGTCTCCTTTTTTAAAAATGGGAACTACATTTGCCGCTTCATACTCAGGTAGTTGCCAAGTTTCCGGGATGTTGTTGAAGATTGTGGCAAGTGGGACGCAAACATATCTGCTCCCTCTCTAAGGACCCAAGGGGAGATTGTTGTTGTGTAGTGGTTCCATTGCCTTTGATGGTATCGATGTCCATTGTAGCAGTTTGCTTCCACCTTCCTCTTCATCTGTATGTATGTCGTCCCAACAACTTGTTGGGGTATTCCTTGCTGGTGTCCCCATCTGTCTGTCCCCCCAGAGTCCTTCCTGTTCTCTACTGTATGATAATCTATCCTTAAATCTCGTGTTGAGTCCTCACATACCTCTTTCGATCGTGAGAGACTTGTGAGTTCTCCACTCTTTTTCCTCAGCCTTTATCACTGGTCCTTGACTGTTGTCTTCCCCTTATTGGTTATACAATCAGGTCGGGTCAGATTTGACTTTCGAGGCTATGTCGTTTCATTACTGTCGCTGGGGCCTCCCTCATTATCTGTGCATACCTCGTTTTTATGGCTCTTCTTACTAATCTCTTGTTTTCTGGGTCCTATGCCTCCTGTACCTTTTCCATGCTCTGTCCTGCACTTAAGTTTTTGCCTCCCTACACCTTCGGTAAACCAAGGATCGTTTTGGTCTTCCTATTTATTTCTGTTTCCCTTGGGAAAAAACTTTCTCTGCCTCCTTGCACTTTGTTGCCAATATTCCATCATCTCGTTTTAACTGATTTTCCTACCATTTCTCTGTACCACTGAACCTCTGCAGGAAGTTTTCATTACCTGTGTTGTCCCCCTTTTATAGTTTGGCCTGTCTCCCCTTCAGTTTCCTGTTACCTTTTCCACTTGTAACTCTACTATATAGTCAAAAACTCAGCACCACATGATCGCTAGCTCCAAGGAGGTCCTCCGTAAGTGATATGTCCTCAATGTCCGAAACTGACAGGGTGACACAGATCCAGTCTTGCTGGTCATCCTCTCACTCTCTTCTCTGGTTGTCTGTCTCTGAAGGTTGAATGCATGATGTTTTCAAGTACCACCATCATCATCTTGGCCTCTCCATGTTCGGGACCCCCATGTGGCTCCAGGTTTTCCAGTCGATCTACCTGTGGGTTGAAATCGCCATTACCAGTAACTTTGCTCGGCTCGAGTGAGCTCTTCTTGCCACCTCAGCCAGTGGTCCCACATCACCCTGTTGTTTTCTTCGTACTTTTTTTTTTTTTTTTTTTTTTTCCCTCTCTTGGCCTCCTGCAGTTCTGTGGTGGGTTATACATCACTCCAATGGACTACTTTATGTTCTCCGGACTGAATTGTACCTACAATGTCAGTCTCTTTCTCCAATCATGTCCAATGCCTTCCATTTCCTCAAATACCCATCGGTGTTTTATGAGCAGTGCCAACCCCCTCCTCCCCCTATACTCCTAATATCTTTCTCAGGATTGATATCTGTTGGGGAGATTTGTGTCTGGTTATTGTATCAGCGAGTTTTGTTTTTGGACTTGCTATGATGTCTGGGGATTTTGTCACTGATTCTTTCATTCCACTCCTCATGGTTTATTCGTTATTCCATCCGCATTTGTGTCCAAACCTTTAGTTTCTTTTCTATCATTGTGGTCATGCAAGAATATTGGGTTGGGGGAGGGAGAGCCTTGGTGGGAGGCCTATATGGGCTGTGGTGTAGGTGGGGTTGTGTGATGGGCGGTGGGGTAGAATGCCCATTAAGGGACAGCTGTGTTTTTTAGGGGAGGTTTGTGATATGGGGGGTTGGTGGTAGGGGAACAGTGACTAGTGGGTTGTAGTATAGGTTGCCTCAGTTGCTTTGGGCAATGTGCGGGTGGAAAAGTCTTTTGGTGGGAGATTCTGTGGGGTGTGTTTGCCCTTCCTCCTGTGTCTGGGGTCTGACTCATTTTTCATTGTTCCGTTCCTCCTTGCGTTTCTGTATCCCTCTCTTTCAGTGTAGTCCTTTCTTCTTGTGTTCTGTCGCGGTCGAGGTATTACTCTCTGGGTACCCTCTTTGTCCCTCAGTCTTGCTTTTCTCTTGGCAGAATCCTGGTTCGGAAACATCTATTCTTTCCTTGAAAGTTCTCTGGGACAGGCAGTATCCTTCCCAACTCGCAAACCACCAATTCTCTGAAATTTTGTCACTGGGTCATATTGCCCTCCACTATTGTTTTCATGATGCCTGCTCACAAATCATTTTTTTCTCCTCCTGTTTTATTTCTTCAAAAGTTGGCTCCCTTGCTTCTTGGAGCCCGTACACAAAACTACCTCGCCCTTTCTCCTCCACTGAGTCTCATCTGCGTCCTCTGAGGCATTTTATTGCTTACATTGTACATGTTCTTGCCTTTAGTCACCTGACATATCTGAAGTTTCTTTCTCACTCGTGAACTGTCTTTCCTGATCAGCTGTCCCTTGCTACTGCAGTTGTGACTGTTTAGAATCTATGACATATAGCATACCATTCATTGTCTTCGGATCCTGTTGTTTGATCAGTAGTGTGCTCGTGTCTTTTGTCCCTGGCCCCACGTGGGGTCTGTAGGGCCTTCATGATACTGTGCATGTCTCCGGTGTTTGCTTACCATCCCCTTGTCTGCGCAAACTTTGAATTCCTGATTGTCACATCTGAATTGTCATTTTGTCTTCTCTAATCTGTTACAGGCTTTGCAGTTTCTCTTCTAAGCACTGATATCCTAGCTTCTGCTGCTAAGACCTGTACTTCCCACTTCCTGCAATCTTTCAGCTATCAGCTCCTCTATTTATCTTACCAAGCTCTACTATCTTCCTTTCCACTCTTCCTCCCCTATTTTGGAGCTCTGACTTCCAGTCTTTCCTCCCTGGTTGTCTACCAGATCTCTGGTTTTCCGTCCTCTAAGGCCACCATTTTTTTTTTGTGTTTTTTTTTTTTTTTTTTTACCACAGACGAAGGCCTAGAGGAGGGAGGAGGGTGTGGGGGGGAGAGAGAGAAGAAAGGGTAGATTAGAAAGAGGAGAGAGAGGAGAGAGAAAGGGTTAGAAAGAGGGAGAGAGAGGAGGGAGTATGGGGGTGAGGGATAAGACCAAGGGGGAGAGAGAGAATGTGAGGGGGAGAGAGAAAGGGTAGAGAGGGGGAGAAAGAGAGGGAGAGGGAGAGAAAAGAGAGAGAGGGAGAGGAAGGAGGGCGAGGGAAAAGGCTATGAGAGAGAGAAATGGAGTAGAGAAGCCTATAGAGAGAGAGGAGGGTGAGAGTTGGGTTATGGGAGTTGAGGGAGAAAGGAGCAGAGGAGAGGGGAGGAGAGAGGAGGAAGAGAGGATAGGGAGGGAAGAGAGAGAGGGAGGAGAGAGCGGGAGAGAGACAGGGGGAGAGAGAGGGAATGAGGGAGAGGGGGAGTGATAGAGGGAGAGAGGGAGGGAGAGAGAGAGGGAGAGAGAGAGAGGAGAGAGAGAGGGAGAGAGAGGAGGGGGGAGGAGAGAGGGGGGAAGAGAGATGGGATAGAGAGGATGGGATGATGAGGGGGAGAGAGAGGGAGATGAGAGAGGGAGAGGAAGAGGGAGAGAGAAGAGGAGAGAGAGGGGAAGAGGGAAGGAGAGACGAGAGGGAAGGTCGGAGAAGAGAGAGCAGGAGAGAGAGAGAGAGGGAGAGCAGGAGAGAGAGAGGGAGAGAGAGAGGGAGAGAGAGAGGGAGAGAGAGAGGGAGAGAAGGAGGGAGAGAGAGAGGGAGAGAGAGAGGGAGAGAAGGAGGGAGAGAGAGAGGGAGAGAGAGAGGGAGAGAGAGAGGAGAGAGAGAGGGAGAGAGAGAGGGAGAGAGAAAAGGGGAGAGGGGGAGAGGGGGGGAGAGAGAGGTCAAAATACCACATTTGGGATCCACTTCGAGGACAGCGTGAAAAAAGCTTTTATCCCACAAGACGGGCAGAAGCAGCAACTTCACTCTGGCGTACCCTTCTCCAGAAATCATCCATCTGAGATCATACATTACCCAGGATGACTCGAGTATGGAACACATTCGTACAGCATAATGATATCAACGAGATAAAGTCAGTTGATCAAATGAAAATGCTGGCCCACAGATGGCTCAACTTCATCCTGTCCCGTACTTGTATGTCTATAACAATAAAAAAAGCTTTCAAATGAGCTGAAAGTAGGTAACAGCTTTAGCTTGCCCCAAAAAAGATAGGAATCCTTAACCTGTAATATAGCTGTCAATAACGCTAGGGATCCTTAACCTTGTCAAACCCTGTGTAAAAAAAAAAAAAAAAAAAAAAAAAGAGGAGAGAGAGAGGGAGGGGAGAGAGGGGGAGAGAGAGGGAGAGAGAGAGAGGGAGAGAGAGAGGAGGGGAGAGAGAGAGGGGGGACAGAGAGGGAGAGAGAGAGAGAGGGAGAGGGAGAGAAAGGGAGAGAGAGGGAGAGAGAGGGGAGGGAGAGAGAGAGGAGAGAGAGAGAGAGAGAGAGAGAGAGGGAGGGGAGGGAGAGAGAGAGGGAGAGGGAAGAGAGGGAGAGGGAGAGAGTGTGCGTGTGTATGTGTATGAGTGTATATGAGTGTGTGTGTGTCTATGAGTGTGTGTGTGTGTGGTGCTGTATGAGTGTGTGTGCGTGTGTATGAGTGTGTGTATGTATGTGTGTGTGTGTCTCAACAATCAACATTTGCACCAATAACTCACTACAGTTGTGACCGGGGGGTGGAAGTGTGAATTGCTCATTACACTATAATTTGTTCATGATTGTAGCATGTATAAACGTAAGTAACCATTCTTACAGGATTCATTACCTTTGTAACTTGTGAGTTCATTCCCTTGTCTAGTTCACCCATCACAACTTTGGGGCCCAGCCCCTGGACCCATTACGTACCTCTGTAATCTGTAAATACCTTTGTAATTGTCATGATTGTGACTAGACCTACCTGGAGTTAAATTACCTTTGTAAATTGTGAGTTCTTTACCTTTGTAAATTGTAAATTTCATTACCTCTGTAACTTGCTCAGCTATCAAAACTTTGGAAGTCCAGTCCCTGGACCAATTATGTCCCTCTGTAACCTTTTGATTACCCCCCACAGGATGGGTACCTGGAGTTTACCTGGAGAGAGTTCCGGGGGTCAACGCCCCCGGGCCCGGTCTGTGACCAGGCCTCCTGGTGAATCAGGACCCTGATCAACCAGGCTGTTGCTGCTGGCTGCACGCAAACCAACGTACGAGCCACAGCCGGCTGATCAGGAACTGACTTAGGTGCTTGTCCAGTGCCAGCTTGAAGATGCCAGGGTCTGTTGGTAACCCCCCTTATGTGTGCTGGGAGGCAGTTGAACAGTCTCGGGCCCCTGACACTTATTGTATGGTTTTCTTATGTGCAGTGACACCCCTGCTTTCATTGGGGGGTGTTTTCATCGTCTGCCAAGTCTTTTGCTTTCGTAGTGAGTGATTTCGTGTGGGAAGTTCGGTACTAGTCCCTCTAGGATTTTCCAGGTGTATATAATCATGTATCTCTCCCTCCTGCATTCCAGGGAATACAGGTTTAGGAACCTCAAGCGCTCCCAGTAATTGAGGGGTTTTATCTCCATTATGCGCGCTGGGGAAAATCTCTGTACATTTTCTAGGTCGGGAATTTCACCTGCTTGGGAAAAGGGGCTGTTAGTGTGCAGCCCAATATTCCAGCCTAGATAGAACAAGTGACCTGAAGAGTGTCATCATGGGGTTGGCCTCCCTAGTTTTGAAGGTTTCATTTTTCCATCCTGTCATTTTTCTAGCAGATGCGATTGATACAATGTTATGGTCTTTGAAGGTGAGATCCTCTGAAAATAATCACTCCTAGGTCTTTGTCGTTGGTGTTTTGCTCTATTTTGTGGCCAGAATTTGTTTTGTACCTGATGAGATTTAATTTCCTCATGTTTACCATATCTGAGTAATTGAAATTTTCTAATCGTTTTAACTTCATATTGTTTTCCCGCAGCCACTGAAAGATTTGGTTGATGTCCCCCTGGAACCTTGCAGTGTCTGCAATGGAAGACACTGTCATGCAGATTTGGGTGTCTCTGCAAGGAAGGCACGTGCTGTGGCTGACATCCTTGTCTATGTCGGATATGAGGATGAGGAAACAAGATGGGAGCGAGTACTGTGCCTTGTGGAAACAGAGCTTTTCACCGTAGCTGCCTCGGACTTTACTCTGTTGACGACTACTCTCTGTGTTCTGTTAGTGAGGAAATTATAGATCCATCGACCGACTTTTCCTGTTATTCCTTTAGCACGCATTTTGTGCACTTTACGCCATGGTCACACTTGTCGAAGGCTTTGCAAAGTCTGTATATATTTCATCTGCATTCTTTTTGTCTTCTAGTGATTTTGGACCTTGTCGTAGTGATCCAATTTGTTGAGACAGACAGGAGTGACCTGTTCTAAACCCCTGTTGTCCTGGGGTTGTGTAACTGAGGGTTTCTAGATGGGGGGTGATCTTGCTTCTTAGGACCCTTTCAAAGATTTTTATGATATGGGATGTTAGTGCTATTGGACTGTAGTTCTTTGCTGTTGCTTTACTGCCCCCTTTGTGGAGTGGGGCTATGTCTGTTGTTTTTAGTAACTGTGGACGACCCCCGTGTCCATGCTCCCTCTCCATAGGATGGAAAAGGCCCCGTGATAGGGGCTTCTTGCAGTTCTTGATGGACACAGAGTTCCATGAGTCTGGCCCCGGGGCAGAGTGCATGGGCATGTCATTTTATCGCCTGTTCGAAGTCATTTTGGGGTCAGGATAACATCGGTAGGCTTGTGTTAAACAAATTTTTTGGCTCTTCATAAAAAATTAATTTTGATCTTCGACTCTCAGTCTGGTTAGCAGCTTGCTAAAAACCGAGTCGTATTGGGACTTGAGTAGCTCACTCATTTCCTTGTTGTATCTGTGTAGGACCCATCTTGTTTAAGTAGGGGCCCAATACTGGACGTTGTTCTCGATTTTGTTTTGGCATAGGAGAAGAATACTTTGGGTTTCTTTCGATTTCATTTATGGCTTTTAGTTCTTCCCGCGATTCTTGACTCCTAAAGGATTCTTTTAGCTTAAGTTCGATGCTTGCTATTTCTCTGACCAGTGTCTCCCTACGCATTTCAGATATATTGACCTCTTTTAGCCGCTCTGTTATTCTTTTCCGTCGCCTGTAAAGGAGCGCCTGTCTCTTTCTATTTTACATCTACTCTCCTTTTCTTAGAGGAATAAGCCTTGTGCATACATCGAGTGCCACCGAGTTAATATGTTCTAGGCATAAGTTGGGGTCTGTGTTGCTTAGTATATCTTCCCAGCTTATATCAGTTAGGACTTGGTTTACTTGGTCCCACTTTGTTTTTGTTATTGAAGTTGAATTTGGTGAATGCTCCCTCGTGACTAGTCTCATTTTGTCGGTCTGGGGCTCCACGCATACATGTTTGAACCTCAATTATGTTGTGATCTGAGTATATTGTTTTTGATATGGTGACATTTCTTATCAGATCATCATTGTTAGTGAATATGAGGTCTAGTGTATTCTCCAGTCTAGTAGGCTCTATTATTTGCTGGTTTAAATTGAATTTTGTGCAGAGATTTAAAAGCTCGTGTGAGTGTGAGCTTTCATCAGAGCTGCCTCCTGGTGTTATTACTGCAACAATATTATTTGCTATATTCCTCCATTTTAGGTCCCTTAAGTATGGGGTGCATAATAAACATATTAAACTAACTGGCAGCAGTGAATCTGTCACAATCTCCCTCACAGCAGTGAAGCTCAGACACAAGCACTCTGACAGCAGTGAAGCTCTGTCATAACCTCCTTTGCAGCAATGAAGCTCTGTCTTACACTCTCTAGCAAAAATGAAGGTCTCTCATACACTCATTGCCAACAATGAACCTCTGTCACACACTCTGGCAGCAGTGAAGTTCTGTCATACACTTCCTGCCAGCAGTGAAGCCCTGTTATACACTTCTTGAAAACAATTAAGCTCTGTCATACACTTCCTGGCAGCAGTGAAGCTGTCATACATTCCCTGGCAGCAGTAAAGCTCTGTCATACACTCCCTGGCAAGAATGAAGCTCTGTCATACACTCTTCGGCAGCAATTAAGCTCTGAGAGTAAGACACATGTGCAACATCTGGGTATCTTTATTGTAGACGTTTCGCCATCCAGTGGCTTTATCAATACAAATTCTAGGACATAACTTGAAGACAGTAGAACTATGTACTATGAACTATGTCTTCAAGTTATGTCCTAGAATTTGTATTGATAAAGCCACTGGATGGCGAAACGTCTACAATAAAGATACCCAGATGTTGCACATGTGTCTTACTCTCATCTTGTCGGTATTATATACCATTCGTACACAGCAATTAAGCTCTCATACACTTTCTGGCAAGAGTGAAGTTCTATCATACACTCCCTGGTTACAATGAAGCTCTGTCATACACTTCAATGCATCAATGAAGTTCTGCCATACACTCCCTGGCAACAATAGACCTCTGTCATACACTCCCTGGCAACACTGAAACCCTTCAATATACTCCCCTTCAACAATAAAGCTCTGTCGTGCACTCCCTGGCAGAAATGAAGCTCTGTCTTTCACTTCCTGGCAGCAATGACTCACGCCAATGGCGGGAATGAACCCGCGGTCAGAGAGTCTCAAAACTCCAGACCGTTGCGTTAGCCACTGGACCAACTATGAAGCTCTGTCATACACTCCCTGGTTAAAATGAAGATCTGTCATACACTTGATGTTGGTGAGGGGCTCTTGATTTAGGGAATTGGATCTGTGCTCCAGTTCCCCGAATTAAGCCTGAATGCCTTCCACATGCCCCCCAGGCGCTGTATAATCCTACGGGTTTAGCGTTTCCCCTTTATTATAATAATAATAATGACAATTTGTCATACACTCCCTGGCAACAATGAAGCTCTGTCATACACTCCCTGGAAGCAGTGAAGCTTTGTCATACTCTTCCTGGTAGCAGGGAAGCTCTGTTATACACTCCCTGGCAGGAGTGAGGCTCTGCCAAACACTCCCTGAGAACAAAGAAGCTCTGTCATACACATCCTGGCTGCAGAGAAGCTCATAAATACACTCCCTGGCAACAGTGAAGCTCTGTCATACACTCTCTTGCAAATATGAACCTCTTTCATAGACTTCCTGGAAGCAATGAAGCTGTGTCATACACTCCCTGGCAACAATGAAGCTCTTATACACTCCCTGGCAGCAATGAAGCTCTGTCATACACTCCCAGGGAGCAGTGAAGCTCTGTCATGCACTCCCTGGCACCAGTGAAGCTCTGTCATGTATTTCCTGGCAGCAGTGAAGTTACGTCATACACTCCCTGGTTGAACATTAAAATGGTATAAAATACCGACAGGTTGTTAGGCAAGACACATATGCAACAGTTAGGTATCTTTATTATGAAACGTTTCGCCTACACAGTAGGCTTCTTCAGTCAAGTACAGAAAAGTTGATAGAAGCAGAAGATACTTGAAGACGATGTAATCAGTCCATCACCCTTAAAGTTATGAGGTGGTCAGTCCCTCAGTCTGGAGAAGAGCATTGTTCCATAGTATGAAACAATATGGAGATGAAGTGACAGAATGGAGCTTTTTATAGCGCCAAGAGGTGAGACGTAGGCCACTAGGAGAGGTAAGAACTCAGATGTTGAAAGGTCAGGTCCCTCTCAAATCCAGCCGCTCTCACTAGTAGAAGTTGTCGAAGTTGATTGCAGGTCTGTACCAAGATACCCTTGTGTTGCAGTGTCTGACAGATTGAACATTAAAATGGTATAAAATACCGACAGGTTGTTAGGCAAGACACATATGCAACAGTTAGGTATCTTTATTATGAAACGTTTCGCCTACACAGTAGGCTTCTTCAGTCAAGTACAGAAAAGTTGATAGAAGCAGAAGATACTTGAAGACGATGTAATCAGTCCATCACCCTTAAAGTTATGAGGTGGTCAGTCCCTCAGTCTGGAGAAGAGCATTGTTCCATAGTATGAAACAATATGGAGATGAAGTGACAGAATGGAGCTTTTTATAGCGCCAAGCTGTATAGCCCTTGTGGCTTAGCGCTTCTTTTTGATTATAATAATAATAATTTATAGCGCCAAGAGGTGAGACGTAGGCCACTAGGAGAGGTAAGAACTCAGATGTTGAAAGGTCAGGTCCCTCTCAAATCCAGCCGCTCTCACTAGTAGAAGTTGTCGAAGTTGATTGCAGGTCTGTACCAAGATACCCTTGTGTTGCAGTGTCTGACAGATTGAACATTAAAATGGTATAAAATACCGACAGGTTGTTAGGCAAGACACATATGCAACAGTTAGGTATCTTTATTATGAAACGTTTCGCCTACACAGTAGGCTTCTTCAGTCAAGTGCAGAAAAGTTGATAGAAGCAGAAGATACTTGAAGACGATGTAATCAGTCCATCACCCTTAAAGTTATGAGGTGGTCAGTCCCTCAGTCTGGAGAAGAGCATTGTTCCATAGTATGAAACAATATGGAGATGAAGTGACAGAATGGAGCTTTTTATAGCGCCAAGAGGTGAGACGTAGGCCACTAGGAGAGGTAAGAACTCAGATGTTGAAAGGTCAGGTCCCTCTCAAATCCAGCCGCTCTCACTAGTAGAAGTTGTCGAAGTTGATTGCAGGTCTGTACCAAGATACCCTTGTGTTGCAGTGTCTGACAGATTGAACATTAAAAATGGTATAAAATACCGACAGGTTGTTAGGCAAGACACATATGCAACAGTTAGGTATCTTTATTATGAAACGTTTCGCCTACACAGTAGGCTTCTTCAGTCAAGTACAGAAAAGTTGATAGAAGCAGAAGATACTTGAAGACGATGTAATCAGTCCATCACCCTTAAAGTTATGAGGTGGTCAGTCCCTCAGTCTGGAGAAGAGCATTGTTCCATAGTATGAAACAATATGGAGATGAAGTGACAGAATGGAGCTTTTTATAGCGCCAAGAGGTGAGACGTAGGCCACTAGGAGAGGTAAGAACTCAGATGTTGAAAGGTCAGGTCCCTCTCAAATCCAGCCGCTCTCACTAGTAGAAGTTGTCGAAGTTGATTGCAGGTCTGTACCAAGATACCCTTGTGTTGCAGTGTCTGACAGATTGAACATTACAGACCTGCAATCAACTTCGACAACTTCTACTAGTGAGAGCGGCTGGATTTGAGAGGGGACCTGACCTTTCAACATCTGAGTTCTTACCTCTCCTAGTGGCCTACGTCTCACCTCTTGGCGCTATAAAAAAGCTCCATTCTGTCACTTCATCTCCATATTGTTTCATACTATGGAACAATGCTCTTCTCCAGACTGAGGGACTGACGACCTCATAACTTTAAGGGTGATGGACTGATTACATCGTCTTCAAGTATCTTCTGCTTCTATCAACTTTTCTGTACTTGACTGAAGAAGCCTACTGTGTAGGCGAAACGTTTCATAATAAAGATACCTAACTGTTGCATATGTGTCTTACCTAACAACCTGTCGGTATTTTATCCATTTTAATGTTCAATCTGTAAGACACTGCAACACAAGGGTATCTTGGTACAGACCTGCAATCAACTTCGACAACTTCTACTAGTGAGAGCGGCTGGATTTGAGAGGGACCTGACCTTTCAACATTGAGTTCTTACCTCTCCTAGTGGCCTACGTCTCACCTCTTGGCGCTATAAAAAGCTCCATCTGTCACTTCATCTCCATATTGTTTCATACTATGGAACAATGCTCTTCTCCAGACTGAGGACTGACCACCTCATAACTTTAAGGGTGATGGACTGATTACATCGTCTTCAAGTATCTTCTGCTTCTATCAACTTTTCTGTACTTGACTGAAGAAGCCTACTGTGTAGGCGAAACGTTTCATAATAAGATACCTAACTGTTGCATATGTGTCTTGCCTAACAACCTGTCGGTATTTTTATACCATTTTAATGTTCAATCTGTCAGACACTGCAACACAAGGGTATCTTGGTACAGACCTGCAATCAACTTCGACAACTTCTACTAGTGAGAGCGGCTGGATTTGAGAGGGACCTGACCTTTCAACATCTGAGTTCTTACCTCTCCTAGTGGCCTACGTCTCACCTCATGGCGCTTAAAAAAGCTCCATTCTGTCACTTCATCTCCATATTGTTTCATACTATGGAACAATGCTCTTCTCCAGACTGAGGGACTGACCACCTCAAAACTTTAAGGGTGATGGACTGATTACATCGTCTTCAAGTATCTTCTGCTTCTATCAACTTTTCTGTACTTGACTGAAGAAGCCTACTGTGTAGGCGAAACGTTTCATAATAAAGATACCTAACTGTTGCATATGTGTCTTGCCTACAACCTGTCGGTCATATTATACCAATTTTAATGTTCAATCTGTCAGACACTGCAACACAAGGGTATCTTGGTACAGACCTGCAATCAACTTCGACAACTTCCACTAGTGAGAGCGGCTGGATTTGAGAGGGACCTGACCTTTCAACATCTGAGTTCTTACCTCTCATAGTGGCCTACGTCTCACCTCTTGGCGCTATAAAAGCTCCATACTGTCACTTCATCTCCATATTGTTTCATACTATGGAACAATGCTCTTCTCCAGACTGAGGGACTGACCACCTCAAAACTTTAAGGGTGATGGACTGATTACATCGTCTTCAAGTATCTTCTGCTTCTATCAACTTTTCTGTACTTGACTGAAGAAGCCTACTGTGTAGGCGAAACGTTTCATAATAAAGATACCTAACTGTTGCATATGTGTCTTGCCTAACAACCACTCCCTGGTTACAATGAAGATCTGTCATATACTTCAAGGCAACAATGAAGCTCTGTTATACACTCTTCGGCAGCAATGAAGCGCTGTCATACACACCCTGGCAGCAGTAAAGCTCAGTCATACATTTCCAGTCAACAGTGACGTTCTGTCATACACTGGTTACTATGAAGATCTGTCATACACTTCAAGGCAACAATGAAGTTTTGCCCTGCATTCCCTTTCAACAATGAAGCTCTTTCATTCACTCCCTGGCTACAATGAAGCTCTGTCATACACCCCCTGGAAACAATGAAGCTCTGTCATACACTCCCTGGCTGTAGTCAAGGTCTCTCATACCCTCCCTGGTACCAGTCAAGTTTTGTTACTCCCTGGCAGTAGTGAAGCTCTGTCATGCACTCTCGGGCAACAATGAAGTTCTGCCATACACTCCCTGGCAACAATGAAACTCTGTCATACACACCCTCGCAAAAATTAAGCTCTCTCATACACACACTGGCAGCCGTGAAGGTCTTTCACACACTCCCAGGCAGCAGTGAAGCTCTGTCATACACTACCTGGTAGCAGAGAAGCCCTGTTGGTGAGGGGCTCTTGATTTAGGGAATTGGATCTGTGCTCCAGTTCCCCGAATTAAGCCTGAATGCCTTCCACATCCCCCCCAGGCGCTGTATAATCCTCCGGGTTTAGCGCTTCCCCTTGATTATAATAATGTCAAACACTCCCGGGCAGCAGTGAAGCTGTCATAAACTCCATGGCAACAATGAAGCACTGTCATACACTCATTGGCAGCAGTGAAGCTCTCTCATACTCTCAATGGTAGCAGTGAATCTGTTATGCACTCCCTTGGAGCAGTGAAGCTCTGTCATACACTTCCTGGCAACAATGAAGCTCTGTCATACATTCCCTTGCAGCAGTGAAGTGCTGTCATACACTCCCTGACAGCAGTGAAGCTCTGCTATACACCCCTGACAACAATGAAGCTCTGACATACACTCCCTGGCAACAATAACATTTGCCATGCACTCCCTGGCAAAAATGAAGCTCTGTCATTCACTCCCTGGCAACAATGAAGCTGTCAAATACTCTTCGGCAGCAATGAACCTCTCTCATACACTCTCTGGCAGCAGTGAAGCTCTGTCATACATTTCCTGGCAACAGTGAAGTTCTGGCATACACTCCCTTGTTACAATGAAGATCTGACATACACTTCAAGGCAAAAATGAAACTCTGTTATACACTCCCTGGCAGCAAAGAAGTTCTATCTTACACTACCTGGCAGCTATGAAACATTGTCGAACACTCCCTTGCAAATATGAAGCTCTGTCATACACTCCCTGGCAGCAATGAAGCTCTGTAATACACTAGCTGGCAACAGTGAAGTTGTTATACTCTCCCTGTTTATAATGAAGCTCTGTCATACAATCTGGCATCAATGAAGCTTTGTAATACACTCCCTGGCAGCAGTGAATCTCTGTCATTCACATCGTGGCATACGTGAAGCTATGTCATACACTCCCTGGATACAATGAAGCTCTGTCAAATACTTCAAGACAAATATGAAGCTCTGCCATAAACTCCCAGGCAACATTGAAGCTCTGTCATACACTCCCTGGCACCAATGAAGCTCTGCCATACACTCCCTGGCAACAATGAAGCTCTCATATACTCCTGGCAACAATGAAGTTCAGTCATACTCTCCATGGCAACAATAAAGCTCTGTCATACACTCCCAGGAAGCAATGATGCTCTGTCTTACACTCCCTGGCAGAAATGGAGCTATGTTAGACACTCCCTGGCAACTATGAAGCTCTGTCGCACATTCCCTTTCAACTATGAAGCTCTGTCATACACTCCATGGCAGCAATGAAAGTCTGTCATACACTCCTTGGCAACAATGAAGCTCTGTCATACACTCCCTGGCAGCAGTGTAGCTATGTCTTACACTCCCTGGCAGCAATGAAGATGTCATACACTACCTGGCAACTATGAAGCTTTATCATACACTTCCTGGTAGCAGTAAAGCTCTGTCATACACTCCATGGCAGCAGTGAAGCTCTGTCTCTCTCTAGCAACAATGAAGCTCTGTCATACACTCTCTGCCAGCAGTGAAGCTATGTCATACACTCCCTGGCAACAATAAAGTTATGTCAAACACTCCCTGTCTGGAATGAAGCTCTGTGTCACACTCCCTGGCAGTAATGAAGCTCTGTCAAATACTTCAAGACAAAAATGAAGCTCTGCCATAAACTCCCAGGCAACATTGAAGCTATATCATACACTCCTTGGCAACAATGAAGCTCTGTCATACACTCCCTGGCAACAATGAAGCTCTGCCATAAACTCCCAGGCAACATTGAAGCTATGTCATAGACTCCTTGGCAACAATGAAGCTCTGTCTTACACTCCCTGGCAACTATGAAGCTCTGTCGCACATTATCTTTCAACTATGAAGCTCTGTCATACACTCCCTGGCAATAATAAACTCTGTCGTAGAATCCCTGGCAACAGTGAAGCTATGTCATACACTCCCTGGCAGCAGTGAAGCTCTGTCTTACACTCCCTGGCAGCAATGAAGATCTGTCATACACTACCTGGCAACTATGAAGCTTTGTCATACACTTCCTGGTAGCAGTAAAGCTCTGTCATACACTCCATGGCAGCAGTGAAGCTCTGTCTCTCCCTGGCAGAATTGAATCTCTGTCACACACTGTGGCAGCAGTGAAGCTATGTCATACACTCCCTGGCTACAATGAAGATCTGCCATGCATTCACTGGCAACAAAAAAGTTGTTAGGTAAGACACATATGCAACAGTTAGGTATCTTTATTTCGAAACGTTTCGCCTACACAGTAGGCTTCTTCAGTCGAGTACAGAAAAGTTGATAGAAGCAGAAGAGACTTGAAGACGATGTAATCAGTCCATCACCCTTAAAGTTTTGAGGTGGTCAATCCCTCAGTCGACTGAAGAAGCCTACTGTGTAGGCGACACGTTTCGAAATAAAGATACCTAACTGTTGCATATGTGTCTTACCTAACAACCTGTCGGTATTTTATACCATTTTAATGTTCAACAAAAAAGCTCTGTCATGCACACCCTGACAGCAGTGAAGCTCTGTGATGCACTCCCTCGCAACAGTGAAGCTCTGTCATAAACTCCCTGACAATAATGAAGCTCTGTCAGACACTTTCTTGCAACAGTGAAGCTCTGTCACACACTCCCTGGCGACAATGAAGCTCTATCATACACTCATGGAAACAATGAAACTAGGTCATACACTCCCTGGCAACAACAAATCTCTGTCACACACTCCCTGGCTGCAATGACGCTCTCTCGTGCACTCCCTGGCTGCAATGACGCTCTCTTGTGCACTCCCTGGCTGCAATGACGCTCTCTCGTGCACTCCATGGCTGCAATGAAGCTCTCTCATCAACTTCCTTGCAATAATGAAGCTCAGCCATACACTTCTTGGAATCAATGAAGCTCTCTCGTACTCTCCTGGCAACAATGAAGATCTGTCATACTCTCCCAGGCGACAATGAAGCTCTGTCATACACTCCCTGGCCAAAATGAAGCTCTGTGTCACTCTCCCTGGCGGTAATGAAGCTCTGTCATACACTTCCTGGCAACAATGAAGCTCTGTCATACACTCCCTGGCAACAATGAAGGTGTTTCTTACACTCCCTGACAAAAAGAATCTCTGTCATACATATCCTTTTAGAAGTTAAGCTCTGTCATGCACTCCCTGGCAGCAATGAAGCTCTGTCATACACTTCCTGGCAACAATGAAGGTGTTTCTTATACTCCCTGACAACAATGAATCTCTGTCATACATATCCTTTTAGAAGTTAAGTCCTGTCTTGCACTCCCTGGCAGCAGTGAAGCTCTGTCATTCACTCCCAGGCAACAACGACGCTCTCATGCATTCTCCGGCAGCAGTTAAGCTGTGTCATACACTCAATGGCAGCAGTGAAGCTCTCTCATACACTCCCTTGCTACAGTGAAACTCTGTCATACACTCCCTGGCAACAGTGAAGCTCTGTCATATTCTCTCTGTTTACAATGAAGCTCTGTCATACACTTCAAGGCACCTACCTGGCAGCAATGAAGCTCTGTCATTCATTCCGTGGCAGCAATGAAGATCTGTCTTACACTCTCTGGCAGTAATGAAGCTCTGTCTAATACTACCTGGCAACTATGAAACTCTGTCATTCACTTCCAAGCTTACTGCTGCATAATGTTCAGTTTCATGAATACTTTCTTGAGTAATTCGGTTACCTTTAAACTGTGTTAAGCAAGAGTCAGCCTGTTAACATCTATGTTCCTTGCCATCTCATCTAGTGGGTTTAGCGCCTAGTTAAAATTGTAATAGTAACAATTTGCAATCATTATACTTCTAGTTATACATTGTGTAAATTGTTTTAGACTATTTGATCAACTGGATTGTAGTGTTTAACTTCTGATACACCAATTTAATGACTGCAGACACGCACTGACACATAATAAACACATTAAAACGCTGGTAAATCTCCAGAAGCTGGGCCTAGTGTGTGACTCTGAGAAGTTGAGAGTGTTTATTACGACCAGCGGTGTACCACTCTCACCTATATTTACATCAACAAAAGTGTATTCTAAGTATAAAGTATACACTTGGTGTACTTGGTAACATTTGTCTACATAGAACGCGTGTTAAGTGAGATTGTTTGGTACGGTTCATCTACTACATGCAAACTTTGCTTGATACATTTTTAAAATAGAAACGTGTGATTACCCGGATGGACCAAGAAAGTCAACCAGAGGTTTTTACTCATTGTCTTGTAACATTACCTTTTTTTTTTTTTTTTTTTTTTTTTTTTTTAGTCATTCTGTTTAAATCTATGGTTGGGGTAAGGGGTTTGTCTTCAGCGTTCAGTGATGTCTCTTTTATTATTTCATGAGGTACATTAGGTGGCAGTAGCCTGAACTATCCAGGGGAATTACATTAATCAGTTAATGTGATTATGTAAAATTTTAATTTTTGCTCAATATTACCTATTTCCCCTTCTCCCCTCCCCTCTCTCTCTCTCTCTCTCTTCTCTCTCCTCTCTTCTCCTCTCTCTCTCGCTCTCTGTTCTCTTGTAATTTGTGTTGGGTGTAAACCTCCCTGTACCATCCATTATTATTATATTACCATATTATTAACACACAAAAAGAGGTCTCTGAGGTGTTTTTGGTGGGGTGTGTGTCGTATTGATGGGGGTGACCGGGTTGAGTATGGTTGAGGTTTTCTTGAACTTAAACTTGTGTCTTGTGATCTTTTTTTGGGACTTCTGACTTTGTAGTGAATATTTGCCTGCATAGCTAAAGGGGAAAGAAAGCGAGGAATTTTTGTGTTGGGGTCTTACACCAAATATTCCTGGCAAACTGGAAACTGTCTAGGGGAAACCCTATTTTGCAGGTGATGGAAAGATGAAGTTTCCCAGCCCTTTTTAAAAGTAAACAAAAGAGAAAAAGTAGAAAGGGCTGAGCCGACTAGTCAACCACTTGACTCGTCAAAAAGTGATCAAAGCCCTTGGTGCACAAGGCTGCAAGAAGCTTTCTTAAAAGGGAAAAGAATGTGTTAAGCTGAACTTCCCGACAACCCCCCGCGCCTCAAAGTTGCATGGTAATGGAAGCTTTAAACAAGCACCTAACTCAAGGACCCAAATTTTGGGAAAAAAAAAAACACAAAACTTTTTTTTTTGGGGAACAGAATAAAGGGATAAATGATCTACTTAGTACCCTTTTATGGGGATTTAAGCGCCCCCGACCTCATCAGACACTCCCCCATTTAAAAAAAATGGGTCAGTACATAATTTTTGGATACCCCTCTGCAGGACCCATCCCACTACTCTAAGTGAGCATTCATCAAGCCAAAAAGATTTAAAAGGAAAATCCCAAATATTGCCATTGGGTGGGTCCTGTGCCCCCCCCCGGAATATCGGGGGTGCATTTTTTACGTTTCCTAAACATCGAAGTGTACCTCCCCCCAAAGTGGTGTTACAAATGCCCCACTATGGCCATGTTTTCGTAGACTGGGAAATACTACATTCTTGGTGTGGTAAGTTGCGGGAAACATTCCACTGGAATGCACGTGGGCCCCTGACACCCAAAAAATTTAAGTGTTTTAAACTGAAGAAGTTGGGTTTTCGGTTCCCCAAAGGATGCAGTCAGAACCCAAACAACCTTCGAGGTAAACCTGATAACAGCCCTTTTAAAGGGAACAGGATGGGGTATCCATCTCCCACAGCCAGATCTGAGACTAAACCCCTCTGAAAAGTTGCAAGAACCCCACCTCACTGCAAAGGATTCGGGTGATACCAGAATCCCATCACACACCCCGCTGTGGGAGGAGCTACCCACCCCCTGCTAGCACTTTGGGAAACTACGGGTCTGCCACACAAAACCCTTGGCTACACCTGAATAGGGGGATGAGTTTGTCTTTCTCCCAATCAACAACAAAAAAAAGTAAAACGGACACCACCAGGTAACCTCCCGGGAAATTTAGATGAGTCAGTGCACGGGCCCTCCTGCAATGAATGGAAACAGAGAACACTAATGAACCATGGCCCTGTTAAGGTGATAGGTGTTAAAGGGAAAGGGACTAACCCAGAAGTGCCATCCCCCCGGAGAGGCATTGATTCGCCTGACCTTCCTCATAATAACAAATTTCCAGAAAAAAAATTGAGATCTTGAACAGATCCTGAAAAGTTTAAAAAATATATGTAATCAGGATGATACTCTTGAGCATGGTGATGATGTCAAAAGTGCAGCAATCCCTTTTCAGTTTCCAGAAATTTGTGAGAAAGAACCCCATAACTTTGCCTTCAAAACTTCCCCTCATAACGGTCCAAAATGCCGAAAAATGCTTAAAAAAAAAGGTTCTGAAGTAAAAGACGAAAAAATATGCATTTGCTCTTAAGTATTGCCACTGCAGTCAAACATAATATTTTAAAACCCTCTTATGACAAAAATTTGTAATAACTCACTACAAGGTACATTACAAATTTTTTCAGGAACATTGCTTCCTCAAAAGGGGTTGCTTGACTTACACATTTTTAGTGCAACCAAAAATTTGATGTCATCGGGGTTTGCAGGAAGTAATTGAAGTGGGCCCTCCACCAAACTGCCTGGTAGCAGTTTATACCAAGGCAACAACCCTGTTGTGTGAGTTTCAGAAAGAACTTGCCACATTCACTCCTTTCTTTGCGAGTCGAGTTAACGCAATTCATGGTGAAAGTTAGCAGGCGATTTTTCCCTAAACTTTTTAATCTCATCCCCAGCGAACCACTTCGACCTGATGTTTTTCCCCAACGCATCAATAGGAACCTACCCTCATTCTTGGAGATTTTTAAAAAGCCAACATAAAATATTGGTGGGTCATTCAAACACCAAAGGAACTAAAATAGTGAGATTTGAAAGCATGATAATGTTTGAATTTGGGGACTACGAGCCTACTCACATATATGGTGGGATACTAGTCTGTGTCTTGGGTTTTTTTACATCATATACGATGCATGACTCTTCAATTTTTTTTATCTTCTATCTGTCATTCCCAAGACTAAAAAACGCATTTTGATCACTTCCACAAACAAGGAGCTAAAAACAGAAGGAGGGGAAAATTATTCTCAAACCAAAACAGAGACAACTTTATTAAACCCCTTGGATAATGGTAAAAGAATTCGAGCCCATGGCACCAAAAATTTAAAAGATAATTTATTACCACTATTGAGAGTGTTTCAAGATCAAGGGGCAGGAATAGGAAACAAAGACCCTCCACTATAAAAAACAATAAAAACCAAGGAAAAAATTTTAAAAGACCACAGCTGCGCAATCTAACAATCAGCTAGGGATTGGTAAAGATACCGGGGAAAGTAGAACCCCCCGACCTGCTCAGAACGTTCCAAGCTGCACTAACAAATGCCCAAGGGTGAAAGGGAAAAATTGGGGAACGGGAATGGGGAAAGTTTGTTAGGGATTAAATAGGGCCCCCCCCCTTTTAGTTTGGCTTGGAAAGGTAAAATAAAATAACCCGGAAAAAAACTGGCAAGTTGCCATCCCTTTCCTCTTGAAAAAGCAAATGACCCCCATAAATGACTGGTCCAAAAAACCCCGGCATGAAAGCCTTTCCATCTCATATTAAAAAAATTTAGAGTATTTTTGAAGAAATGTTGAAACTGATTTAAATTTTTTGAGCCAAAATATTTATGAGAGTGATTGCCCCTTTTCCGAGTATGATTTAAAATGATATTTTCAAAAATCTAAGGGACGTGCCTGATAACCCTTTTTTGGCATGTATAAACTCAGTTTTAAATTTAGGGGGTTTCCTACTTCCTGGACCAATATCCATTTTGCCTATCCCCAAGCCCCAACAGCCGTACATTTTGGCCGACTCCTTAACAGTTGTCTTTGAAAATTTTTTAAAGAATGAGCTTTAAAATTGTACTACAGAAACAGACACAACTTTTCCCCCCCCACCTCTTGGGTTCATGAAAGGTAAAAGTGTGCAAATGTATTTTTCCCCCTTTTTCACTGCACACACCTCTACTAGTTTTACACTTTTCTATCTAAAATCTGCATTTAATATTGCAAACAGAACCTTATACTAATGAATAGCCAAAATGAATATTGGTGGTACTTACTTGCTGGTAAAGGATACCTGTCAAATAAGTATCCTCTGTCCTTTACCAAGGCTTCAAAGTGATTCTAAAGAAATGTCTTTAGGTACACCGCAGGGAGGAGTTTTTTAGTCCCAGCTATTTAAAATTTTGATTAAACTCTCCTAAACTCTTACCGCCCCACCTAACTATAGCTAAACTAGCTGGATATCATGATCCATACAAAAGGGGATAAGAAGTGAATACCATTTTTAATGAAATTTAAGCAATTTTTAATCGACTAGGCCCCATAAAATCTTCCTCTAAAACAAGATTTAACAAGCAAAAAAAATCCCCCCCCCCTCTATTTGAGGGTGAAAACATTTGCTACTTAAAAATTACGATATCTTGGGGTAGATTACCCTTTAACAAACCACTATTCACAAAATAAACAAAAAGTAAGCTAGGCTAAATGCCTCAAAACGTTGCGGCTACAACCCAACTATGGTGTAAGTGGAAACGTGAGAATGATGACTTTTGCCTATGTTGGGGCCTTAATTGATTATGCGCCCCCATTTTTATATTAGAAAAAGAAAGTTCCCTCCGACCCTTGGAGTTAAAGCAAAATGAAGCCTCAGGACTATTCTTGGCTGTCCCCGATCTACAAAAGTTCTTAAAGAGGGAAGGGGCTTGGTATTTTAGTACCCTGATAGATTTTTGAAAATTTAAAACTGTACCCCGGGATTTTTTGAGAAAAGAACCAGACACTGTCACAGTGAATTCTTACCAAGTGTCTAGAGGGAAATAACACAATCTAAAAGGATTGTGAAAACTGCAATTGCATTAATTTTTTAACCCGCAGAACGTATCACGTAGGCAACAAAAACATTTCACCCCCCCATGGAAGATGTGTTCTTTTTTAAAATTCACATACCTACAGTCCCTCCCAAGAAGTCTTGCTGTAATCCCCTTTCCCTTTAAAACTCTTGTTAGAAAACAACTGCTCAAGAAGAAATTTTTCGCCCAGCTGGTAGAAAAAAGTTATCACAAGTTATATCACTGATGGATCTAAACAGGAGTCTTTTGGCGGGCTGATTCTTTGTTGCCCCTCCCTAGTTAAAAAAAGATAATAAATTTGTTGAGTTAGGCATAAGAATTAACAACTGGGCGTCTACACTGCAAACTGAAATTTTTTGCAAACTTTAAAGGCGTAAAAACAACCTATGACACTGAGCTTGACTCAACATCATTACTGATTCTATTCATCATTGAAGGGTCTTGGGTCATATAATGATCCCAAAACATGCTCATTGGGGAAAAGCCAGTTTGTTTCTCAAAAATTAGGGACAAAGGAATTAATGCAATTGCTTGGATCCCACACACATTGGATTACCCTTCATGATAAAATTGATATGTTACCAAGAAATATCAAAGGAGAACGTAGAATATAACTTTTGGGTTAACTGGTCTAGCATTAGGAATAATATTAGGAGAGAAGAAATAATGAAGTAATTGTTATAGGAACAGTTAGAAACCTGAGTAGATCTATAACCCACATGATACATGAACGTAATAAGTAGTTTATGGAGCAACTTGCAATGTGAACAGACTGCTGAGTTTTAGTGGCCAGGCTTAGGGCTTGGTTACAAGTACTTCTGGCAGTTTGGGGGACACACCGATGATGACAAACTAAAAGTAAAATTTGTGATCAGGCATATGGTCACTTCTTGAACCATGTCTTTTTTGTCCCCCTTATTTAGGGAAAACAGAGACAGACATACAATAACCTATGTACATGTCAAGTTCTTTTTAATGAAAATAAGATACAGATTACAAAAATTCCTAAATTTGCTTGTAACAGATAAGGAACTAAATATGTAATAAATCCATATGATCCCGTTTTAACCCTTTGGGGCCTAGTTCCTAGGCCTTTTGTGTATCCACATGCTCTCGCGCTACCGTCCACAGGATGGATATGGGGTGCACAATAAACTAGCCACTTCGGTGGCAAAATCTAAAAAATCTAATCTCTTCTGGAGTGAAAAATATTTCTTCATTTTCTACCTTGCTGTCATTTAGTGGGTTGCTGAACACCGACTCATACTGTTCGTTTAGGATTTCACTCATTTCCTGTTCGTCGTCAGTATACGAGTCTCCTCTCAGTAGTGGTCCAATTCTACAGGTAGTTCTTAGCTTGGATTTTGCGTAGGAATAGAAATATTTTGGGTTTCTTGCAATATCCTGTATGACCTTTTGTTCCCTTTGTACTTCTGTGAGGTATGACATCCTAAGTTTTTGCTCTAATTCAGTGATCTCTCTGCTAAGTCTATCTTTCCTCTGTTGTAGCATATTTGTGTTTTTTAAGCAGTTCAGTAACCCGTTTTCTTCTTCTGTACCATCTCCTATGCTCTCTCTCTATATCTTACATTCCTCTGGGTTTCCTCTATGGTACATGTTTCATACATACTTTGTATGCTTCTGTATTCAGCTTCTCTAGGCACTGGTGGGGATTTAGGGTGCTCTTGTCTGATTCCCAGGGTATGTCTAATAGCTCTTGGTTTATTTTTCCCAGTTAATTCTATGATTGTTAAAATTAAACTTACTGAGCATTCCGTCTCTGACTTTAGCGATGCAGTTTCCTACCCCTGAGTTAATACTAGTTTGAACCTCTATGATGCTGTGATCAGAGTAAATAGTTTTGGAAACTGTTATGTCTCTGATCAGATCCTTGTTGTTTGTGAATATCATTTCCTGTTCGTCGTCAGTATACGAGTCTCCTCTCAGTAGTGGTCCAATTCTACAGGTAGTTCTTAGCTTGGATTTTGCGTAGGAATAGAAATATTTTGGGTTTCTTGCAATATCCTGTATGACCTTTTGTTCCCTTTGTACTTCTGTGAGGTATGACATCCTAAGTTTTTGCTCTAATTCAGTGATCTCTCTGCTAAGTCTATCTTTCCTCTGTTGTAGCATATTTGTGTTTTTAAGCAGTTCAGTAACCCGTTTTCTTCTTCTGTACCATCTCCTATGCTCTCTCTCTATATTTTAAACTTCCTCGGGGTTTCCTCAGGTACTTTTTCATACATACTTTGTATCTTCTGTTTCGCTTCTCGGGCACGGGTTGGGGATTTGGGGTGCTCTTGTCTGTTTCCCCGGGTTGTCTAATAGCTTTTGGGTTTTTTTTTCCCCCTTAATTCTAGATTGTTAAATTAAAAACTTACTGAGCATTCCGTCCTGATTTAGCGATGCATTTTCCCTACCCCGAGTTAATACAGTTTGAACCTCTTATGCGTGATCGAGTAAATGTTTTTGGAAACTGTTATGTCCTGATCAACCCTTTTTTGTTTGTGAATATCAAATCCGGGGTATTTCCATTTCTAGTTGGGATCAATTACCTTTTGGTTTTAAAGAAAACTTTCACAAAACCTCATTTTTTCCCCGGTAGGACCCTGAAGCTAGTTCATACACCCCCTGGCTACAATGAATTTCTGTCAAACACTTCAAGGGAACAAAGAAGCTCGCCAAAAACTCCCTGGGGAACATTGAAACTGTCATGCACCCTTGACAACAATGAAGCTCGTCATACACTCACTGGCAAAAAATGAAGCTCGTCATACACTACCTGGCAGCAATGAAGCCTGTTCATTCATTCCCGGCAGCAATGAAATCTGTCTTACATCCTGGCGTAAGAAGCCTGTCCCAATACTACCTGGCAACTATAAAACCTGTCATTCACTTCCTGAAAGCGTAAAGCTGTGTCATACACCCCATGGCAACAGTGAAGCTCTGTATCTCCCTGGCAACAAAGAACTCTGTCATACACTCTCTGCATCAATGAAGCTTTGTCATACCCCCCCCTGGCAAAAGCAGTGAAATCTGTCGACCTTTTATATCCCTTTTGAATAATTTCGAGAGTAATCACTCGAGCCCGGCCAGGGCCAGGCTCGTCTGGTGCTTGCCTGGTCAAGCAGGAGTTGCTGCTGGAGGCCCGGGCCCCACAATCCTCACAGCCGGGTTTTGATCGGGCACCTGGTAAAGATATTTGTCTATTTCCTCTTGAAGGCTTCACACTTTTTTCCCAGCAGTGTTTCTAATCTTCTGGTAAGATGTTGAAAAGTCTGGGCCCCCCCGGATGAGATACAGTGTTCCCTTATTGTCCCACCGCCCCAATGCCCTCACTTGGTTTATTTTATACTTCGAGGGGCATGTTTTCCATTTTTTTCTCGAAAGAAGGGGATTTGTACCAACAATACCACCAGTCCGAGAACATTCTTCTTTGCAAATAACAGGGTCAAAGCCACAACAAACAACAAAATACCTTTTATCCGGGGCTGCTTTCAGAGGCAAAGGCAATGTTCGGGCTTTCCTGAGACCCACAAAAGGATCCTTGGGCAACGAAATATGGATCCCAGGTTACAACCTATACAAGTACAGAGTGAAAAAGGCAAAAGGGGGGGGGTTGGCCGTACATTTCAGATCCTTGTTTGCACAAACTGCTTAAGCCTCAAAAAGATTAGTGAAGTTTTTTGCAGTAAAGGTCGGAACCAAAAACCCAGTCATTGTGGTAGTCACAAGCCTCCGGGTGCAAATCCCAAATTCCGGAAAAGCGTTAAAATTGAAACCCTGCGGGAAAATCTTCCAGCCCTCCCCAACTCTTGCTCCTGGGGTTTCAACTTAAGGCACCTAAAAGGAGGGAATATGCAAATAATATTGTTGCAGTAATAACACCAAAGGCGCTCGATGAAAACTCAACTCACACGGCTTTTAAATCTCTGCACAAAATTCAATTTAAACCGCAAATAATAGAGCCTACAGACTGGAGAAAAACAAACCCTCATCTTCACTAAAAATAAGATCTGATAGAAATGTCACCATATCAAAAAAAAAATATACCAATCACAACAAATTTGGGGTTCAGACTGTATGCGTGGACCCCAGACCGACAAAATGAGACTGTCACGAGGGAGCATTCCCCAAATTCAACTTCAATAAAAATGACATCCCCTTTGCACTCTGCCCCGGGCCAGACCAGGGAAAACTCTGTTTTCACAAGAACCAAGAACCCCCCTATCACAGCCTTTTCCATCCTAGGGAGGGGGAGCATGGACCGGGGGTCGTCCCTCAGTTACAAAAACAACAGACAAGCCCCACTCCACAAAGGGGCAGTAAAGCAACAGCAAAAAACTACAGCCAATAGCACTAACCCCCAAATCAAAAAAAATTTTGAAAGGGCCAAAAACAAGATCACCACCCATCAGAAACCCATCAGTTACCAACCCGGGGCAACAGGGTTTAGAACAGTCGCTCCTGTCGCTCAACTATTGATCACTACGACAAGGCCTAAATGCACTAGAAACAAAAAGAATGCAGAGTAATATTACAGACTTTTCAAAAGCCTTCGACAAGTGTGACCATGGCGTAATAGCGCACAAAATGCGTGCTAAAGGAATAACAGGAAAAGTCGGTCGATGGATCTATAATTTCCTCACTAACAGAACACAGAGAGTATCGTCCAACAGAGTAAAGTCCGAGGCAGCTACGTGAAAAGCTCTGTTCCACAAGGCACAGTACTAGCTCCATCTTGTTCCTCATCCTCATATCCGACATAGACAAGGATGTCAGCCACAGCACCGTGTCTTCCTTTGCAGATGACACCCGAATCTGCATGACAGTGTCTTCCATTGCAGACACTGCAAAGCTCCATGCGGACATCAACCAAATCTTTCAGTGGGCTGCAGAAAACAATATGAAGTTCAACGATGAGAAATTTCAATACTCAGATATGGTAAACATGAGGAATTAAATCTTCATCAGAGTACAAAACAAATTCTGGCCACAAAATAGAGCGAAACACCAACGTTAAAGACCTGGGAGTGATTATGTCGGAGGATCTCACCTTCAGGACCATAACATTGTATCAATCGCATCTGCTAGAAAAATGACAGATGGATAATGAGAACCTTCAAAACTAGGGAGGCCAAGCCCATGATGACACTCTTCAGGGCACTTGTTCTATCTAGGCTGGAAATATTGCTGCACTCTAACAGCACCTTTCAAGGCAGGTGAAATTGCCGACCTAGAAAATGTACAGAGAACTTTCACGGCGTGCATAACGGAGATAAAACACCTCAATTACTGGGAGCGCTTGAGGTTCCTAAACCTGTATTCCCTGGAACGCAGGAGGGAGAGATACATGATTATATACACCTGAAAATCCTAGAGGGACTAGTACCGAACTTGCACACGAAAAATCACTCACTACGAAAGCAAAAGACTTGGCAGACGATGCACCATCCCCCCCAATGAAAAGCAGGGGTGTCACTAGCACGTTAAGAGACCATACAATAAGTGTCAGAGGCCCGAGACTGTTCAACTGCCTCCCAGCACACATAAGGAGGATTACCAACAGACCCCTGGCAGTCTTCAAGCTGGCACTGGACAAGCACCTAAAGTCAGTTCCTGATCAGCCGGGCTGTGTCTCGTACGTTGGTTTGCGTGCAGCCAGCAGCAACAGCCTGGTTGATCAGGCGCTGATCCACCAGGAGGCCTGGTCACAGACCGGGGCGCGGGGGCGTTGACCCCCGAAACTCTCTCCAGGTAAACTCCAGGTAATGCCAGTTTGCTGGTCTGTGTGACCTTCTTCTGAGTGAAAAAATATTTCTTCATTTTCTACCTTGCTGTCCATTTAGTGGGTTGCTGAACACCGACTCATACTGTTCGTTTAGGATTTCACTCATTTCCTGTTCGTCGTCAGTATACGAGTCTCCTCTCAGTAGTGGTCCAATTCTACAGGTAGTTCTTAGCTTGGATTTTGCGTAGGAATAGAAATATTTTGGGTTTCTTGCAATATCCTGTATGACCTTTTGTTCCCTTTGTACTTCTTCTGTGAGGTATGACATCCTAAGTTTATGCTCTAATTCAGTGATCTCTCTGCTAAGTCTATCTTTCCTCTGTTGTAGCACATTTGTGTTTTTAAGCAGTTCAGTAACCCGTTTTCTTCTTCTGTACCATCTCCTACGCTCTCTCTCTATATCTTATCTTCCTCTGGTTTCCTCTATGGTACATGTTTCATACATACTTTGTATGCTTCTGTATTCAGCTTCTCTAGGCACTGGTGGGGATTTAGGGTGCTCTTGTCTGATTCCCAGGGTATGTCTAATAGCTCTTGGTTTATTTTTCCCATTAATTCTATGATGTTAAAATTAAAACTTACTGAGCATTCCGTCTCTGACTTTAGCGATGCGGGTTTTCCTACCCCTGAGTTAATACTAGTTTGAACCTCTATGATGCTATGATCAGAGTAAATAGTTTTGGAAACTGTTATGTCTCTGATCAGATCCTTGTTGTTTGTGAATATCAAATCCAGGGTATTTCCATTTCTAGTTGGATCAATTACCTGTTGGTTTAAAGAGTACTTTTCACAAAACCTCATTATTTCCCTGGTATGGAGCAGTGAAGCTATGTCATACACTCCCTGGCTACAATGAAGTTCTGTCAAACACTTCAAGGCAACAATGAAGCTCTGCCATACACTCCCTGGCAACATTGAAACTCTGTCATGCACTCCTTGACAACTGTTACGACTTAATCTTCACCGTAACAATAGGGGCACAAATAACTCCATTTTTTTTTTGTTAGCTTTATTTTATTACCAATCATTTAGCTTCATTGGTATTTGGTTAGTGAATTAAAATAACCACAAGCAATTATAAATGAAACACTATACAGCAAGAAACCCAATCTTAAGTTCAAATTCTCATTAACAGAGTATGATAAAATAATTTCAATTAATAATCTACTCTTTTAGAAAGGTCTAGGGTAACGAAATAGTTATCTTTTATAAGTGACATGAATTACCAGACTAATGGCAAAGGCAAGACTTTGTATAAAGTTTTTTGTTTAAGCTAGGAGCTTTGGGTTGAAGACCCGTACCGAGTCAGAGCTAGGAGCTGACTGACTCACTCAACTACTTCATAGTATGACTTCAGCTCGGCCAGAAGGCGACGCGTGGCGTCAAATTTTAGAACCACCAATTGGTCACTACAGTAGTGGTTACACATTCGTAATACCTAACCTAATAATAATATAATATAATATAATATTATAGTTACAATAATCATGGGGAAAGATATAATATAATACAATATAATACAAGAGAGTACTTTTGATGATTCATACTGTACCCGATAATAATATATATCCGAACCTGCT